>JAOWCC010000577.1:121930456-122375727 GCA_030867875.1 Actinernus sp. WN-2022
GCTTGTGAAACAGTTCTTTAAATTAGTTTTTCAGCAAAAATCCTCTATGCCAAGATACCTGATAACATGGGATATAATTCGATTTTACTGAATTATCTCAAAACACTAACACCAATAAGCGACTTACCACTGAAGTTGTTAACATTCAAGATGGTGACCTTACTTGGAATTCTAGCAGCACAGAGGGCACAGACTCTTCACTATCTGGACACGTGCAATCCGTCTTGACAAACTAATTATTATAAAGCTGGTATTCTGGATCATGTTAATATTTTTATTGGACATAAGTTTGATTAATTGCTAATTAGAAAGCAATATTCAATTTATAATTATAGTGCCAGATGTTCCAGTTCTACAACCTGCAAGGCCAGCAAAAGCCAAGGCAAAGCCCCACTGTTCTGCATGCAAACAGCCAATGAAAGGAAACCGTAATGTGGTTTATTGTCCAAAGAACCTGTCAAGATATTCAGCAGGAGAATCATGACAAAAGACCCAGCTAATTTTTGTTCTACATTGCATGTTGGCTTGGCTCTCAAGCAAGGCAAAATCGGGAGGGGAGAGGAAACATTGCATGTTGACTTGGCACTGAAGCATGGCAAAATCGGGAGGGGGGAGGAACTTAGGGGTAGAAAGGTCAGGGATGCTCAATGAAAAAAAGTGGATATATATCTGTATCTCTGTCATGAGGAAGTCTCTGACAAGAATATAATCTGCTTGGATGAAAGTAATGTTATTTGCAGCTGTGAGCTTTCCCAGATGAATAATTGCCCTTCTTGCTGCCTCACTATTCTCAAATGTTTAAATTTGATCAGGAGTGATTAAATTCTCTCGGTCTTCCACCAGCTTTTCCCAGTGGCGCTTTACGCTTAAACGTATGTACCCTTTCGACCAAAGTTCTAGCTTTTCACGCAAGCGTACAGCGTCCTCTCTCTCAAAAGGAACTTCGTGACAGATATGCAGCCGCGGATAGGGCACTGCCTTTTTTACGGTAATCTTTTTTTTTCTTTTGCCGTTGCCTTCTCAGCCGTTGCTTTCTCAGAGCGTGTGTATCCTTTTCTGATTTGAAAGGGTAAAACAGCTGATTTTGATCTCTCTTTATCCCACTCATGGACATAACGCAGATGCCTTGGAGGTGGATGGCCCTAGCTTTCTTTCCCTGTTGTGCTTAACCGTGGCCTTCTTGGTGGCGCTGCCTCTTTTCCTCTTTGGACTTCTTTGGGCGTTTACTGTATCAATGCCTTCACCTTCTTTAAAGTGCCTATAACCCCCCAAAAAAATTTTTACATCGAAACGTTGAACTGTTATTTAGAACTTAAAGCAAAAATGGAAGGCTAAACTCAATTTTATTTTTTTACGGCCTTTCAAAGTTGAGAAAAAGAACTTGTGGCCGGCAGTTTTAATTCCCTTTGAGGGCCTGGAGACAAGTGACCTGTGACGTGTATGTAGTAAGGAACCAGAACACGAGTCGTAAATAGGACGCCTTACTTTACTTGTTTTCGAATCAAACTTATCGAATATTGTCAACAATAACTTCAGTATATTTATAAACTTAAAGTCAAGATTGAAGACGCCAACATTTTCTTCAGTACCTCCGTCTATCGGCATATACATGTTTAAGTTTGACATGAAACCAGGTCAGCATATACATGTTTAAGTTTGACATGAAACCAGGTCAACTTCACATTAATATGTGTGACGTTCACCAGTGCTTGGGTTTTCAGCGGCCGCTATTTAATTCCAACATACCTAAGCATTTTCAGTTTGCTGTTTTAACCATTCGGTATTCATTAGTATGGACTCTCAATAATGCCGGCACATTTACATAACGTTTTGTTTCTTTTCCTGAACGGAAAATTATTAAGCTAATTAGTACTCGTAGAGCTTATGCATAAGAGTCCTAAAGTCTCTCCTCGGTTCGTTGCATCAGTCGTGGGTAAAATCTTCTCCCTTTCATTCGGAGTTGGTAATGTCACCCTTTTGATACCAAAATTCTTAGTCTTTCGTTCAGTTTCATCAATTGAGATACTCCACTTGACATGAATGAGTTTCAGTTTCTGCAGTGCCTTCAATAAATAAAATTTTAGATTCATAACTGCGTTTGGCTCAATGGTAGAGCTCTAGTCGAGTATTCACCTCCGGTTGCGTTGGTTTATTCTGATGCTAGTCGTTATGCCTGCGGTGGCTATACTCTGTATCTTGATAGGGAATTCGAATTATTCTATCAACCAAGCTCTGATCTTCTACTTAAATCGCTCTTGATAGTAATGCTAGGGAGCTCCTTGTTGTCCTGTATAGTCTGAAGTCGTGCAAGACGCCTTTGCGGAATAAGGCAGTTAAGACTTTCATGCACTGACTAATAACGCAGCTTGTGTTTGTGCTAGAGGTAATAATTCCCTCCTACTCCATGCCCTTGCGGTTGATATATGGGTTTTTATTATATTTCGCTTGAGCGGTACAGTCAATGGATTCCTAGGTCTCTCAATGAGTTTGCCGATTCTATGAGTCTGCAATTGTTTCGGCTTATCTGCCATCTTCCCGGTTCTTTCGACGTTGATCGATTTGCTTCTCCGTGTTTAGCTAAGTGCGTCCGTTTTCTCGGAGTTCTGCAATCTGGGGTGTGAAGAAGTTGATCAGTTAGTGTTAATTGGCGAGGTGTTAACAATTGGTTATTTCCGCCTATTTGTCGTGTAATTCGCACCATCTTACACCTTGAGTTTTTCTCATGCTTCGCGGGGATGCTGGTGATTCCTAATGGCAATCGGCTAGTTTTAAGCCTTTTCCTTCTCCCGTCTGGTGCGCCTAGAGCTTCAGTTCCATACATTGACAGAGCATAGAACCAGCATTATTACAAGCATAATTTTACAGAACTGTGATGTTGGGTCGTGAAACTCAGTTTGATACTATGTAGAAAAGCTAAGAATACACCATAAAATTATTGTTATTACTACCGGTACTTTGGTGTAAATTATTGTAAAAATGTATTTGTTGCTGGTATTCCAAAACTACACAAGAATATATTGTTCTTTGATATAAACCTTTCATTAATTCCTTACGTCAGGCAACCTAGCTGCATGCAACCCTAAGAAAAAATGTTTCTAGGGAAGGCGGTAAAGTTTTTACATTTCAGATTATCGGAAGTGCATTCTCCTCCATTTCCTAGCTCTATTTGGTGCATTTAGCCATTCTATTCACCTACCATTTGAAGTGTAGGTCTTTATTTGACAAACATGCATAAAAATAAAATAAAAATACCCCCCCCCCCCCCCCTCCCCACAAGTCCTTTCATGATCCCCCCTTCTGTTAAAAAAATTTGGGATCCCCTTAAAAATCACCCCCCCCCCCCCCCCCCCCCCCTCTCCCCATGTGGTATACATAATGAATGCAGCCTAAAGGAATAAAAAGAACCCTGTCATTCTTGGGTTGCAATTTTGTCACAATTGTTTTGTCAGAAATCCTAACACAGTATTTTTCAAGTGTTGAAGCTGTATTATGACTACAAATTGTATGTTGCCAGTTATATAAAATTATATATACAGTGGAACCCCGCCTAACGGACACCACGGTATAACGGACACCCCGGTATAACGGACACCCCGGCATAACGGACACCCCGGCATAACGGACACCCCGGTATAACGGATACCCCGGTATAACGGACACCCCGCTATAACGGACACCCCCGGTATAACGGACAGTTTTATAAGTCCCGGCGGAAAGGTGATACATTTTCTGTTACAAATACCCCGTTATAATGGACACCCGTTATAACGGACAACGGACACTTTTTTACAGCCCTAACAGAAACATTTAATACAAAATCAACCCCGTTATAACGGACAGTCTAAGTACAATCTTTCGTCACACCATTGCGCTAATGGCTGCACTAATACTGTACGATTAAAAATATCCGTCTGTATATCGTATGTGACAAGAGTTCGCCACAGTGGCGAGACAGAAACGTAAGCTAAGACTACAGTATGTTCCAGTGTGCAGTCTTCTTTTTATTTTTCTCTACATTGTCAGTTTTGTTTTTTCGCAGCGTCCTTGTCGCTCTTTCTGCCATTGCTCGGCCTCTTGCGGCTTTATTGTTCTTTCTGTTTCACGGCGGCCTCTCTACGTATAGCAGGATTTGAAGGGACATTGAGAAGTTCTTCTAGTAATGCAACGTGTGCTTGCGGTCCTTCAAATACGTATAAACATGGAATTTCCATGCCTAACCCTCCTCCGCGATTAACAGCTTTCCCACACACTTTTACTGAACCTTTGTTTTGCGATTTCGAAATAAAATGAGTGACGTAATCCTGATTAGAGACGAATGGAAATGAATACATTTGCAAGAGGATAAACATTTTGCTTTCATTTGAGACGTTTCAAATGTTGCGTTATTTATGTGTATGCTATAATAGAGGTTTATACAGTATTAATAAATTCAATAAAGTGACGTAATCTGTAAGAAACCCCGTTTACTTTCATTTGAGACGTTTCAAATGTTGCGTTATTTATGTGTATGCTATAATAGAGGTTTATACAGTATTAATAAATTCAATAAAGTGACGTAATCTGTAAGAAACCCCGTTATAACGGACACTTTCTCTTGTCCCTTCGGTGTCCGTTATAACGGGGTTCCACTGTATACTAGCACACTTGTTATATAAAAGCATGCATGTACATTTGTATTTGCTGATAAAACACTTTCACATTTACATGTACATATGGCTGTGTTTAAAGGTTTTGATTACCAATGAATTGATCATTATTATTTAACACAACTTTTAAATTTAAAATGCATGTTAAGTGTGTTCTAGTATATAATATTATATATTGGCTCAAATAATGGATTCAAGCAATGTGTTGTTTAATTATAAATTAAAGAAGTACATTATATTGTATTTATTGTATATATAGTTACTGTAAAGAAATACGAGACTTCAACTATTAGTCAAAGGGTTGAACTAAAACAAATCAGTATACATGTGGGGTAGGGTTTATGATTTCATAAGTGCAATTGTTAAAGTCACCCAAAATTACAATTAGTACCCTAATGCTCTTTCTCTTCCTGGTACAAATGTAACAAATATATACAAACATCTCATCTAGTAAAGAAGTCTTCAACGAAGCCATTACTCCTTACCAGAAAGCAAACAAAGAAAGCGGATACGATTATAAGCTTACATACAACCCACAACCAGATCGAACAAAGAGAAGAAAGAACAGAAAAAGAAACATCACATGGTATAAACCCTCCATGGGACTCCAACGTCAAAACCAATCTTGGGAAAAAGTTTTTAAGCACCGTCGACAAATGCTTTACCAAGAACCACCCTTTACATAATATCTTCAACAGACAAACTTAGCTACTCATGCATGCCAAACATGAAAGCTACCATCGCGTCACACAACAAGAAAACACTCTCCGATAACACAACGACACAAAAACAACAACCAGAAAAAGAGTGTAACTGTAGGAAAAAACCTGAATGCCCTCTCGAAGGAAAATGTCTCCAATCTAACGTGGTCTACCAAGCAAAAGTGACAACCGAATCAACAACAGAATATTACGTAGGATTAGCAACTAATTTCAAGGAAAGATATAGAAACCACACGACATCCTTCCGGCATGATAACAGAAGAAATGAGACAGAACTATCAAAACACATATGGACCCTAAAAGACGACAATAAATCCTACAACATAAAGTGGAAAGTACTTAGAAAATGCCAACCCTACAATAATATTAACAAGAAATGTAACCTATGCCTTTACGAAAAATTTATAATAATCTGCAAGAAAGATCTATGCAGCCTAAACAAACGTAACGAATTAGCAAGTTCATGTCGCCACAGAAATAAGTACGTGCTAAGAAACTTTAGAACTTTAGAACTACGTAATTCAGCTGTTACCTAGCAACCATTCATTTCATTTTATACCGCTAGCATGTAAATTTACTGGTCATTCGTTGTAATTGCCTGAAGAGTGTGGTCATTCTTTGAACATACGAAACAGAGCTGTAGCAATAAAGCGATGAATCACTCCTGAAGTCTAGAACCATTTTATAAGAATAATTACTGCTCCTGACAAGTTGAGCGCTCTTCGAAAACCGTTCTCACAAGTTGAATTACATACATACATATATATGAAATATATTTTTTATAACTCTGCATATAAAAGTATTGGAAAAGTAAAAAAAAAGGATTCATAAGCATGGATGGGGAGGGGGTTCTCAAGGAGTGCTATACTTTTTTAAATTATATTAATATATTATACAAAATAAAAATAAAATAATATTTTCTTATGAATTACGACAAAATGTTTATAAAATATACTTTGTTCCTTGCGTAAGGAAATTAGTTTTTTAACATTCATTTTGTTTTACCGTTTAATATAGCACTTAGGGTATTTATTAAGCTTGATCCCCTTGTTCTCTCTCAGGAAGAGAATAATTGCTTTGCACAATCGGGAAAGAATCATAAGTAATTAAAGATTACAAGGTCTTCAAAAACTCATGAATAATTAATGAGCATTGTGTCCAATCAGATGAAGCAAATCAGTCACGTGCATGCTCCTTTATACCTGATAAAATCTCATCATTCTAAAAGGCCCGCGGAGGGATTTGAATTCTGTCCCAGGGGGAAACGGGATTAATGATTGAGACAATGGAATTTCTATTGATGTTTCAGCTTTCTCATTGAATTGCTAATTAGGATGAACGTTTTATATAAAGAATACTAATGAACATGAAATTTTATATAAAGTTTCATCCTAATTAAGAATTCACTGATAAAGACCCAAAGAAAGCAAAAAGTACACGGAACATAAAGTACCTAGATAATAAATTTTGCACTAAATTTACTAATATCAGCAGACTACCGAGATACACAGATAATATTATTAAAATGAAGTTATCCAACTACCATTACTTGTTTACCGAGCCACTGTTTAGTTCCAATTATTAAACCAAACTCAAAGCCGTAAAATAATAAAAACGTGCATTAAACTTACATATTTTGTGCCGGAGTCAAATATTTAGAGTCTGCCGTCATATCAGTCACATCGCCTTCCAAGTCTTGAACTTTATCGAGGTAAACCACGACACCAAATCCTTCAAGTGCAGGTTCTTCTTGCATTGCGAAACGCCGCTTCAAACAACATAGTCAAACAACATGTCATTCCCTTGAGATGTTCGTAATTGCAGGCGGTGATTACTCGAATATTTTGCATGGCGTTGTGAATACAAAGGTTCAATGGTTCATTAAGTAACCATTCCCTTGAGATGTGCGTCTTTCTTTCATTGCATTCTAAAGCGTTTTTGAAGCCGTTAAAAACACTCACAGCACGTGTTTTATCAAACTTGATAAAACACTGCTGTTCGTGTTTTAAACAGTACTTAATTTTTTTAATAAGGAAACTTAAAATTCTCACATTTCAACTTGCAGCTATTCGGTTGATGTCCGGAACTGAACACAATGAAATGTGGCAAATTAAACTAGGTATCGCAACCCGAACAAAATTGCACTATTCAGGAAACAAGAGTTTCCGAGATTTTTCAAACCCTTTCTTATTCGGCTCCATTTAGAAATCCAGTTTAGTAAGAATACTGAAAATCCGCCCACGATCCGACTGCAAAAGCCGGTGCCGAATTCGTAATAAATCTTCCGTGAACTATTATGTTCCCGCTAGCCACCTACTGCGTATTACTTCTTACTGACCCACTCCTCCCGTTATTATGGCAATATCAAAAGGTTTCTTGAATTACGTCTTCATAGTTGTCAAAATTTTATTAACACCACCCCGAGAACAATTTCCTTTCCCCATGTCCGCCACCTTTGTCCGCCATCTTGGATTGGGCGCGCAAGGTCTCATGGTAAAGTTGCTTACTGATCTGAACTGGGGCCCAAACATAAATTTTGCTCGCTCCGGCTTGCTGCAGGGAAATTTAAGACGAAGGACAATCGACGCTATCGCGAGTCTAGCTCAGAAGAAGCGTAAGTTGAATCGTACGTTGTTGGTTCGCGTAGAATTATAATTGACTATTTTTCCATAATTTTCGAAGTGTCGGATCAAGTGTAGTTTTAATACGACTCCATGCAAATGAAAATTTACTACGGAGAATCACTCGAAAATATAACTTTGGAAGAACGAAAATATTCTTAGAATATTGAAGGAAATATCAATATCATTTAGAATATTTTAGTTTTTGTTGTTGTAATTTATTTGTGAGTGACCACCAAATGATACAGAAAAACGTTTACCTACATTGGCTACAATTATTTGCGCGCGAAAAACTTGAAATCCGTTATAAAATTGCGAGAGTTTTTAAATCATAAAAACAAGGCAGTACAAGTGCTGTTGCCGATACAGTGTACATGTTCATGTTATTTTGGGTGTGTTAGGGTTACAAGAGATTGTGGTCAAACATACAGGTTTCAGGGTTCATTTTATTTGACACTGATTCAGGAATACAGGGATAAGAGACAATATAAGACCAGTTGTAGAAGATAGATAGGTATAGTAAGTAACAAAAAGTGATTAGCGTGCAGTGACCAAAGTAGCCGTAAATCTTTCAAATTTTTCAGCCGCCATCTGAGGGAGAATTCACCCTGCCGCAGTCTGTTTACCTTTGAATTCTAGCGCTATAAAATTAGTGAAAACTTGTTTGCCTTGGGCTTATGTTCGAGATGGTGAGGGTTTTAAAATGTTGGTTATATGCGTTTTTGCAAGAGAACCTCTACGTAAACAAAGGAAAAGTTATAAAACGTACATGTACATGCTTGGAATTGATCAGTACCAATACACCATTGATGAAAAAACACGAATACATGTACATGTACATGATCAATTTGATGGAAATGCTGATTTACTCAGAGTTATGGATAAGGGTGAGAGCCTTGTCGCCAATGTACTAGTAAGAACACAAGACGCTAGAAAGCACTGGCCCTACGAATGTCGTTATCTCGAAAAAGCTTCATGCTGGGTAACGATATACATCGAGCGAATGAGAGTCCACTTACCCAATCCTGCTGACCAGCTGTTTCTTTCTTGGAATGGAACTAAACTGGAGTCCAGCCAGATAAACAAAGCCATCAAGTCTGTATGGAAAAAGCCGAGATGTCAGAGTCTGTATACTCAACTGCTTTCAGGAAAGCCGCGGTTACAGAAGTTCATGAGAACCTTCAAGAACACCGTGGAGATGTTGCCATACTTATGAATCACAAAGACACAACCGCTTCGAAGTACTGTCGCTTAGCAGAGAAGAATCGCTGCTCTTTGAACGCTTCCAATCACCTATCTACCTTGATGAGGAAAACCAGGGCAAACAAGGAAGAAAAGCCAGATGAAGGAGGTGTCGAAAGTTGTAAAGATATCCTCAGCCCTGACAAGAACGATGGTGCTGAGGACAAAACCAAGAAACCTTGGAGTCCTGAAAGTGTGGAAGCATTACAGTCCTTGTGTTCCAATGAGATCGTTGATCGGGAAATACCAATTGAAGAGGTAGGAGGGAGGGAGGGGAGGGCTGGCAAGAAATGGGGGCATACGATAGTTTACTCTCATTCTCATTTCATTTTTTTTTCAGGGAAACAACTTTTACGAGCAGCCACAAAATCTACTCGTCAGATTGCTAGAGTGCGAATACATGTTGAAAGAGCCATTGGGAGGTTGAAGGATTTCAAGTTGTTTCAGGGGAATTTGCCCTTGACCCTAGCTCCACTTGCTGATCAGGCATTGATAGTTTGTGGAGCTCTCTGTAATTTACTTAAGCCATTGGCAAGATAGCTCATCCAGCAGCTTGTTTTAGATCATGTAATATCTTTCCAGTCAGAAGTTCAGACACCATAAACTTGACAAAAAACAAGCTCAACTTGTCCAACATATTCAGCCAATACTCCTCATTAAATTCCACAAGAACAATCAAAATACCCTTGTTTGTGTATATAACTAAATCAGTAGCATGAATGTCAGAAATTGCCATTTGTCCCTGGATTTGATAGTACCACGGGGTCTCTTCCCTCAGCTTGAAACCCTTGTTTGCTTTTAACAACTTATCTGAAGCTGCAACTCTAGGCAACAGATTGTGCTTTGAAAACAAGCTTTTTCATTCCATCAATGTCTTTCCATGACATTTGCAGTAGCGAATACGGTCTGGGCTGGCACCAAGAAATTGACATTTCTGATTTATAATAAGACCAGATTCAACAATGTTTAGTTATTTGTGATGATGAGAAAGTTTTATACAATAAAGTTCTGATGGAACGATTTTTTTCTCATGACCCCACTCTAATTGCTCAGGGGTGTGTTTCATTGGACAGTAGTTCATAAGAAGTTTTACAATGTTTGATTTGTCTGTTGCTTCTCTCATGTGACATACTATGTAAAAGATAGAAGCTGTTATGCGTCCAGATCGCTGGTCAAACCAGAACTGGCTACTTCCTTGCTGGACAGTTTTTGAACAGATCATATCACATTGCTTCTCATCAACTGACAGGAAATTGATAAACGACTCTGCAATCTCATCAGAACAATATATATCACTGTCGATGTTGTTTTCACATTTGAAAATATGTACATACTCTTTCATTGTGTAAACAGAAACATTTTCAACAGTTTCAAATCTTTCAACATTTGAATAATCAGTTATGTGTTCAGTCACTAAAGCTTCTGGTATTTCTGATATCTTCTGGTTTTGGCAGAAACTGAAGGGCAACTGACATAGGGTACACTTTCTGAAGTCGTTGCCTAAGCATTTCCTGCATTGATATGGCATCAAAAGATGAACACCCAGGCTCGAAATAATGAGGCTTCACAGACTCCCTTTCGGCTTTGCCAAACTCTGCTTTGACAATCTTTAAATCTTTTACACGAGTAGCGTACTCATGATTTCCACTTCATCTCTTCCATTCTCATTTTCCAGAAGTACAAGTGGTCATCATATTATTGTTAACCGTCGACTGCAGATCAAACAACGCTGCAGCCACGTGTCTACAGCATCCATCACTTCCTCCTTTACAAGGACAAAAGGCTTCGTGAACCTCTCCGCTAGATTTTAAAACAATGAAACCATTGTAGGTGGGCTGCCCATCGTCTGGTTTTGCTCTTTCGGTAGGCTTAACCTTGAAGTTGAAGAAACAAAATTTTGTATTTTTCTAAGGACAGTACTTTACATCAGTAACATGGCCATCATGAAACAACATGTAGCCCAACAGACTTTTAAATGTAGGACGATTTTCTTCTGAGTAATCCTCTTTGCCTACAAGATAGTTGTAAAGATCTCCGAAAGTTGTAGGTCCAAGCATTTAAAGTTTTGGGATCTGGCAATTTCCCTTCAGTTGGCTGCAGTTTCTCCTCCATCACCTTTTTGAGATCTTCGGCGGTATCGTTAACTTCGTTTGCTTCATTGTCGCCGCTTTTTTGCATAAATCAAGTAAATATGCTTTTCGTTTGGCTTTACCTCCATCACTTAACTGTATACCTCGTTCTCGTAAATACTGTTTTAAATCATCGACCTTGAATTTCGAAAAATCTCCCCCCGAAGCAGTGCTTTGAAGAGGAGCGTCCATGTTGTTTGTAGAATCCATGCACGGAGCCTCGCTTCCCAGTCCCCACACATGCGATATCGCGGAAGTGGGCTATTACATTGATGCAAAACTGTTAGTATAGAACTATATTCAGACTTATTGAAGTTTGGTTTCTTACCGAACGAAGATAAATGTCAATGGCACCCTGTAACAAACGAATATTTGGCTCGGAACAGATTAGATGAAACGATATCAGCTACAGAAAAAAGAGTGCATAGTTTGTCCGACGATCTAATAGATGTATTGGAATGTGAAAACTCTACTATTCTCGGTATGCATAAATTAGGGCATTGACGAGGCGGTGCTAAAATCGATAAGTTAAATCAACGAACAACCCAAAGTGACTCTCAATGGCGGGAAATGTTAGCGTCTGTATAAAAGACAGCATTTTCACTCGATCAGATCTCTTTGCGACAAACTCGGTAGTGGACGGCTCCTGGTCGTACTCTCTTCGCCAACATACAGCTCCGTTCTACGCTGAAAAATGGCCGATCAGATACCACATCCACCAGCACCAGAAGCGGAAAATGCCGTACTAAACAACCCGGATGAACCACCGGCTGCGAACAACGAACCCCCAGCGAACCAAGATCAAGGAGCAAACTAGGTTTATTTGTTTGTTTTCTAATTCCAGTCATTATCATGAGTTTACGTATTTAATGCACTGGTCTCGCCGGTCAGTATCCTTTACGAACCACACATTCGATTGCCGAGTTTTAAACCGGCTTGTAACTTTCTAGACCACAGTGCACTAGCTACGTAACTTTGTCATAAGCATGCAACTGAACAACATTTTCATGTTTTCAGCCTATGTAATTTCCTAACAGGGACCGGCCAGTAATTTTCCAAGGCCAGGGAAGGACAAATTGTTGCCAGCCTATATAATTTCCTAATAGGCTCGGGACAGGCCAGTAATTTTCAAGGCCAGGGAAAGACAAGTTGTTGTCAGCCTATATAATTTCCTAATAGGCTCGGGACCGGCCAGTAATTTCCAAGGCCAGGGAAAGGCAAGTTGTTGCCAGCCTATATAATTTCCCAAAAGGCTCGGGACCGGCCAGTAATTTCCAAGGCCAGGGATAGACAAGTTGTTGCCAGCCTATATAATTTCCCAATAGGCTCGGGACCGGCCGGCCAGTAATTTTCAAGGCCAGGGAAAGACAAGTTGTTGTCAGCCTATAGAATTTCCTAATAGGCTCGGGACCGGCCATTATTTTTTCAAGGCCAGCAAAGTACACGTTGCTGGGAGATATTTGGGAAACAAAGATTGTTGTGGTTGTTAAAGGAATGTTCCCGAATGGTCACCCATCCCAATACAAATCACAAATCACAAATCACTTAATCGGGTTTAACTTTACCGGTCTGTTTAACGATCGGAGCCAGTCACGTCAGATCAAACGGATTTTTCCAAACCTTACCCCGTGGGCAAGATCGAACACGAGCCAAGCCCTAAAAGGGGTAGCCTGATTTTTAGACGGTGGAGGTCGTCCGCTCACTTCCTCACACCTCCCCGTCTGATGGACTTTGGCAGAAACCGTGCTCCTGACGTCATTTCATTTCGACAAATCAGAGTGAAGGTTTTATTTTTTAGAGAACTGAGGTATGCGTGGAATGTCCAGTGGAGCCTGCATGAAGGACAAGCCAAATGGCGGACGACACAAACGGACTTGATATGGCTTTGGAGAAAGCGTGCGAAACTTTCGGCATTTCTGAATTATTTCCCGAACAGCGAAAGGCAATATTACCCCTCGTTTCCCGGAAGGACCTTGGCTATCACAGCTGCATCTATTTGTAGCGATTTATTTCAGTTTCTGGCGATGTCAGATAAATCTGATCAACCTCAGACGAAGGAAATTAGCATAATCCAAGCCTTGAAAGCTCCGGTGGAGTCAGAACTTTCCAGGAAACGTAAAATGGCTAGTAATTTGCTGCACGGCGGTAAACGCTATCGCCAACCGAAAACAAGTTCTAATCCTAAAAACATAACAGTGCATTAGCGTTTGCAAGAATTCCAAGGAGAAAAACTCAAAGAGTCAGGGGGAAAACGTTTCTGTACAGCGTGCAGGGAAGAAGTAGGACTTAAAAAGACTGTTATCCAGCAGCACATTATTTCATCAAAGCATGTAACCGGAAAAACAAAGGTGAAAGATAAAATATCCAAAGAAACAGATATCACAGAAATCCTTTTGCAGTATGATAAGAAGTACACCCGAAAGGTGAAAGCTTGAGTATGGAACATCGTGTTTATAGATTCAAGGTAGTTCGCACATTTCTAAAAGCAGGTGTGCCTTTGAACAATATCGATCTGTTTAGAAACATTTTCGAGGAAAATGGTTACTCCTTGACAACCAATGCCCATCTCAGTGAAATGATTGATGTAATAAGCAAATAACAGAGGAAAGCAATCAAGAAAACAATCTGCGGCAAGTATGTTTCTGTAATTTTTGAGGGGACGTCTCATGTGGAGAAGGCTTTGAACATTATCCTACGATTTGTGACAGAAACCCCAGAATGGAAGGTTGAACAGCGTTTAGTAAGACTCTTGCTTGTCTCGAAGGCAATGAAAGGTGAGGAACTTGCACAGCAACTCTTGACACCCTTATCTACCAATCTTGGTATGAATTCTGCACTTCTGCTGGCAGCTATGCAGGACCGGACTTAATATTAATGATGTGGCTGTGCGACATCTTAAGGTGCTATACCCAAATGTTGTTAACATAGGATGTTTTAGTCACACCCTTGACCATGTTGGGGAAAACATGGCAACACCTCTCCTTGATGATTTTATTAAGGTCTGGGTTAGTCTTTTTGCTCATAGCCCCGAGTAAATAATTAGCTTTAAGACATTAACAGGCCAAAGGCCAAAATCATCCTCATCTACAAGCTGGTGGTCAAAGTTTGAAGTCATTAAGCAGATTCATGACTTATGTGGAGATATTCCAAACTTCCTGAACATGGAATTGCCAGAGGTAACAAAACGAAACTTGATGCGATTCATTGATGACCCACAGCAGCTAGCCATGCTGAAAATGCAACTTCCAGTCACAGTTGATGCAACGGAACCCTTTCTGAAAGCCACATACAACCTTGAAGGTGATGGTCCACTTGCTTTTCAAGCATATCAAGAGTTGAGAACTGTGGAAGCTTCCATGGAATCTGCAAATTATCCAAACGTATGAGCACTGGCAAACACCTTTTCTGGAGGTAATGTAGCTCTAATACAGAATTGGATTGATTTTGCCAAGCAATGCATACAGCCAGCATATCAGTACTACAATGACAAATTCCATGGCCCTCTTGAGACATTAGTGCAAATTTTCAAGGCATGCCACCTGTTTGATCCAGTAAAGGTAAATGAAATGCAGCCAAATGTACCATCTGTTGAGGAACTGCGCTGTGTCCCCTTTTTGGACTCTCGTCAGGTCATTTAGGCCTTACAGCATTAACTTCCAGTTTACCTAGCTCTTACATATGGCATAGCAAATGACTTTGACAGTTTGAAATGATGGAGCCGTAACGCACAGGTGTCTAAAGAATGCAAGGAGATTCTTCTTTTGCAGCCTTCATCAGCTGCATCTGAAAGTATTTTCTCTTCTTCAGAATAGTTTCAGTAATTAGCAAGAACAACACTTTTCGTCATTGAAATGCCAGGAAACTCCTGTCGTCGCTAGAATGATAAATGAACTAATCCCTTCCTGAATTTCAGGATACAGCGATCCCTCATTCTGGATAAAGCCCAATACTAGCCAATTAAACCCAATTAAAACTACTCTCCTCTGCTGCTCAAATTCTTGCTGATATATGGACGGTAATGTCTGAGTTACAGATAATAAAGGTTTTCTTGTTTGGATCTTCTCAACTTTCAGCGGATGAAAATGCTGATATGTTCTATTTTGTCCAATGCTTTATTAAAGAATCTAATCGATTTCAAAAGCGTGAGTTTTATTTTTTTTGCCATCCATCTGTCAACACCATTTTATTGCTTTAGAACCTTATAAATGTATTTGTTTTTTTTGCACACTTTTCACGTTTTTTTTTTTAAATAGTGTAATGTCCCGTTTGGAACTATGGTTGTAATATACTCGGGAGTGAGCCCCCGGAGATGAGCAGTTTGCTCTTGGGGCAAACTATTTCGCGACTTTCGACCAATTTCAAGGCTCTCTACTAACGAATTTGGACACCAATCTCAAAGATAGTAATAACAGGACAAGCTGGAACTGGAAAATCCCACTTGGTAAATTCTATAGGTTCAGGAACTTAAGAGAAATGGAAAAACGTGGTTGTATGTTGAGTGGTTTGGCGTGCACTGTATACGCACGTGGAGTTGCAGCAACAGTCCATTCACATTATGGGTTCAAACAGTAGACCTGCCGTGGGAGAAAGTTGTAGATCGTGCTAAAGCTAATTCTTTGGTAGTTTCAAGAATTAAGCATGCAGACGTAATAGTCTGGGACGAGGTTAGCATGTCCAGTGCTAGAATAGTTGAAATGGCAAATTATCTAGAACACGCTTTGGCGCCAACTGAAATGTCCATTCGCCCTTTTGGAGGAAAACAGCTGATTCTCGTTGGCGATTTTTTCCAGCTTATGCCTGTTCCAAACGTTTTCGATGATGGGGACTATGCATTCTCTTCTAATATTTACGCGCTTGCATTTCCTTATCGATATGAACTCACGAGGATTATGTGACAGAGCGAAGTCGAACAACGATTTATTGCTGCTCTGTACGACCTAAGAACAATGCTCTGAAGAATCTTGCGCCTTCCTATCAAACCTCACACGAAACCTCGATGATCATATTGCAAATGAGGCGACGCACATACTTTTTCTCAAGTTATCTGCAACACTTCATAATATGTCCGTTCTGAGAACACTTCCGGGAGAATTAATTGAAATACATGCTGAAATTCAAGGCCATGGCAACACTACATCCTTGTCCTGCCAAAATAGTTGTTTATTTAAAGGAAGGGTGTAAGGTTATGCTTCTTTGGAATAAGTTCGAAGTTCTTAGAAACGGCTCGCAAGGTGTTTTTCAAGGTATTGAAAATCCATGTGCCCTTGTCAGATTCCCTCGTATAGGTCGTGTTAGTGTACCCAAGGAGACATGGCTGAAAAGAGACAGACAAGGCAACATGCCATGTGCCGTGACAGGTGCCGTTAGTGCAACGTGACAGGTGCCGTTAGTTCCAGCTTATGGTATTACATGTCACAGGTCCCAAGGCCAAACTCTCCACAGCTGATGGAACTGACTTGAGTTGTTGTAGAACACAGCCTATAACTGACCTAACATATTTAGTCCATGAGCCAAGTGGCTAAAAATGGCGGATTGGTACCACTTCACAAAATATATGATAGCAAGGTTGTCGTGGTAGCTTAAGGCTGTCACGTGACATGAAATGTGATGCACCGCGCATAATCAGCAATAAATACTGTATTTTTGCCCTTCAAGTTATCTTGCTTTTTCATTATCAAAAATGCTTTTAATTGAATAACTAGCATATTAACAAATATATATCTATGCAGGGTTCACGTTAGACACAAATGTGCACAAGTAATTTGCATTTTTGTCACGTGACAGTTGGAATGATGTCCACAATAACGCTTTTACTTAATTCATACCTAAAACGTTGTGGTCAAATGAAATAAATTTCGATAGAAAATATTTGGAAGAATACCCACGGTAAGTTTATGACTGTTTCTAGGCGACAATTAACATTTTTGAACTAGAATTTATTTCTTTAACATGATTCTGTGTCGTTGGGTACCCTGTGGTATATAGAATATATGACTTTTTAGCGTTTTTACTTACTATTCGCAGGTTTTATGATCAAGATTACGTTTCTATATTAATTCTCCACAAGATATAAAATATATTTTCTGAAAGATTGCTAATATTGCTAAAGGGGACTTCAGTTTCCCTTTGGTATACTCTTTGGGACTGGGCCCTAGTGAATGGCAGCCATCTTGTTTTACCTGTGTAGTGTTGACAGCTTTACTACACGTGGAATTCATTAGATTCTGAAAGTTGATACCGGTATGTCTGAGGACTACGATATTCCACAAAAACGCTTGCGAACAGAAGCATATTGCTTGATTCATCGTAGTGATGATGACGGGGCGCTGGTGAGCCCGAATTCGTTAGAATCTTGGCAAACGTTAAAAAGAGCCGCAGAAATAAGACAACACAAGGGGATTCTTGGTTTGGAGATAACTTCACCTGATGAAATACCCGATGGAGTCTTTTACCATCGTAAATGTAGAAGCATTTTTACAATGAAAAGAGATCTAGAAAAAAATACTGCTGACGTACGAGGAAGGGATAAAGATGAGGAGCTGAGGGAAGGCGGGGGTGATAGGAGAGCGTCTATAAGAGGTAATCCAAGCACCTCAAGAGTATATGAGGAGGAATGTATCTTTTGTGGAAAAAAGACAAATACAAGAGAGGCTCAAAGTCAAGGGAAAACTTAACTCAAGCCAGGCAGCTTAGAACAGATACAACACTTAGAAATGCTGCAGAAATTAAAAAGGACTCGAAGATTCTAGCCATTCTTTCCCGTGAGTTGGTTGCCGCTGAAGCTCACTATCACCGTACTGTTACAGGCAGTACATTAAAATAAGTAATACCAGTGTTGAATCTGAAGAAGGTGAAGAGACGGTCGATATAGCTTATGCTAACGCCGAGAGGAATGCCTTGTCCCAACTGTTCGATTATATAAGGAATGAATTATTTGTGAATAAGAACGTTGTAGAACTTTCAAAACTCAATGAAATGCTTAATGATTTTATAAGAGATGGTGGAATGGAAGAAATAAAGATGTCCACTAGCAAGCACCTCCGAAGGAAGTTAGACAATGAGTTTAAAGACACGTTGTAACGATATCTGAGCTGCAATGTTACTTCCGGTCATGTGACGTCATCTTTCACCTTGACCATGCGTTCGCTTTTCTTTGTACTTTGAGCGGGGACGTACGTGCAGTAAACTACAGAACCAGAACCAGAGTTATCCCTCTTTAGTCTCCCTGAGACCACGATACATGGTGTCAGAATCGTAACACACGCCTAAGGAACAGATTTACTCTTCATTGATAACTCTTGGGTGGAAATTAAGAGCAAAAGTGTGTTGTTTTGTGAGTTTTTGTTTCAGGAATCATGCCGAGCAATCCACCAGTGTCTTCCAGTTCGACAGGCTCGTCTCAGCCAACACAAGCTCAAGCAATTCCTGCTCAGTGTATACAGTCCATCATTCCGTTGCCGTCGAAGATAGAGTTAAAAGGAAACTTGGAAGTCAACTGGAAAAGGTTCAAGCGTTTATGGAACAACTACGAAATCGCCACGAGGCTTCGAGACCAAAACAACGAGCTCCGAACAGCAACCTTGCTGACGTGTATCGGCCCCGATGTGTTGGAAATCTACGATGGTCTGCCCTTCCAGAGCGAGGAGGAAAAGACAGACATCAAAAGGGTGATAGAGCTGCTAGAGGTCTACTGCGTGGGAGAGACGAACGAAACCTACGAGAGGTATATGTTTAATAGGAAGGATCAAGAATCTGGTGAGTCGTTCGATTCTTATCTCACAACCCTACGGTCACTAGCCAAAACATGCAACTTTGGAGAGCTCAAGGATAGCATGATCCGTGATAGAATTGTTGTGGGAATTAGAGATAACGGCACTCGCAAAAAACTGCTCACTGAGAACAAACTTACACTGAATAAATGCATTGATATTTGGCGCGCGAATGAAACCACAGCAAAGCAATTAATGGCAATTATGTCAATCGTCAGGACCTCGATGACGACAAAGAAGATGATAAAACTGAAAATGATGATTTCATTCTTCAGAATGTTTTTGAGAATTATGACGAATGCCCACCAATAAACCTAGTCCTTCTAAATAACACAATTCACAACCATGAGGGAGAACGTATGAAACCTCGAGCCAGTTTAAAATGCCTATGAAACTTAATATTTTTTTTCAAATCAATCTGGACAAACGATTTATAAAAAAAAATGAATTTGAAGCGTCTTTGTATTTTTTTCCGAGCATTGAAAGTGTAGAAAGTGCCTAATTTGGGCTGCCTGTCGTGAAGCGACCGAGTGAAGGGAATCTTATGGAAGTCTGGGTTATGACGTCAAAGGAGTGTGGCATTTCTCTCGCCTCTCCGCGATCCTTACACTTACAGACCTTTATAACTTGTCATTGCCACATTTCGAGGAAAAAAATGCCGTATCGATGTGTAGTTGGGGCTGCTCCAACACACCAGATTCGAAGAATAACGTGGCCCTATACAAGATACCATTTGAAGGCAATGAACGACCAGAGGCAAAGAAAAGGCGAAGACAGCGGTTGCAGTTTGTAAGAACAAAACGAGCAAAATGGGAGCCAACCAAGAACTCACGTGTTTGTTCCGTCCACTTCACGGCAGATGATTTCATGAGGAGGTTTGCTAGTGTATCGTCCTATTTGCCCAGGTTTCGGTCAGATGATGTAGGAATCGTACCAGTAACAATACCTATTTGCCCAGGCTTCGGTCAGATGAAGTAGGAATCGTACCAATACCAACGATCCATCCAATCCACTTCGACACGGACAACACAAAAGATGACCGGTCGAGTGCCTTGTCAAAGAGAGCTCGTCGTAAGGTAGTTTCGATGGCATTTTATACTGCACCATGTTTTACCAATCAAATATAAGCATCTTCAGCTTCGAAGCCAAATTAATGACTTCGATGTTTCACTGTTTACATTATGAAAGAGATCTTCGTTAAAACGACGTTAACGACAACAGCAACAAGTTCTACTTCTGAGCATAAGCCAAATGAGGCCGATGCCCCAGAAAACTCTGCTTCAATTCCAGAACCAGCTGGTCGATTTCTAATCTCTTTGAACTGTTTAAAGTATAACTTATAGTGAAACGTGACGCTTTAGCGTGACAACCCATTTAGTGGGCTACATGCGGAATTGGTCAAAATACGCTAGACAGTTTTTATTCTGGACGGCAAGCTTTTTGCGGGCCAAAATAGATATTTGAAGACAGAAAATTAGAATGGTTCAGCTTTAAGGACACATCTTTTTTGTTGAGAAATACATATACCAAAGGAGATAGAGCCATCTGAAATTGGCCCTAATTTCATCTTGAGCACGACTACTCGAAGGTAGTGTATTCAACGGGTCCGTACGCAGACCCAAAATAGGAATTCTAAAATTATTTTTATGCCCTAAGATAGGGGAAAGGATGGTAAATTCAGTACCGAAATAAAAAATACAGGAAGAGTTGCCGTTACTGCGCACAAGCTTGCTCAAAATGCACAATATTTCCAATGCCGCCCAGCGAGCGTCGGCCATACTTTGAACTTATCTATTTTTTCAAAAAAACAAAAAGCAGTGGAACTTTTAAATGTGATTTTCGAAAATAGTTTACCAATTGTGTACGTTTGGTAAGATAAAATGGAATCTGATTTTTCACTTCTGTCGCATGATTCTCGAATTTACTGACATCCACTCTTAAAGTCCTTCTCTCTAAATTACCTTTTCAATATCTCTTTTTCCTCAGCTACTGTACCAAGCCAATTTAAAATCGCAAGAGTCATTTATAAAAAAAGGCACTACAACCAATATCTCCAATTATCGACCAATATCTTTACTCTCAATATTCTAATTCTAGTATAATTCTAGAAAAGCTTACGTATAAAAGACTAATTCAACATCTTAAGGTATGGCAAAAGGTTCACAGGCAAAACTTCCCCAAAAAATTGTTTTCGCATATTTAAAATGCTTTAGGTCTTAGCTGTATTATAGCAAAAAAATCCAAACTAAAATTCCTTTTTAACGCCCCGAAAAACCATGTTTTAATTTCCCGCGAAAAATGACGCGCGAAACATGATTGACAGACGCTGACAGCTACGTGACAGCGGCACGCGAACAAACTAAAACAACAATCGTCTTTATAGTACGCTACGTTCGTCTTTATAGTACGCTACGCTTCGTTTTCGTTTGTTTTTCTTGAATTGCATTCTATCTAAAATTATGTCGTCGAAACTTAATAGAGGCTATTCTTGGGTATCTTCGAAGAAAAAGAAGAAGTTGAAAACAGGTAAATTTAGGCCGACTAAGAAGGCAAGTTTGGCGTCGAGCGATAAAGGCTCGTGGTTCAAACAAAAACAATGGCCAAGCGAAGAAGATCCGTTGACTGAAACGAATGAGCCCGGGCCAAAAAGCATCACTTCTAGGAAGCTTCGGACTAGCAGTGATGAAGTTCACCCGCGAACTTCTAATTCCTTGACTGTAATTGAGTCGGGCATTAGATCAAGCTGCTGTTTGCCGGTTTTTACGGTTTTCTATGCTTGCAACCAAATTCTCTGCGAAGTGATCGCCCTGATACCTAGAAAAGGAGTCAGATATGTTTATCGATTATAAGGCAGTCAAGAGAAGGTAGATTCAGCATGATCTTTACCGCTCCAGAGTATAAAAATAATATGCAATATGAAACCTGCGGTTTGTTTATGATGTTTAGCAACAAGTTGCGCCGTTTGAATGAATATAACTTGTGTTCGACTTACCCAGAACTGTTTATCTCCTTTAGCATGATGGCTTTGATAATAGCATCATTTACAGTAACTTGCGGTTGGCCTTCATATTTATTTGACCTTGTGTTTTTCCCACGAGCTTTACGACCTCTGTGACCAGTCTCGAGTGTAAAATGAACCTCCTTGAAGATTACCGCGAAAGCTGTCACAGCAGATCATTCACAACTCCGCCTGTCCCGCCTGTCAGCCTAATACTGTATTTCAATTGGCTGAATATAATAAGATTATCTTTGGAGGCGGGGCTTTTTACTCAACCGTGAAATAGTCAGAAAACTAAAATCCCTTGTTTCTCCGTTTGTGTTTTAATGCAAAAAATACAACTTTGGCGTATCACAACTCGAGAACGTTTTGTTCGATTAAATCCAAATTTTCGCGAGAGCCAAAAAAACACAATTTCTGCAAAAGTGTGCCAGCGTTTTGCAAAATTTTGCTTCATTTCGTAATTATTATGTAGTTTGCGTTTTGCTAGCATGAAAAAACTTACTCCAACTTTACCTACGGATAATTCTTGTAATACGCAACGTATGAAAAATCGCTGACACCCTTTTTGGGACAATTTACCTGAGATTCGAAAACAAAGAATTTAGTTGTCATTCATTAAACATTTCCGGATTTGAAGTTACGATAGTGTGAGAGGTCGCTTTTTAAATAAAAAAATACATCATTGAGAGATTTTTTTAAATAGTAAATTTAAACATTCATATTTATTCTTCAATCTTTGAGCTTTAAATTGATATATAGTATGTCTTTGTAGCGTAAATGTTGACGCTACACGATTTTTTTTCCCAAGTGACCTCGTGAACCTTTTGCCATACCTTAATAAACATAACATCCTTTTTAATCAACAGTTTGGTTTTCGTAGTCAGCATTCTACAACCCACTCAGTTTTACTCATCTGTGATAAAACTCAGAAAGCAATTGAAAATGGTTATTTGTTCCTGTGGTATATTCCTAGATCTAAGTAAAGCCTTTGATACTATTGATCACAAAATTCTGATTAAGAAACTTGATTGATATGGTATAGTGGCCTGGAAGGGACATTTGGATTGCGTGAATATATTTTCTTCGACAGTTACTAACTCTCAATTCTAACACTCATTGGGAGTTACTAACTCTCAATGCGTGTTACTAACTCTCAATGCGTGTTACTAACTCTCAATGCGTGTTACTAACTCTCAATGCGTGTTATTAACTCTCAATGCGTGTTACTAACTCTCGACGCATGCGCATCTAGCATGCTGTAGCGCATGCGTACACAGCTTGTACCAAGATGGCGGACGAAGGTATGAATACGGTGAGTAAAAGTTTCTGTATTTAATTTGCTTTAACACCTGAAAAATGTATCTATGACATTATGTAGCTTATGAAACATACTTTTGAATCAACAGAGGCTGGAAATAGTTTACATAAATTATAAAATACTCTAATTCTTAGTAGGAATCGAGTGTTATCGTTCAAGTTTGAAGTGTTCTCCCTGATTCTCCCTGCTCAAATATATATGGCAGCTGTCAGAGCGATCTTGTCCTTGCCCTTTTCCCCTTCGCTTTGTACGTTGCTTAGCAGGGTAAACTTATGATACTTAAGCTTAGTTATAGTGCATGTGGCGCGCTGTCAGGGTCAAGCAACATAAATAGTTTGATTCGATTTAGCGGTCTCTCTTTTGATTTCTCCACAAAAGAGTGCTCCTGCAGTGGTTTGATAAAAATACGTGCACATGCACGCACAGTTAGGGCAGCTGACTTAGGCAGTTAGGGTAGAGGCTTGGGTGATTTGTCAATAACAATCCAATGTTGTGTTGTTCTCTCCCTTGCCACAAGGGTTTCCTTCAGGTTCTTATGTGAGTTTGACAGTAGTATGTACAGAATATATGAAGTATGTACAGAATATATGAATGTAGTGTGTGTATATGTTCAAGCCTCATCCTCTGATTAGGGCAAATCAAAAACGTTTTTTAAATACTGCAATGAGGATTTAAGATGTGTCAAAGTTACGTATAGTTTAGATAAGGTAACGTCAATACCTCATTGATAACAGTGTTGTCAACATAACTTTTAATATATTCTTACTATATATGTAATCCATATGTTTTTAACAAAAATATTGTTCATTCAGATTTGGCAAATATAGCAGATAAGTGCATACAAGCTTAAACCCTTATTTTATCTGCCTTGGTTATTTGTAAACAGGTGTTGATGTTTCTCAAGAAACGAAATGTTGGAAGTGATGTTCTTTTTAAATTTGAAGAGGAGAAAGTAAGTATAAAAACATTAAATATAATTTAATTACTACACTAAATTCAGTGTATATGAATAGTTATATTATAGTAGAAAGAATTAATCAAACTTGATATCAATTCATCTTTTATTGAAAACTTGAATTATTGAATTCAGTTCTGATTTCTCATTCATAATGCTATATCCCTGGCAATTAAATGGTGGTTTCTCAAAAGTGTCAGTGAGGCTTAAATTCTTTTTACAGTAGCTATTGTTTTGCTACAGTTAATGAGCCACATGCTCTAAATTTAAGACCTGTTTGGCACAGTACTGTACTGTATCAGTATGTGGTTGAATGCTTAAAGAAACATACATGTACATTGTAGTTTGTTCATTCATTTTGAATATACAGTTGTACTGGTAAATATAATATTAATAATCTTTTCCTTTCTGTATTTCTGTATTGAATTATATACTGTTAGCAGTGTGCACTTTGTTCTCTGTACTTACCAGTATTTGCTGGTATACCTTCTGCTGATTGATTTTAATCCAGTCACTGTGTTATATGAGCATTCCACAGTATTTTGCGCGTCACGGAGGGGACATTTTGAAAAATGAAAATTCATGAATTCTTAATTCTTGGAACTTGGGTAAACTATGAACTTACATATGGCAACAGTGCCCCAGCACCTATTTGTGTTAGAACTTATAGGATTGTATGTGAATAATTCAGGTATATATTCTCCCTTATGAAGAGCGTCACGGAGGGGAACAGAAAAATTGCCATTTCCAAAATTTTAAACTTGACCTCAAAATCCTATGAATTTAGCAACATAAACGTTTGGGCAATACCTTTAAATTATTAGTAAGGGTACATACTCACACTTGGATTGGAGGACTAGAGTAATGCTCTTTGCTTTGTTCCTTTGTTTAAAGTTAAGGCATCGTGCCCACTGTGTCACGGAGGGGACGTCACGGAGGGGACACATATGTCCTGATATATGTCCTGATACATGTACTTAACTAATGTCTTCACTATTTGGTTGAACGGGAACATTTAACATTCCTTTAAACTTATTGTGTAATTGTCAACATGGTAATCCACAACAATGTGAAGCCCCTGTAACTAGTGCATGTGAAGAACATTAACACTTACTGTTTTTAAAAGTTTTTCTGATTTGCCTCAGCAACAGAACAGCCATTCTTGTATGTTCCCTCCGTGACACCAATTTTCGCATTCTGGCTAATTTATTATAATTTATGACATTAAAAAATCCACTTTACCTCACACTACTACTTTTTTCTGAAATGTTGGTTTATTTATGTTATAAAAATGTGTTGTAAGTCCATTGTTTCCCGGTTTTATTTAAAAAAATTGTTGTCTCGATTACTGTGGAATGCCCCCATAACAAGTTACATGCAGGGAGGGGTGGGGGTTGTCAAAATATATTTTGAAGGAGAGGGGTGGGTGTTTCTTTCTTTTTAGTGCCCCCCAAAAATACTAAATCCCTTTTTTAATGACTCCCAAAAAATTAAAAAATCCCTTTTTTAAATGTTTATTAACCAACTGACCTAGGTCAAAACGAAATGACCTAGGTTGATTACCAACTGACCTAAATGACAATCTGACCTGCAACATATATATGACTTCAGTTATGTTAGAGCCACAAGGAAGAATACAGTAATTTACTGTAGTTGTGCACCCTCTGTAAATATCTGTCTGTCTGTCTGCTGCCAGATAACGTTAGAACCTCACAATCTAAAGGAGAATTTAAATGTAATTTGTTTTCCTGCAGTCTTATCTCTACATGATTATACTGTTTACATCATATTTTTATTGTAAAAGCAACTTATTTTAGGAATCTTCTGAAATTTTAGCTAATTATGATTTACCGTAAATGCTATATTAAGTGCCCCTCTCTAATAAGCGCCCCCTCTCCAATAAGCGTCCCCCCTTGACATCGAGAACTAACACTGAGAACTGACACTATTCTGCCGCAAATGTTATCGGTCATGGTACAGTGCACTGAAGCGTTGTTTTATAAGGGACTAGATGCCTCTTTGTTTTCTTCGTTTTGAAGCCAGTTTTAAGTTGTTTTGAAATTTATAGCGTTCTCGTTTTTGGGCAAGTGTATCTGATAGAGGAAATTGAATAAGTGCCCCGGACACTTGATAGACCATTTACGATATATACATTATATTTTTACTATATATGTCACAGCTTTTATGAAAAGCAATTTGTAATGGTTATCAATCAGTCAACCAATCAATCAAACTTTATTTAACAAGGGTTACATTTAATAGTGCATAGCACTAATGAACTTGTTGATTCATTCATTCTGTCTGTCTGTCTGTTTATTTGTCTACTCAAGTTGACGAAAGATTATCTTGGGCCACTCATGTTGATCATTTGGCAAAAAAAAATTCCTCTGCAATTGGGGGTTAAGGCAGATTATACAATATGTTAATGAGACACCCTTAGTTCAGTTTCTTTGATTATTGTGATGTTGTATGGGATAACCTATTGAATACAAAGATTACAAAATAGGAAAGTAATTACGAGGGGAAGACACCTTTGAAGGTCTACATGTTGACGAAGCTAGTAGTTTGTCCCACTTTTTTAAAATCTTATTACTATATACTATTAACTTGATATTTCTTTTTGTTATCGTAAATATTAATTGGCTTTCATGAAAATCAATTTGTATTAAATAATAAATAAATAATATAGGCATTGGTATAGTGCTTATTAATCTCTGTTCTAAGCACTTTACAATATAAAGGATTTTACATATAACCTATGAGAAACGGACTGCTAATTGGCGCATATGGCTGCCATGCAGTTTACAATCTTGAGAGTATGTGTTAGTATTGTAGGTACTGTTACTGAGGGTGGTGACAGCCAGAGGGCTTATTATGTCCCCCAGTGGTTCTTTTACGTCCCTCCGGTTCATATTTGTGTAGTGTAGTTTTGGAGAGACGGGACCGCCATTAACGTGGTCATCCAAGCCACGGATATTGACGGATCTCCGAGTATAAATATTGTTTTGTTCAGTTCTGTCTGTCTGTCATCATGTATGAACCATGTCTTCAAATACAATTCAGATTTATCTGCTGTGCTACAGTCAGTAGATTTGGTGGATGCAGAATAATAATTATTAATTGCTTTATCATTTCTTCAACAGATGGACTGTGAGGCGATTTCATTTTCACCGGAGAATGTCTTAGAGGAGCTAGGATTGAAAAAAGGAGATGTATATGCTCAAAAAGGTGTGAAACCACAAAATGTGATAACCTGCAAGAGAGTCGTAAAAGGCGGCTAGTTGACGAAATTAAGCAAGGTAGGCAAGGAAGGCAAAATAAAGAAAAGCAAAAAGGAACAAACAAGAACGCTGTCAATTCATCTGTTCAAACAAGAAACCGACGCATATCTTTAGGATGGATGCATTATAATTCCCTGAAAAAAAAGTATGTCAGCATTCGAGCAAATAGAGGAGGAGGAACTCGGACACTAGATCTGCCACTAAACACGACAAAAAGTTAACTGATAGCAGAAGGGAAAGCTTTACATCGCGCAGAATGGCCTTTGTTCGAGGGACACTTTGAGATTTTGGACTACATTAAGGCCAACCAATTATAATATTAATGAGTTAGAGGATTGCCCTACGATTGGCTTAAATAAATGAGCTTTGGGAGTTGCTTGTCCCAAGCCGATCTCAAGTGGAACGAGCTTTGGGAACTGCTAGTCCCAAGCCGATCTCTCAAGTGTGAAAGTCAATTCAATAGAAGTTCGTAAAATCAGGTAATGGAATGAAAGAGCCAAACAATAGTTTATCCACAAAACGACAAAGCCCTTCGGCTTAAACCTCATGCTCTCAATTTTTTCACAGCATGTTCACAACGCATCGCAAATAAGTCTAAATACATATTCTAGGAAGCTGTAGCTTTAAAATGTAATGTTATTCAAGCTTATCCGTGCCCTAGAAGTCAAACAAAATCACGAAATGAAACTGAACTGAGTATACTTTTGTTCAACTCGCGTCGAAGCGGTAAAAATAGCCGGTCCGCAATTCCAACTCATTCTCAATTTTCTCCCAATCGTGTTCAACTTGCATCACAAATAAGTCTGAATACAGATTCTAGGAAGATGTAGCTTTAAAATGAGACATCATTCAAGCTTATTCTTGCCGGAAGAAATCAAACAAAATTTGATCCACAAAATCACCCACAAAGAAACTGAGCTAGTTGTGTTCATGCAACTCACGTAGAAGCGGGAAAAAAGCCGGTCGGCAAACAGTGTTCCAAACCGTTCTCAATAATCTCCCAGTCGTGTTCAAATCGCATCGCAAATAAGTCTGACTGACAGATTCTCGAAATATGTACTGCTTTAAAATGAGATGTTATTCAAGCGGTAACCGGTCGTTTTGATACCAGTCTCTTTCGATGCCAGCCATTTCGGTACCAACCCAAGACGTTTCAATACCAAGTCAGTTCGATACCAATTCCTATGATTTCATCTTCTGCCTTAACCTAACTACTCTAGTTCCGATGAAATCCTATCACGACAAGTAAACTTATGTTCTTACGTAGTTTGACGCCATTCGATTTCAATAGAGCATCTAAAACCAGAGAAGAATCTACTTCTACTCGTTAACTGGCGTCCTCAGTTGTTATGACGCCGAAGCCGAACGCTTGATAAATTTTCTAAACCACAAAATACCCCGTTACTTATATCATTTAAAAGCTTTTAATGAACACTTTCACTTTTAAAACATTTTAGCCAATGCGTTTTCAAGAGAGTATCTAAAACCAAAGGAAAATCTACTTCGGCAAGTCGTAATGGCGTCCTCAGTTGTTCTGATACCGACGCCACGAAGCAACAACACCTCCCACGGGACTCAACACGCTGATCATTGCTCGACTTTGAAAATCCCGCTCGCTTCGCTCCGCTTGTTAAACACCCCCAAGGGACTCAACACTCTAATACTCAATTGAAGAGCTCAATTCATCTGGTAGACAGAAATGCCGAATTATTTAACTTTTTCATTTTTTTAATCCAAGGTACAGGGTTTTTTGTGACCGTTTGGAGAGCTTGAGGTCTCATTTTAAAGTTAATTTTTAGGGCTACAAGAAGCCGCGTGTAAGCCATTTCTGCGTCTTATATTTCTAGTTGTAAATCGACCATGAATATTGTCCCGAGCAACTTTCCATACAAAATTTGCTCAAAACTCGCCAAGATTCAGAAGGCTAAGGTACAGGGGTTTTTGAAAGATACAACTAAAGTAAATAGCCCAGCTGTTTTGTGTGGCCATTAGCTATAATAAGCCGCGTGTAAGCCATTTTTCTGTCCAAAAACCATAATATTAGAGCGCTTCAAAGGTATGCTGGTGAAGCGGTTTTCGCCGTTTTCTCTGTATTCGAAGCTCCCGCTGCCTCATTAACCAGCAATGGTTCAATGATTTTCGGGCCTCTAATGAGATTCAGGGATGAATATGTCCACTGATTCTGGGCGATGATTTTATGAAGATGGAGAATCGCTGGAAGGAAATGCATGTAACATGGAATTTACAATGGTAAATTTTAAAGGAGAGATTATTGCATCTCTTAAAGATAAAGATGGAAAAGAAGTGCCGTTTTCTATTCAAGCCTATTTTGACATGCACAAACTTTCCAGAGTGTTTCTATACCTGGCAAGTAGACCTATCCCATCCACTGAAATTTCTGAAGTTTAAACAACCATGGAGTTTAAACACAAGGCTCACAATGATAGTGATAGTGATAGTGAATTTGAGAACTCACCTTTCTCAAACGATGATACTTCTCAATCAGTAATCAAAAGCAAGGGCCGAATATGGCGGGACAACCTAAATGCAGCGCTAGCACTTCAAGAAAGAAACTCTGGTAACCAGGATGATGACATCCAACAGAGCCCATGTAATATCCCTTTACTTGGGACCTCGGATGAAAGGAATGTCCTAAGAGACGATCATGATAAGGCATACCAACTGAGCCTAGAGGTTGATCAGAAGAAGGACAGAGACAGGATCCAGAATTTAAAACAAGAGATCACTGAAGTTCAAAGACTCGAAACCTTACGACAGACAAGAATAGAGAGATTACCACCTGAAGCAGAGAGTGACAGTGTACGAATAACTGTGCAGCATTCTTCTAATGGTAGACTGTCACGTTTCTTTGGAAAAGAAGAAAACATGTTTGCTGTGTATGACTGGGTAGGAACGCTGAGCATCCACCCTGAATTGTTTTTCACTATCAACAACGCAAAGAAATTCGATCAGACACACTAAAGTTTCGCCATCCGATAGCGTGACTGAATACCATGACCATGTTCTACACATGGAATCAGAAGGAGAACCTGAATCAGAAGATTCTGAAGTTAGTATCAAAGGATTTGGCATCAGTGACTGTGACAACGACGACACATTGCCACTGGAAAACACACACTTCCTAGTTGCACCTATAGACCAAAAGTCTCCGGTCCAGATAATGAAAGGTGATAGGTATGTGTGTTCAAGCGCCCCTCTACAATAAATGCCCCGCCCCCGCCCCCTCCCCCGGGTGTTACATATAAATATAATGATTTCGATATGTCCACATTATAAGAATATTATTAAGGCATTGTATGTATTGCATTATATATGCTTTAACCCTGCAACCATGTTGATTCCAGGATAATAAAATAATTTGTTTTTGCCACTGGTAAACTCTTTCTGAAACACAGCAGTGGGAGGCTAAAACATATTGTTTCAACCAACACGTCATACTGGCAGTGATGACTGCCGTCTAATGCCTATTGGAAAACATACGGAGTCACCCCCTCCCTCCTGATTCTCATGCATTTTCTGCAAGTTCCATTGCCTGTTTCTATCAGATAAACATATATGGCTATTGCCATTTTAGACACTGGGACCAATATGTCTCATAAAAACAACACCACAAGAAAGATCACATCGAAATTAGTTAGATCACCAAGCTTGTGGTTGTTTGGTTAAACTGAATGGGAAACGAATGGCAGACTTTTAAACATCGCTAAAATTACAGAGAAACGCATGGAAGAAGTGATGTGTCTCCTGTGATTTCTAAAAATAATGTCACATGTTTAGTAGCAAACCAATCTTCCCCAAACGTGATAAACCTACTAATTTTTGTTTGATCTTTCATCTGGTGTAATCAGGTTTACTTATTATTTTACCCCTCTGTCCCAGCTCTTAAGCTTACTCCTTTCTAATGTAGTCAATTCATGTACACTTTTGTCAACGTGTACATTGTTTGTTCTCCAGTAGTGATGAAAAAACTGATGTTTCATGTACAGTGGCTCCTACAAACCAACCCACAACAAAGGTATCATTATTACAGTTACTTTATGATGTACCAAATTGAAGAAAGGTTGTGTGAGTAAAACAAAATATGCTGATTCACAGCCATTTAGAGTGCTCAACGATAATTTCATGCAGTAGCATCTCCAAACCTCCCGGGTTACATAAAATCACTATGCATAATAACAATTACGAGTAAAACAGAAAGTTAAATGTATTATTTCAACGATGTCCTATTGATAGTACAAATACGTACGAGACCGCAGGTCGAGTATTTGTACCTGCTCAAGAATTCTCCCAAACTTACCGAGGTTTGCATAAGCCTGTGCAAACACGGAATATCGGTTTTATTTATTTTTATAAAATAATTATTGATTAAAAAATAAATAAATAAAATAGATTTTATATGTGGCTAAATGTAATTTAGGCTAAGTTAAACTCGAGACAATGCTGGCCAGCAGTCATCCCCCATAGAGAGATGTTATGCGGGGGGCCCAGGGGCCTGCAGGGGCTACATGTGGTTTTGTGCGTGGTCATTTCAGTCATAGCTTTCTTGCTGATCATCGCGGATCATTGGTGTTTGCTATTCAGTGCCTTTGCTTGCTGATCGTTGCGGATCACTGCTCCCACCCTCCTCTCCCTGTGGTAAGTATTGATGGGATGGGTAAGTATTCCACTGAATCTTCAGTGTGACAGGTACCAGGGGGTGGACTGTGGCAGGGTTGCCATGGTTACCTCCTTGTTGTGCTTGGACATGCGTCCGGCACTTCAACCAAAGGTACCTAACCCCAAGCTCATCTATTGGTGATGAGTTTAATAATCACATGAAAATCTCAATTCTCCATACATGATAAGAGCCAATGAGATCGCGTTATATCGCCGTTTCATTCTGAGAAATGCCAGAGTTTCTGCTCGACTAGTGAGGCGAGGAATGTGCCACTATTTCATAGGATTTACTCCCAAAATGATGTAAAAACAATTCACGAAACAACAATTAGACAACAATTATTCTAAAGAAGTGCCTCATTCCAAACTTCGAGGAAAATGTTTGTTTGGGAGTGAGAAAAGTGTACATTTAAGCTTCAGTTGGTGATCGTCGTTCTTGCCGGACTTCATAGGAACAAAGTTTTTAGGACTTTTAGACTAAATAATTTCTTAACAAATTAAATTACAGAATACATCTATTTCATTCTTTGCGCCATTAAAATGTGTGTGTATAAACTGAAACCCACGTAGATTGTTGATTGTCGGTCGATATGAATTTGGCGCCATTTACAATCGCAAGTTCTTTCTGGTTCAATCTCGCCAACCGCTAGATTTGTTTTACGTTTAGCTGGCAATGGCTCTTTGATATCTTTTCAGCATGATTGGAATCTACATGGAATTTAGGAAATTTGTCTTGATAAAGTATTTCCTTTTATAGAATTTACCGTAAATAATAAAGTATGGTACGAGAACACAGATAAATGTGACGTCATTCCCATGTTTGCATAGCCTCATTCAAACACGGCTACCAGCCAATGAGAGCGCGCGCACTATCTAAATTATTTTATAATTAGCTTTGTTACAATGAAACGTACTTATATATGGGGTTTTTGTTTTTCAGAGGAGAGAACTTCGACGTCGCTGTGTGGATGCTTTGTGCAAGTTGGATAATAATGTAAACATCACAATCCACAAAGATGCGATATTTGAAACAGTCTTGGGTCTATATCAAGATGTCTCATTTTGTAGGTCTACCTACCCGGGCTTGGAATTTGAAGGCGAGGATGGGGAAGATTTAGATGGTCTCAAACGTGAATTCTACTCAGAGTTTTGGGAGAAAGCCTTCATTAAATTCTTTGAAGGAGCAGCAGGAACTTTCACCCCAAGAACAAGTCCCGACGTTACAGAAGATACGTTGAAGTTGCTTGGAAGAATAGCTTCACATGGATATATTCTTTGTGGAGTCTTCCCTGTTCGCCTTTGCAAATCCTTTGTTTTGGCCTCGATCTGTGGAGCTGACGCTGTTACTGACGATGAATTGCTATCTTCTCTCCTTGCCTACCATACCGACTATTAACGCGAGCAATGGTGACACTTACTCGTCAGATTTGGAAGAGGCACTCATTGATGTACTCGAGCCATATGATTTACGAAAGGTTCCTACTCCAACCTCGTTAGGACCGCAGCTGATAGCCGTCGCAAAATGTAAGTTAATCAACAAGGTGTCATGGGCTGTAAAGAGTTTCCAGAAGGACCTGGCAGACTGTCACGACATATGGGAGGACACCACCAAGGAAGAAATAGAGGGCATGTACGCTGATCTTGTACCAACCTCAGCATCCGTCTTGGCCCTCTTGCAGTTGAAGATGAATCGCAGATGACCAGTGGTAAGAAGGAAGTACTAAACTACTTGAAGAGGTTCATTCGAAGTGCAGATGATGCGAACCTAAGGAAGATACTGAGGTACATTACTGGCTCAGAGTGACTTACGGTTGACAAGATCACAGTAGTTTTCCACGCTAACACTGGAAGCGTTCCTGAAATCGTTTCCCACACATGTTTAGCCGTTCTTGACTTGCCTTCATTGGGTTATCTTAGTTTTAATGACTTCAGAGATCAAGTCACCAACATCCTCAATAACCCGTTGTCCTGGAGGTGGATACCAACCGTTTATAACACGTATTTGTTCACGGTGATTGTATATTCTCTACTTGCTATTAGGGAGCTTTAGCACCGAGGACGGCAACGTCGACGACGACGGGACGTGAAAAAGTGCTTTTTCGTCAAATCTCGTGTTTATTATTTTTTTTCAGTCGTCTTGCGTTTCTTTTTCAAATCCAGATTTTTTGACAAATTGGATGCACAAAAAGTTCCGTTCATGCCGAACGAAAATAAGAACGTTTTACTTTCTTTCGTTGACGTTCTCTGTTCAACGTCAAACTTGGGGTTTTCGCGTTGTTATTTAATGAAGACGGCAAAAATGTATGTCATTGTTTTTTAGGTTTTTATCTCAAGGGGCACTAGTGTACTATTGACCACAGACGTAGAACTATTACTGGAGGTTGGCTAAGGACGCCAGTATACGTTTGGTTAGAGTTAACAGAACTACCTATTCTAGTTCTATTTTAAATTTGTTTTGTTCAAGTTGAAATAAACTTTTTGGAAACATTCATGAATTGTCTGGAAAAGAGAATAGGGCGAACTATGAAATAAAAGTCACTCTTATCTTTCCTAGAAAAAGCACCACCTTCGCATATCATTTATGACTTATTCCTTATGATATGGGTTGATAATGTTGAAATAAAAATATGAAACATTAAATACTTACTGTTGCCTTTTTTATCTAATCAAACGCAGCGCAATCAAATGACGGACACTTGAACTTAAATAGAATAAAAAATAATAACTGTGTGACGTCATCGGTCCCGTGACTAAGCGTAAAATCGTTCATATATATACATACCGGCAATCTGCCGGGCTTTCTAACGCTACTATTTCAGATGTCATTGATGTGAAGCAACAACTCTATATAAAGGTCTTTCGCTTCCTCTGGGTTACTTGGCGTTTTTAAGTTGTGTTCTTCCATGATCATTTTCCCCAACTCTGCAAATGACGGTTGGCACCCCATCGGGGGTCGCTGTTCTCCACAGATACTCTCTGCCACATTTAGGTCATCCTCTTCAACCTCTGTTTTTAAGTCACTTGTATTAGTTGTGCTGGGAAGGAAATATATGACATCAGGTCTGCCAGGGGGCGAATCGCTATTTGACGATGTCCTTATTTTATGCAAATTCCAGTTCTTTGCGACTGTATGCAACTCCGCTTGAATGATTGGCATAAAGCAAAATTGTAAGCAGTTGGCTTGAAGAGGATCGCTACTGTTATAAATTCCCGTATCTCTCATGTCTTTAAAGTAGTTCATCCACCAAGCTGTACTTGTTTTGCGCAGTACAGACCACCATGCCTCGATTCGTTGGTTGGCAGTAGATTTGCCGTAAAGAAAACTCTTGGCGCCAACCATACCATCATCACAGTCCTTCCTTAGATAGCGCTGTATCGAAGCGATATAGATGTTTTCTGTACCACAATCACCTCTTGCAATACGTGGAACGCCATTCACCTGGCGAATGCAGTCAATAAAGTACTGAGCTGTGATCCGAGGATTGTTGTTTGACGGCCCAACTTCTAGTTACATAATTCGTCGACTATAGCCATCAATTGATCCATGAATGCAAAAGCCAAATGGCTTTAGCTTGTCGTAGCCATCTACATGGCATATGAAGTTTGGCCCTTTGGCAAAGTATTTCCTTCGTCTCAATTTTCTCTTAGATCGGCACTCAACACCTTCAGGATCTAGACCTTTTACGATTTGTCGAACAGTTTCACGATCGACCACCAGCCCTCGATCATTCTGTACCCTCTGATGCATAAGTCTGTATCCTATGCTACATCCACTTCCTTGCAGCTCTTCCTCAACTGCATCAACGACCTCTCGTACAGGTGTAAAACTTCTTCGTCTTTGCAATCCTCTGGCTCTTAATACCCTCTTGAGCTGCCTCAAGCAGATTCGTATTCCATGGCAGAGAAGCAGAAAGCTAATAATTACACTGTAATTTAATCCGAGATGGAAATAGCTCACGATTAAGCTATCACGTTTTCCATGATTTTCTTTTAAAGGAGCTCATTCAACCAAGATGCATTGCGAGTCACTGTTATTGTTTTCATACGGGAAACTACTTGAAATCGGACAGCTGCCAATCAGAAAATGTGATATCGGGCTTTTTATAAGTAGACTTTACGAGTTGAGATCGGCGGGGAGATCGGTTGCCTTTATACTTGAAGAAATATAATAGAATGAGCGGAATTACTACGGTTCTCTGATAAAAATTCCTCGACATGATGCTAGCAATCGATCTCATGCTCGATCTAGCAAACCAACTTGTCCAACTTCTGGACTAAGTTCCAGCGATGCAGATCGTGTGGCAAGGAAATTAATCAATTCTACGATATCGTTATACATTTAGAGTTCTTTCCTTTCTAGGCTTGTGCATGCCAATAACGTGTAGTCGAAAGAAAGGAGCTAGGTTGTCCCTGCCAAAATGCTGGTTTGAAATGTTGAAGTACTGTTTGCCACATTCTATTTGTGTTCAAGGACAAGGTCCGTGCGTTCTCCGTACCACATTTTGACTCGCCAATGCAATATGCAAATCGAGGAATCGAATCCGTATAATGTTATTGTTTGTTAGCAGTATGTTAGCCTGAATTTCAGCCGGTTTGTGTCGTTTTAAAAGCCCCTTGACTTCCGTTAATCGTACAGTGGATATGCTGGGTAAAAAAATTTCGATCAATCAGTTCTCTGAGCGCCCAGCGGCACTTGATTGGAACTTTATTCATCAGCAAAGAAACATTTATAAAATAGGTTCCACTTTACAGCCGCTCATGCAGATATCAACACAACATTTAACTTTTACTTACTTTAATTGTCTCAGCGTTGTTCATGTACATTGAGCGAAAACCAAGACTATAAGACTAAGAGAGAAACTGCGAGATTTGTAATCTTGCATGTACCGCACGTGTACCGCGTACTCATTTAGTCAGTCAGTCAACTGAAGCAATTTGCTTTAAATGTGGTATTAAAGTGTCCGATAATGATAAGCAAAAGGCTCAGCTCTTCTGACCTATAAATTTCTTGTCAGTTAGGTCTGCGGGCCGATCAAGCCAATGTAGAAAGGCCCTGGTTTGGATAAACTGTAGGAATTACGATCAAACAGTCGGCTAACTCCAGTACAGGCTCTAGTAATAATTTCACTGACCAAAGGCGACTCCAGAGTACGTTCAATACTTCCCCTGGCAGGTGAAAATTCGGAAATATATGACTGAACACAAAAGCTAATAAATAAGGAACATTTTCCCCTATAAGTAATCAACTGGTATGCCCCTGTGAGACCGATGGAATAGGATTTGTTTCAAGAAGCTCTCCAGAGACATTATCGGGGGCCCCGAAAATGGCGGTTTGAGACATTTGAGCTCGCAATGCATCTTGGTTGAATGAGCTCCTTTAAGACAGGGATGTACTCTGGGAGACTTGCTTGAAGAGATCTCACAAGGTCAAACAAAATAACAGAGACAGTAAAAGCCCTTACATTGATTGACATCTCTTTCACTCCACTTGAACACACCTGCCATACATCTGTTGGGAGATAATACGTTTAATATGTATTTATGTTTATGTGTGTGTGTACACAATTCTTTTGAACATTTCAAATCGTTTTTAAACGAAGATTGAACAAAGATATTGGGGAACAAAACAGATATATCTTCCTCTTTGTAATGAACTTAGCGCCGCGGTTATCAACATGGTCATGGATTGTGCGGTACAAAAATTAACCAAAATTGTTAGAGAAATTTACACAAGTCAACCAAAAACACGAACATATGATATATTCTCACTGTGTTGTACTATTCTAAACGTTTTAAGGAGGTTTTTAAGCAGAAGATTTTACTTACCGTATTCACGCCATCTTGGTAGAAATCACAACGGCTGTGTACGCATACGCTACATGCTAGATACGCATGCGCTACATGCTAGATGCGCATGCGTCGAGAGTTAGTAACAGGCATTGAGAGTTAGTAACACGCATTGAGAGTTAGTAACACGCATTGAGAGTTAGTAACACGCATTGAGAGTTAGTAACACGCATTGAGAGTTAGTAACACGCACTGAGAGTAGTAACACGCACTGAGAGTTAGTAACACGCACTGAGAGTTAGTAACACGCATTGAGAGTTAGTAACACGCATTGAGAGTTAGTAACACGCATTGAGAATTAGTAACGCGCATTGAGAGTTAGTAACGCGCATTGAGAGGTAGTAACACGCATTGAGAGTAAGTAGTAAGTAACTGTCGAAGAAAATATATTCACGCAATCCAAATGGCCATTCCAGGCCACCGTACTATGGAATTAGAGGGGTTGCACAGGATTGGTTCATTTCATATCTACAGGACAGAAAACAATTTGTTTCTATTGCTGACACTAACTCTGATCATCAATCTATTACATGTGGTGTACCTCATTTATCAGTTCTAGGACCTCTACTTTTCCTTCTTTACATTAATGACTTTCATAACTCTTCTCAGAAATTTGAATTCCACCTTTTTGCTGGATTCCAATTTATTTTTTTGCGAATAAGAGTTTGTTAAAGGGGCTATGTCATGGTACTGCGCATGTGTCGAGTAATCGCTCGTTTAGTGGCTGTTAATTGGATACAAACAGTTAAACTTCCCTCCCTCAATGCTTGATTGAAAGGATTTTCAATATTTTCCCTGGAGACTGTTTATATACACTGTTTGTTAGTCATTTTTGCATATTTGCTTTCATTTTAAGCATCCCACATGGCCGAGAGGTTTGTTAGTTCATATCAAAATCGATGGAAATAGCTCTTTCCGGCCCGGAAAAACAAATGTAAAGTTTTACCGTGACACAGCCCCTTTAAGCTTAGCATCCATTGTTAACCAACAACTGATTAATATTATTACCTGGCTTTCTGCTACTAAACTGTCTTTAAATATTGATAAAACATTTTTTTTTATATTTCACCCTCCTCAAAAGGAACTTAATCACTCTGTCCAAATAAAAATCAATTTCAAACTGTCTTTTACGTGTATTGGTTCTATAATGGTCTGCTTCCCAAGTATTTAATTCATTTTTTTACTTTCACTACTCTTACAATACAAGATTAACAGCAAAAGCTTCCTACTATCTTCCACAGATTCGCACGAACTTCGGTAAATTTAATATAATATACTTCGGTCCAAAAATTTGGAATACTGTAGATGATTCGCTTAAATTCATGACGACATCCAGCTTCAAACTTAGATATAAAAATATACTTATAAAATGCTACAAAACTATCTGAAATTATCTGTACAACGTTAATCTATATCACAGGACATTGTATTGTGCTTGTATTCATGTCTCGTTTGTTTGTTTTTGAGTTTCTTTTATTTTACACACCATATTTAAATTATGTTACGATAAATGCAGCCTCGACTACACTGACATTTCCATTTGTTTACATAAACATGTAATTTGCCATTTGTCTTGATTAGCCTAGTGGTTATTACAGATGACATACGTACTTCCTGTTGCAAAATGTTTTCCATCTAGTACGATCAACGAGTGCTGCAGCCTTGCCAAAAGTAGTGGAAAGAGGTTTGGTGTTAATGGTCCCCCACTGGTACATGTGGAATTCAATCGGCTGATACCAGACACCCTGCACCTCAAACTAAGGATAAAAGAGAAACTTCTCAATCAGGTATTACATTCTATTACCATTTAATTTCTCCCCCCCCCCAAAAGAAAATGATACAGCTACCATAGTACACATTTACATGTACATGTAACTGGTGCTCCCAAGGCCTCTTCTATCAAAGAGTAAATATATTTTTGCAGGTTTAATTGTCTTATCTCTGTTTCACAAATTATTTTCGTAGGTTGCATGTTGGGCAATCGAACAAAAAAATAAAGCTGAAATGGAGAAAGCAATGGCCCATATTGGTGTGTATTCAGATCATTAAGGCAACATACTGAGATAATCATACATGTATATTATGTTCAAGACTTTGGCCAACAACCAAAGAAAGGAAGTAATTTTATTTGACAAATGAACAAAACTACATAATAGTTCTTTAGATGCTTATTGAATTATTATGGATTGCCTTACAGGACTTACGTTTGTATTCAATGAGGTGCAAGATGAAAGTGGAAAGTCAGTCACAAAATGGACCTATTTTGATTGAAAGCTAGTATAATGCCGTATTATCCAATTACACTCATATCAGTGAAGTCTGCATAATGCCTGAGATGAGTAAAAATATCCTGTGATATTACAGAGTAGTTATTTGTACTCGAGAAAACTCACAATTTTAATAAGAGAGAAAAAGTTGAATAATGGTATTAATCATTTATTAGACAGTTTTGTGTGTATTCGGGTGGATATTTTGGTCATCAATTTTTATTTTGACTCCCCCTTCATATTGCATGTATGCTCGAGTGTCAAATTTTCTCAATAATTTAGGTGATGATCTGGAGAAAGTAGTGAAGGAACTGGACATCAAGTCATTTCTTTCAAACATGGCTAACAAGTCTAGAACGCAGTAGATTGTTTGACGAAGGTGCAGTTGCTCACAGCTTGCAGGTCCTATGGTGTTAATGCTAGTGGCATCAAAGAAGTGCTTAGGGTTTCACTTAAGCAACACTTGAAGAAGAACAATATTCAGTTTCACTCAAGTTACACTTGCCTTTTTACATCGTAATCCATGGATTATGTTATGTTATGTATAATGATATTTTATCTCAACAGATGTCTTGTATTCAGTTTTTCGATAAAAAGATGCTCGATGTAGAGGAGCTAACCACTGTGTAGAGCGATTTTGAAGTTCTCGGTGATGTCCTCAAAGCCAATACAGATAAACCCAGCTATCTTGCTCCAAAGGAATTCAAGACAAATGCACTTGAGTGAGGAAACAAGTTCAGAAGAGCAACCTTTGATGAGGTACAGTAAATCGTCTGGTGTCCGTGATTCCCTTGTATCCAGCAGCTGGTAGCCTAAGTAGGAAACTGCCATTGGGCATCCTCTCCCACTAGCTTCTCTCTTCAATAATGCCTGTTCTTCATAAAGCTGCGCATTGGTCTATTCCTTTGTCTGTTTCAGACTTGGAAGCTTTACTAAAATACAAATTATTAAAAAAGTTATAATTGTTACACATGTATACATTTTCAGTCTTACAAGATAATATACAAGTCCAGGCCGGGGCACTCATGTTTATGACTTATGTGTGGTGGTACATGATCCAGGCTTGAACCTAATTTAGATTTCAGGGTCCAGGTGTTTCATAAAAATATGCAGAATTCCAGGTTAGGGTACAACTCATGAAGAATCAGTGTGAAAATTCAGGTTCGTTTTCAAAATACATTGGAAATCGAGGTTCAGGACTTTTTTCTCATGATATGAAGTGCCCCTCCCCAGGGACGATGCGATTAATACTTTTTCTAGCTACTTTTTTCTCATATCATATTTAGTGCCTCCTTCCCCTCCCTGTGGGTACATGTACATGTGATTAAATATTTATCATTTTTCAACAGGATGTTATTCCATATAATAAAAATAAAAATAACTTTATTTATATAGCGCTTAACCATTAATAGTCCTAAGCGCTTTACAAGAGTAAGTTAAAAAAATATTATGGCTATACAATTATAATTACAACTATATATAAAAATACATAATACACGGAAAGCTTTATTAAATTTATTTTTAAATAAAATCCACGAGTTTTTTCATATATGCATGGTGAATTTAAAGGACTTATTTCTATGACTTTTTAATGCTAACAAAATGTTTCTATAAACATAAATATGAACAATTTTTATTTTATCTCATTCTGTCCAATAGTGACATTTTGTAATGTTAACATTCCAGTTTTAGTGTACCACATCGCCCAGTTCTTGGGAAATGAGACAGTACACCACATTAACTGCCAAGCTTTTGCAAAAAAAATCACCTTCAGAGAACAGAACGCCAAAAAGGTAGCAAGAACTCCAATTACACAGTTCAGGTATTCCTTGAAGAAACAGCTATTATAAATGCGGTGTTTTACAGTGGCGTCTAGGAATAGCAGTTTCAGCGGGATTGACCCAAATGCCTGACTTCGATGTAATGAAGCGCTATTAAAACTGTGTATCTAAGGCCGTGTTCACACTTACCAAAAGTAGTTCGCTCGCGACCGGTTGCGATCGATCGCTGCCTGTCCACATTAGCATTTAGTTCGATCGCGAGCGGCTCAGATTAAACCTGATGAAAGCTGGTCTACTTTAGTTCGATCTAAAATGAATCGCTTCAATTGCAAGTGTGAACAGTTTGGTTCGAACTAAACTGAATCGATCGCGAAAGATTTCGTCCCAGTCCTTAACCGCGTGCGATATTCCCGCCAAAAAGAATTGCAGACGCGCGCGCTCGCGCGCTTGTATAAACAATAAAAAACACGCTTGTAATTGTGTTGTTGAAAACTGGATCGAACATGTGACAAGCGAATGTGTAGGAATGAGAGGTTAATCACTTAGGTCAGATAAGTATGATTTTCGTGCACGGAAGATACCTAAGAACATGTTGTTCTCGATTGTTTTGCCAATCAGAAATAGCGATTAATTATTTTGTGGGTGTGTAGAGGGTGTGTGTCCAGCAGTGAAATGTAAGGCATGCTAGATGCGTGTTACTTTGTTAGACCTTCGTAGGGACTCGTGTGATGGTGAAATAAAGCTTAGTTCGATTTTGTGACTGTGAATCTGTGGATTTCTTCTCCCGTTCGAGACATTGTGTAGATGGTGTGTGTCCAGCAGTGAAATGTAAGGCATGCTAGATGCGTTTTACTTTGTTAGATCTTCGTAGGGACTCGTGTGATGGTGAAATAAAGCTTAGTTCGATTTTGTGACTGTGAATCTGTGGATTTCTTCTCCCGTTCGAGACATTGTGTAGAGGGTGTGTGTCCAGCAGTGAAATGTAAGGCATGCTAGATGCGTTTTACTTTGTTAGATCTTCGTAGGGACTCGTGTGATGGTGAAATAAAGCTTAGTTCGATTTTGTGACTGTGAATCTGTGGATTTCTTCTCCCGTTCGAGACAGTGTACATACATCGCAACATTTGCATTTGCCCCTTTAGGTTGTTATTTTCCTCACGAAAAATGGCTGAAAAAAGGAGGGAAACATGGGGTTTCCAAGAAACTAATTTATTGCTTGATTTCTGGGCAGAAGAGAAAATCCAAACTATGCTCGACGACTGCCCAAAGAGAAACATCGAAGCGTTTCAAAATATCGTCGATCAAATTCTTGTTGTAACGCCAACATTTTATCGCACTGCATCAGAGTGCAGGGCAAATATAAAGCGCTTGAAAGTCAAATACTTTCAAGAAAAAACAAAGGCCAAAAAAAGCGGCGAGGGAAGGAGTTCAACTTTTCCGTACTGGGAAAGACTAGACCGTGTTTTGGGGACACGACCAATATCTTGTCCAGTTGCGTCCCTCGACAGTATGGAGTGTCAGTCACAAGAAAACGGTAAGGCATAAAAACTAAGTTATTATATTAAGTTATTTAATTTTATTTAATAGCCTGAAGATTAAGTTTCTCAGGTTCAGTAGACACTTTCAACATTTGTTTTATTCAATACTAACGACTTACGGTAAGTTTATACATTGTATAAATTATCTAATTTTCACAAGATTCCGATAAAAAACTACACAATCACGTGCCGATACGGTTCACTACGACTGGCTGCCAAAGCACTACTTTAATTAATAGATCGACAGGAAGTACATAAGTACAGTATTCGAACATATCAGTATGAAACTGGAAGAGCCCTATCTAATTAACTTAAGTTATATGCAGTACTACATGCCTCATGTTGTTGTTTTGCGTTCTAAAGCTCAAGTTGACTAAACGTCGCGTATGTTGTCTGTCGAACATTGCACCGTTACAAAACTGAACACTATTTTAAAACAATTTTTACACTATTTAAAAAAGCTAGTTTTTTTATAAATCTATTTAAAGACTATTTAAAAAAATATTTATTATATTACAACACCCTATAAAAATATATGTTGACGTTGATTTCCAGGTTGTTTGTGGAAAATATTACTCAGGCATATTATCAGTCTCACTCTCAATTTTAATGGCTGCTGTTGGGAAAGCCAATAGTCGCTTCGACTAAAACTGTTCAAAGTTAGTGTCCAATTTATTAGTTTTTGTTTTGACACTTTCGGCTTAAGCCATGAAAGCTGCTTCAAAATTCTCCATTGATACTGAGATTAGGTGTTTGAAATAGGTTTTTATTTTATTTTTGGATAAGTTTATAGAATGTTCGTATGAGGATTTGAGAAAATGCATCATTAATGAACCGAGTGCATCAGTCACCGAGGATATAGACTCTTGCACATGACATCACTATTGTTATCCTTATACTGTTAAGTTCCTGAAGAAGCTAGGTAATTGGAGAAAATAATAAATGAAACAATGAAGGTGTATTCCCATGGTGGGGGGGGGGGGGGGGTATGATACGCAAGCAATGAACTCTGTGACATTAATTAGCATTAGGGTAAGGGGGTTTATACTGCAGTTACTAATCAATTTATTTTGCTTATATTCGTACAGTTGCAAAGGAATTAATGGAGAAATTTGGATGCGGTGAGAAATTGACTAAAACATGCCCAACCTGTCGATACCAGGAAGAGATATTTTCATCTGGTGTGCACGAGTCGGCCAGTGGCTGTATACGTATGTATACAAGAGATGACGAATTTGTATGTCCAAGGTGTGATACACATCCGGACACACAAGAACCAGGTACATTATGCATCACATAACTGAAGATAGAAATAATGAGAATGATATAACTTATCAGTCCTTTTTTGTGCTGTATATATTTGTCACATGCCGGCCATATCTAATTATTTAAACCATGCAGATGAGGTTGTGATTATTAAATATTATTTTTGCCATACTTTTTATTTTTACAATTTGTGACAAAATATGTTTATCAGATATTCTTTTTTTGGCACTTTTAACTCCTAATTGTGTTAATGTACCTCCCCTAGCCTCTTAATATCTTTCAATGTAGATGATTGCCTATATTTTTCATAATATTTGCAGGTAAATTCAAGCTGTTAATTGAACCAAAAAAACACTGATAATATCACAGTGTGTCAACTGCATGGTGAGGGGAGTGCTGATGAAGGAAATGAATTTCTTCTTCTTTCATAGAGATTAATTAAATAATAAAATATTAATTCGGTTATAGATCTAATTTTCCAAATTATTTACCAGATTTAGCATCAATTGAACAGACTGAGAGACACATCATTCCTCCAAGAAGTCGTCTTGATCCAGAAAGCAGCTGTAGTGGGCCAATAGGAAAGGATAATGGTAATAATTTTATTCTTATAAAGCCAATTTATTGTAGTCTATGTTAGGGTTATATGTTTTAGGTTAGGGTAATTTTTATTTCAAAATTGGCTCATTTAAACAAGACAACAGCATTATTTTCAATCTTCGATCCAGAAAAAGGCAATATATATATGCTAGGATTCATAAGTTGGAATGTTTTATTCTTGTTTTGCAATGTACTGTTCATTTCATTTACAGTCTAAAAGTTGCACTGACTGTATAATACAAATACATGCATATGTATCATATATACTTGGACATAGTTCTATAATATTATTGGGAGTTGAGTTTGTTGGTATCAGTTGTCCTTTAAGCTTACTCTAAGAATTTTTCTCTGGGTTTTCTTGTTTTCTAATTTCTCCACAAAAACCAACAAGCTAAATTCTAATTCGATTTGTGGATTCATATTAGCCAGGTCATGTAGCTTACTTTGCAATTGATTAGGCCCTGTTAGAAATTCAGGGAATTGTTTGGATTAAATTTTATTGTATAAATAAATGGGAGACAACTTTACTATAGCTGCCACAGCAGATCCTGCAAATCCATGTATATGCATGCATGGCAATTAATATTTTATGAAATACAAGTAAAACAAAACAATTAATGCTATATCTCAATTAATTAATACACCAAATTACAATTCACCCATAACATTGCCACATACTTTTTTTGCAATTTGTAAAATATAGTTATAGATATATGAATCTAGTTATTATAGATACAATTTTAAAATAATGTTTAATTAAATTGGAAATTAAATTAAAGCTTATTATTTCAGGTCAACCTGATCATGACCTTAGTGCTTCAAAGAAAAGAAAAGGGACACCATTCACTGTTCGACGATCAGGTTCCAGCAAGGGAAATAAGGCCAACCTCCTTGACGAAGTCAAGACAACCCTTCTGGAAATGGAAGAAAAAGAATCGTCAGGGTTCAAGAACAAGAGGAGAGGTACATGAAGTACCACTCTGAACTCGAAGAAAAGAGAAGGAAAGTTGAAGATGAACGCGAGGAGAGAAGGGAGACAGAAGAAAGGCAGATGTTTCAGAGACAGATGGATATGCTGATGCAAATGCAGATGAACATGATCTCTGCCTTGGTTGGGCTCTCACCTGCAGCAAACCTAAACCTGTCAAGTACTGGCACATCATCCTCAGCAATGCAGTTGCAGAACCTAGAGCTTCCACAGCCTGATGGCAATTATCAGTCATTTAACAATTTGTAACTAGCTATATATAGGTGGGCAGTATATGGGGCATTTCCACAGTATTTGCATGATCACAGGAGAAAAAATCAGATCTAAAGTTCCTTAGCTAAATGTTATATGCATACATTATAAATATTACATATACCTTTTAGAAAATATGTACCACTTGTAACTTCTCACAATTCCATATTGTATTTAAAAAACGTTTCGGTTTTCAGCCTTCATCAGTTAAAAAGTAAAAAAATACATATCACCGACGTCACATTCATGCATTAGCATTTTGGATATAATTTATAGAAACCTTTAGTTACTCAATTAATCAAGAAATATTTAGCCAGAGAAAATCAGAGGCATCTGATTTTAATTCAGACTAAGAAATATTCTACCACTTGATGTAGAATATATTAATTTGTGACAAACAAAATAAATATTATAGATGCAAGTTTATAAAATCATATTTTCTTAATTTTGGCATTTAATTCAAATTCAGAGTGTTAATTATGTGTGGAAATGCCCTATATATATAGTTGACACAATTTGAGCTTTTTTAATACAAATCCAGGAAAATAACCACTAATTACAATGGTTTTGTGAGAGTTCACAACAAGGCATATTTAATTTATTTCATTTGAAATATAAATAAACTGTGTAATGCAAGGTGATATATTGCATGTTAATCTTAAAAACATTTGTCTTAATTGTGACAACTTTTATTATATGAAAATATTATTATGAAACATTAGTTACTTTAGAAAAATGAATATCACCAGAAATATCCTGCATTGCAGAGAGGGGGTGGTGAAGAAAGAGAGCCTGCGTGAAACCCTTGGTTATTTTGATAACTCTTGGCCTCAGAAGACCACGCATATTCACAGCTATTGACGAAATTGTGTGATTTACATAAATGACATTGTTTACACATTACATATCTTGCAAAAGTCATTGACAGGTTTGGGTTTAGGCCCTGTCTTCACAAGGTTTTTCTGAGTTTCATCTGACATTCTTCAAGTTCGGACATTTTTGTTTTGAATTCACACTCGAGTTGATTTAACAGATAAACATGTTTTTCACTTCTCCTGCATGACGATTGAATGAATCGGTCGAATGAATTACAAATATTCTGCATTTTTATTAGTGAGTGTATATAAAATAACCAGGGGTTCCAGACAGGCGCTCTCTCTTCCCCATCCACTCCCCTCTTTCCTTTCTTCTCACCTGAATTAATCCCCCTAAGCTTGCTTCACTTTGTACAGCCACAACATACATTTACATCAGAAAGAGCAATGAGGTTCTTAGGATTTCAAAATTGTAATACATGTAGCTGACTTTCATTTGTATGAAATCACCCATGCAGGCTGAAGTATGGAACGTGGAAATGATGCTTATACATGTATGAGGTGACATCAATGGTACAATTATTATTGTATTAAATCTCTGTGAAAAAAATTTCACTGTAATTAATACAAACCATGTGTACATGTACATCTTCACAACAGAATTGCATATACATGCAGTCACAGCTAAATTGCACTGCATGTGTATTTGAAAAATCAGATGCTGTTGATTGGCTGTGCCTATATAACCATCTTATTAACTTACATGTAGTGCAAGCTAGGCCATACTATAAGTTATGGATGATTCCTTGTTTGTCCCCATTTTTATGGCCTTGGGCCATATTACAAAAGGAACATACTTGTTTAATAACTTATAGTATGGCCCTCAGACTTGATCAATATATATAATAAGAGGTATATACGTATGTATTCTACCTAGATGGGATTTGAGCTCAACCAATCGCATAACACATATCGAATCTCCTTAGCTCCAGTATCTGCAGCACTGTTATGTATTCTGATGGGTGAGATTGGAACTACTTCTCCTGCCCAGTCATTGTCAAAATATTCCCCATGTATTTCACAAATGCAATGTAAAATGCAGCATGCGGCCACCACTGCTGGAACATTTCTGACTTCCAAGTCTAGACTCTTCAACAAGCACCTCCATCTTCCTTTTAAGCGTCCAAATGCACACTCTATTGTCATTCGAGCTCTACTGAGTCTATAGTTGAACAGTTTGTGTTCGTTTGTTTGTACTTCACCAGGGTACCCCTTCATAAGCCATGGATGCAGAGGATATGCGGGATCTCCCACTAATAACAGTGGGACATTAACTCCATTCATCTCTTCGGTCCATGCAGGAAAAAGGTTGTCAGTAGTTGCCTTGGCGTAAATTGGAGAATTCTGAAGTACGAAAGAGTCGTGATGTTTCCCAGGCTGACCAACACTTATATCGGTAAATACATAATTATCATCGTAAACAGCCTGAAGGATAATCGAATGAAAGAATTTCCTGTTAAAATAATCGGCGTGATGTTCACTGGGAGCGATGATTGGTATATGAGTCCCATCGATAGCACCAGCGCATTGTGGAAAACCCCATCTGCGACGAAAACCATGCACCACTCTTCTCAAGCTGGCTCCACCTGGCAATTGAATGTACTTGGGTCCCAAAATAGTGTTCATGCTTTCGATAACAGAATGAAAGATACTGCACGCCGTGGATCGTCCTACACTAAATAGTAGACCCAGACTCCTGAATTCGATATTTGTAGCCAGCTTCCACAAAGCAATCATAACTCTCTTTTCCACGGGTATTGCAGAGCGAAACCTTGTCGAGGCTTTTTCGATGACAGGTCTTAGCATTTCGCAGATATGCGTGAATGTTCTCTGTGACATCCTCACGTTTTGATACCAGTTTCTGGGTGTCCATGTGGTTCGAACATCTTCCCAAATGTCTGACCTCCTTTCCTTAATCCACGTTGACCTCGTATACGTTTTGCGCTCCAACTGAACTGCACAGAGAAACAAGGCCTTTCGTCGCCGTGCAGATTGATATCGTTGCGCCCGGCGTAGTCGGATACGGAAAGCTTCAAAATTACGCATTAATTCGCCGGTTCGAAGGTCTCTTCTTCGCTGCTAGATAGTCCGTCTCCTCTTTCTGGCTTTCCTCAAACTCGAAATCAGATTGAAACAGTAGAGTAATGCGTTGTAAAATGTTGCAATTACTACTTGCAGTGCCACCGCCATTTTACTTCACTTCGTCGCCATGGACACTCGGCTTCAAAATTCCGCTGACCAAAACTGCGTGCTCAAAGGCAATGGCGAATGTGGACAGGTAAACCGGTCGCGATCGATTCGGATCGAACTAACTTCAAATTAGGTGTGGACATAACCGTGCTAAATTAGATCGAATCAAAAGTAGACCGGTCGCGATCGATCTAAGTGTGAACACGGCCTAAATCAGCTGTTCTTGTGTAAGAGGGCGTTGGTGTAATACACGAATGATGGCTTCAATTGATCTTCGTAGATGCCACTGTAATATCATCTATTATCACTAGTCTAACATATTTGTTTACAATATTATCCCTTCCTACAGATTATGGCACGCAAAAAACGTGGACTGTTTGCCCGAGTCAATGACATAAAGCGGGAGAGGAGCTTACAGGAAGAGGAACTCTCATACGCGTAGCACTCCATAAAATGGCAAATAAACCATATATTGAGGTTGGAGCAGAAATTCCTTGTGTACATAGATACAGAGAAAAGAATATAATTAGATTTGAAATTGTGAAAATATGCACAATAATAGTGTATATACCTCTTAAGAGCGACTGCCTGTAAATATCGAGAATCGCGGGACAACGGTGAAATTTCGGAATCCTTCATATTTTGCCAGAACATACCCTTGGGTGAACTGTTTTAGGAAATCATATCAAAAAGTTCCAGCGCTTTTTTAATTTGGCGATTTTTACAAAAGATTGAAAATACGGCCCCAGAGCGGTTTTTGGCTTGTCGAAACGACCGAATCGTCACGCAACAACAAAGAGCTAGGGAAGTCTTATAAAAACTCCAATGCAATCATACTTCACACACGTATTAAAACAACTCTTTGACCTCAACATCCAGCAAGAATATATTCCGATAGTGTAATTTATTCTTTTTTCTCCTCCTTTTTAAACATGCATATTTTGGATGCCAAAACATAAGACAAAATAATGGCCAAGTTTGACAGCCCTAAGCGACTCCTGGTATATGATTTTTTTAAATAAAAACTACACGGCATGAAAGCTTGGTTATTCTAGTTTAATCTAGCAAAGTGCCAACTTTGGAATCCAAACGCTTCCCCTCGGCAAAATAAAACTACCATGTACTGTAAGAGAGACGATTTAACCTCTAATTTTACAGTGCTTATCATAAACACCCATTCAAAAAATAAACAAACGTCCAAACTCACTTTTCCACTACTCTTAGCTGGTCTTTTAAAGCTCTGAAAGTGAAATGTTACCTTTTGTACCTTTTTATCAGTCGAGATTTTGAGCCTAAGAGCCGTTAATTGAATGGTAGCTATATATAGATTCCCGTGCGAATCCGATCAAACATTGAAACAACAACAGCGTTGTTCCAGTCATCGAATTGGCCGAAATTCACCAGGCTGTGCTCATTAAATGCCTACACTTACATCGGAAGTACATTCTAAACGACAAATATATCAGATCCTGCAGTTATTTCTGAAGCCAAACGAAGACATTTTCATTCTCAAAGATCTGACCTGTCACCTATCAGTAACGCTAGCGAAGCGCCGGCTCAACGAATACAACTCTAGTTTACAAGTCATGGTATGAGAACTAAAATAAATTCCTGCACCTTCTTTATAAGCCAATAGAAAGCTTAATTCAGACACATGGAGATAAACTACTGACTCAACTCTGCATGATAACGATTCCCCTAAACCTGTCTATAATAGCCCGGTAAATATAATGATGATGATAAACAACTGAGCTGAAAATATACTACTCACCGACAAGAAGGCCCATTTCCACCACTTTTATTTATCCACCCGGACTATCCATTGTGGTGAAGGTCCTAAACGCCAGGCTAAACGTTATGCAATAACTTTGTAGTGAGTGATCAAGGTGAACATAACTGATGAAATGTGACACTACTGGAATGTAACGCAACTCGTGCATCCCCGTTACCCGCATAAATTAAATACTTTCTGTGTGGAGAATAACGTGAACTTCGGATCCTATTATCGTAATTTTTCATGTATGAATTCTAGCCGAAGCAAAAACAATTTAAACCACAACAAATATTTCAAATTAGTTTTCTGTTTAGCTAGGCCATCCCAATAGAAAGTATTGAAGCCCCCTTGAAAAACACTAACAATGCATTATAACAGGAGCCCATTACTAGTATTATAAGCATGGCCTAGGAAAAGAAATTTGCGCCGGGCAGAATTGCTGGAAAAAAATCATGCACACAGATAGTCCCTAGCCTCCTCCGCAGGCAACTCCTATATGTTTCAGGCTTCGCCGGAAGCCAATCCGAGCGGCGAAGCCGCGAGGGGACATTTGTTTCACCTCAGACCCTTGCTCGTCTCTCTTATTCAACAGGAAGCTCGCCGGTTTCACGTCTTTTTTTTAATTAGGAGTTGCCTGCGGAGGAAGCTAGATAGGCCCAAGTCCCATGGTGGCTCTGTTATGCCCTCAAAATGAAAGAAATAGCATTTCTGAGACATTAAAAAAAATTTTTTCGGGACATAGCTGATGGACGTCAAGGTTTCACCACTGTGCCGTATTATGTTTGGTAGGGAGGGGGGTCAGATATTATACTTTGGTTCGATATCCAAATGCTCCGACGACCCCCTACTAGCTCCCCCTACCAGCCATACCCCTCAACTGTTCAAATCGTATGCACATATTATCGCATCTACTATGCATTCGATTGTGCCAGCAAGTGCGGGGAAATACGCATCCCAGAACCAGAAATTCAAATTTTTCCCCGGCCCGCCTAGAAACTCGGTCCTCAGCTGGGCGTCGGATGTAGCTACTCCCAGTACTAGGAAAGTGCGAGGGGAATACGTCGAGGTCCAGGGGGAACGAATCTCTCATACATGGGTCTCATGCCAATGGTAATTATACATGAGTCTCATGCCAATGGCAGTTGTTGAAATATATTTGACATTAACAGGACACAGCTTGGTTATTTTAGGAAATACACCCGATTTGTGCTAAGGAGTGCATGTTTTAGTTATATAACGATGATCTGAGGACCCAGAGGATACATACAATGGGTAACAACTAACGAGGGTAGCCTTCCAAATCGATATAAAAATAACTCAAATCACGTGTTGTGAAACTAAAAATAGATTTCAAATAGTTATCATGGGGCATGGGGATTCGCTACCTCATCCTCTCTTGGTTCAGGGGATTATATAAGGGTTATCGATCTGGAGCGAGGAGGTATGGGATTTATTCACCGAGGGTTTCGCCCAAGCAAGGGCGACACCCGGGGTGAATCAGCTCCGCTTATTTTTCACGTGGCTCGTTTTTCTTTGTACCAGTTTCGGGGGAATATATCGCGAAACCCCCGCCCAGTTCCAAAGGCAGAGGGAATCTCGCAACATATTCCCCTGGACATATTCTCCTGGACATATTCCCCCCAACTTATTCCCCTCACTTTCTTTCATACTAAGTTCTACTTACTCTTTACTTACGGAGAAGTAAATAATTATGTAATGGAACATGGAAAACACGGCATGTGTCCTGAGCGGAGCTCTTGGTTTAATACTAGTCTGCTATCCCATCCACTACACCATAAGCTTCATTGGTTGAAAGAACCGAGAAAAAAAAAATTGTGATAAGCTCTATTGTGTCAGCTTTGCCATAGTCCTTGGACTTCGTATTCTATGAACGGGAATTTTATGCAAAAATATTTCGTGCAACGAAATGAACCTCGCCATTGTGAGGAATTAGCATTTATCTGCCTTTCACTCGGGGTTATGAGATTATTCACCTCGAGTGCTGCCCTCAAGCGGAGCCCTAGGTGAATAAATCAGCCATACCCCTCGATCGAGGCCGATACCCCTTTTACAAACCGATAACCCGAGCTGAAGCCAATAAAATGCATATTTTTTTCACTGGCGAGGTTTTGTCCGTTATCAGTTGTACGAAATAACTAAAATTACTGTTCACAAATCTTCTCATTGTTTCTTTGTTCTCGTTGCTTGTAGCGTAGTGGATAGGACAAGTTGTGGATTGACAATAGGCCCTTTGCAGGACCTGGTCACGTGATCTTCTTAGTCTGTCAATCAAAAACAAGTTGGCGCTAGAACAACATGAATGCCAGAAATGGAAAGAGCAAGCCAAAATTAGCCAAAAGAGCAAGCCAAAATTAGCCAAAAGAGCAAGCCAAAATTAGCCAAAAGCCCAAGTTTTAGGTTCATATCTTTAAAACTGAAGGAATGGCATTGTTTTGAAAACTTTAATTTAGCTTAATTTAGGCACGGCTTGCCAGTCAGCAAAGATATCCTTACAAACCGAGAGTTTTTAAAAAAATTGCCATTTCTTCAGTTTTAAAGATATGAACCTAAAACTTGTAATTTTTCTAATTTTGGCTTGCTCTTTCCATTTCTGGCATTCATGTTGTTCTTGCGCCATTTTTATTATTGACAGGCTAAAAAGGTCACGTGACCAGGTCCTGCAAAGGGCCTATTTGCATGAGAAAGGCAAGAAACTAATACGTAGAGATCTCGAGCACGGAAAAGAGGTGTAGTTAAAAAAACATCCGGCTTCAATCCTTTTTTTACTTATCCAAAAAATTGGGTCGGTGTCAAGCTTTTTTTTTTTTTTTTTACTTTTCCAAAAAAAATTTCGGTCGGTCGGACGATGGGAAATGAAACATTCTATTGGGATGGCCTAATTTGAAATATTTGTTGTAGTTGTATTTTTTTTTTGCTTCGGCTAGAATTGAAACATGAAACACAGAAAGTATTTAATTTATGCGGTTAACGGGGCTGCACGAGTTGCGTTACATTCCAGTAGTATCACATTTAATTATGTTCACCATTTTGAAAAAAATTTGATCAAGTTTAGGACCCTCGGGCAGTTAACTTCTTTTCTAATACTGAGTACCAAATTGGATAGTCCGGGTGGATAAATAAAAGTGGTGGAAATGGGCCTTCTTGTCGGTGAGTAGCATATTTTCAGCTCAGTTCTTTGGTATCATGATCATGATACTTACCGGGCTATTTTAGACAGGTTTAGAGGAAATCGTTATCATGCAGAGTTGAGTCAGTAGTTTATCTCCATGTATCTGAATTAAGCTTTCTATTGGCTTATAAAGAAGGTGCAGGAATTTATTTTAGTTCTCATAACATGACTTGTAAACTAGAGTTGTATTCGTTGAGCCGGCTCTTCGCTAGCGTTACTGATAGGTGACAGGTCAGATCTTTGAGACTGAAAATGTCTTCGTTTGGCTTCAGAAATAACTGCAGAATATGATATATTTGTCGTTTAGAATGTACTTCCGATGTAAGTGTAGGCATTTAATGAGCACAGCCTGGTGAATTTCGGCCAATTCGATGACTGGAACAACGCTGTTGTTGTTTCAATGTTTGATCGGATTCGCACGGGAATCTATATATAGCTACCATTCAATTAACGGCTCTTAGGCTGATAAAAAGGTACAAAGGTAACATTTCACTTTCAGAGCTTTAAAAGACCAGCTAAGAGAAGTTGAAAAGTGATTTTGGACGTTTGTTTATTTTTTGAATGGGTGTTTATGATAAGCACTGTAAAATTAGAGGTTAAATCGTCTCTCTTACAGTACATGGTCATTTTATTTTGCCGAGGAAAAGCGTTTGGATTCCAAAGTTGGCACTTTGCTAGATTAAACTAGAATAACCAAGCTTTCCTGCCGTGTAGTTTTTATTTAAAAAAATCATATACCAGGAGTCGCTTAGGGCTGTCAAACTTGGCCATTATTTTGTCTTATGTTTTGGCATCCAAAATATGCATGTTTAAAAAGGCGGAGAAAAAAGAATAAATTACACTATCGGAATATATTCTTGCTGGATGTTGAGGTCAAAGAGTTGTTTTAATACGTGTGTGAAGTATGATTGCATTGGAGTTTTTATAAGACTTCCCTAGCTCTTTGTTGTTGCGTGACGATTCGGTCGTTTCGACAAGCCGAAAACCGCTCTGGGGCCGTATTTTCAATCTTTTGTAAAAATCGCCAAATTAAAAAAGCGCTGGAACTTTTTGATATGATTTCCTAAAACAGTTCACCCAAAGGTATGTTCTGGCAAAATATGAAGGATTCCGAAATTTCACCGTTGTCCCGCGATTCTCGATATTTACAGGCAGTCGCTCTTAATAACATTAAATGCTATTAGGAGTTTTTAAAAATTTAGGACTACGTAAGCTTTAAGCTTATTTAAAACAATTCAGTATTGCTCTTGCATGTTGCTCCAACAAATGAAAATGCTAGTAACTACTGTTATCAATATTGTTGTCAGATATTTTTAAATTATTCAGCTGCTCTAGTAAAATATATATCCACCCCTGTAGTTATCCACCTATCAATGCTAAGCCCGAAGGGGAGGGTATGGGGACTGCCATTCCTTTCTCGGGGTTGGGATATTGCAACCAACAACTTAACATTGATAGATTGATAGGTGCAGTATATACAGGCAAATCCAGATGCGAAGAAACGAAGAGGAAACGCGGAGAGAGAGAGAGAGAGAGAGAGAGAGAGGGAGAGAGAGAGCTAGAAGTATTGGCACTCCTGTAACCTAAAATGGCACTGTGGTAACCTGGATTGGCACTCTGGTAACCCGGGTGGCACTCTGGTAACGTACAGTGGCACTCTGGTAACCTAGAGTGGCACTCTCGTAACCTGGAACCAAAGTGGCAGCTTACATGAAGTATTAACCATGAAGAAGAGGTTCATGAGGACGCAATCTTGATTCTCAAATGCGAGACGAAGAAATGTGTATTTTTCCTCAACAGACTTCACTTCAATGTTCGGTAAGGTAAGTATATATGCTTCTCTTGTTTAACTCCATCCATGGTAATGTTTAGGCGCAATGGAATATTGTTTATGTGCGATATTTGAAATTGGACTTTGCCTAGACTGCGACTGGCTCTGGGCCGTGTAAAACTCCATTTTAAAGAAAATACTATCCATATGACTATAACAAATCTATTTAGGAGCAATTTTATCCTGCCCATGTTCTATGTTCTATGTTCTTTTATGGCTAGCCATAAAATATGTGATTAATATAGAAGGTTAACTATGTTCAGATGTCTTAAAAGAGATATGTAGTAACAATAATAGGTAGTAATACTAAGGGCAATAACTGTTTATTTGTGGCCCAGCCTCAGCAAGATGTGTGTACATTTATAACATTCAGCTTAAGTTAAATGCAATTAATTTAATATTACAAGAAAAGTCATGCTTAAGTAGATTCTCATTATCATCAATGTACATGGCCAAATATAATGGTTATATATCCCTGACTGGTGAACTGTTAAAGGTTAAATTAAATGGCATTTGGCAGACTCAGTTTATTGGTTATATAAAACTAAAAGTACAAAAGATAGTTTACCAACTTACTTACAACTTACAACTTTATTTCACATTCAAGATAAATATACAAGTAACATGTCCTGCAGGTAGCAAAAGCTAATCTAGGCGGTAGTGTTTTTGATTTGTTTTCATTTTATTTTACATGTAATGAGAAAAGAGGTTTGTATGGGTGATTATTAAATATGAAACAAAAATTGACGAGTGTTAACTTATGGTAATAAAACACGAAAAGAAAGAGAGAGCAGGTAAATTATATAAAATGATATTTACAAGTTCACAAGAGATATTTATTAACAGAAACTTGGAATTAATTTTATCAATGAGTGAGTGTTTACGTAACTCTCCTCAGCTTCTAAGACCTGGAAAAGTATGCAATCAATATTCTTTTTAAATTGGTATCTGTTAGTTTTTCTCAGATTTTTTGGGATTACGTTCCATATTCTACAACCTATATGTGAAAAAAGAAATGGCTCTGTTGTGTAAGTCTTGAGGATTTTGTAAAGAAGTTATCAGCTGATGCAGATCTAGTATTATAATGGTGAACTGAACTTAAAGTACTTGTACTGAACCAGTACTTGTAGTATAAACTATAGCATGGTATTATAGTTTCCAGACTATAGTTTATACTACAAGTACTGGTAATTACAGTTTACCAGTACTTGTAGTATAAACTATAGTCTGGTATTATAGTTCACCAGTACATGTAGTCATGCAATGCAGTGCAGTGCAGTGCAGTACTCTCAAACTTGAGCTGGGACTACTTCCCAATCTTAGTTTCCACTTTCTAATACATTTGTTTCTGGTTTACATTGCCCATTTTGTTTGTACCCAACATTAATTGTTAATAGATAAAATATTTTATCTTATTGCCTATGGCATCCTACGGTGGCCCCAAAGGGACATCCTAATGACACTCTACTTTTTTATGCATTGCGACTTACGTTGCGGGTCACGGTGCGAGTTGCGACTTACGGTGCGACTTACGGTGCGACTTACGTTGCGAGCTAGGTTGCGACTTACGTTGCGGGTTCGGTTGCGGGTTACGTTGCGGGTTACACTCACGGGCTCGTGCTGAAACAAGCAACATGATGTCTATTTGCAAGTGAAAACGATGGTTCGACGCGGAATGAAGTTATTGAAAGATATTTTAATCTTGGCCTTATTTAGTGGACCAGAAATTATTACATTTCTCGCAAACGTCTATGGCATCGTTCTAAGTCTAATGCCATGGACGTTTGTGAGAAATGTAATAATTTCTGGTCCACTAAGATCAAACCATCGTTTTCACTTGCACTTGCAGGAGAATAGATTGGAAGCACCGCTCCCGACGAAACTACAAGGGTAAATACAAAATAGATCATGCAGACAGCTCCCACCATGTTGTTTGTTTCAGCACTAGCCCGCTAGCGTAACCCGCAACGTAACCCGCAACGTAAGTCGCAACGTAAGTCGCAACGTCAGTCGCAACGTCAGTCGCAACGTCAGTCGCAATGTCAGTCGCAACGTCAGTCGCAACGTAAGTCGCAACGTAAGTCGCAACGTAAGTCGCAACGTAAGTCGCAACGTAACTCGCTACTCGCACCGTAAGTCGCAACTCACACCGTAACCCGCAACGTAAGTCGCAATGCATAAAAAAGTAGAGTGTCATTAGGATGTCCCTTTGGGGCAACCGTAGTATTCTTAGAAAAATCATAATCTCTTTTCTTTCAGTTCAGTTATGCAACTGAAGGACCAGCGACTCTAGTATTGACAACTAGTCTATACAGCTACTTGTCAATTTTCATGGCAGAGATCCGCTCACGTCTTCCGAATGCAAGCACCGATGGCAAAAGCTCCATGTTCCTATCTAGGTCAGGTAAAAACCTGGAGTCAAGTCAAATGTCGAAGATACTGCGATCTATCTTCAAGAAAGCTGGTGTTGATGGGAACATCCACCACACACTATACCGCAAGAGTGCAGTGACTCGGGTGCACCACGACCATAAAGAAATGTCTGCTCAGTTGACGGAGCTGATGGCCCATAAGGAATCGACAGATCAGAAATATTACCGACTGAATGACAAACAAAAGAGCTCTGTTAACGCCTCACAAAAGCTTCGTGGTATCATGAGAAAAGCTAAACCGGAGAATGACTCCGCCAAGGTAGAAATGTCCGCATCGCCCTTAGATGATCCCATTAAAGGTGATGAAAAGTCAGATCAAGTTAGTGCCATAGCCAAACGAACCTCAATGAAACCGGAATACCTAGAAGCAATTCGATGTATGTTCCAAGAAGATATCATCAAGCGCCAAATCACTATCGCCCAAGTTAGAAAGAAGGTGAAAGACCACCCAGTCCTAGGCAATGAAGATCCCAAGAAGATCTATGATAAAATAAGAGGGGAGTGGAAATACGCAGCAGAGGCCAAATCTGAAACAATAACAACTGCAGCAGAACTTCCAACCGAAAAGGAAGAAATGCAAACTAGAGTTGAAAGACTTTTAAACTCACAAGATCATCAGAAAGAATTTGATAGTGATGACTCATCAGACGTGATACCACCTACTACTAGTACCTTCAAACCAAAGTCACTATTTGATGAAGCACAAGTTAACACGCTATACCGCCTTTGCAAGGACATGACAGTGTCATCCCCTATTTCAAGGCCCATTATCAAAGAGAGATTGTCAGAGGGTAGTGACGGGAAAAAACTGATGGAGGAAGTTGACATTGAGCAGATAGTTAGTCCTTTAAAGTATGAAAGAAGACAAAGGATCATCAGAATGTCTCGTAAGAGGTGATCTCCCCAAGTGACCATATTCAGTAGAGTGATTGTAGGGATCGTTGACTAGAACTACCCACATACAATGATTAAGCTTTACTTGTCAGATAATTGAAAGGCCTGGTGCATACTAGCGAAATGATATGAACATAACGACATACAAAGCATGTTATTTAGCTCGTTATGCTACGACTGTGGAAAACTGGAAAAGGGTCTATTGAATAGAGCTCAGTCTTAACCTTGACTTGGTGCTTTTGTCTGATCTTTTCCTGTTGTTATGTAAGTGTTCAACAGGCTTAAGACAATGTAATGTTGTGTTTTCAGAATGTTTTCATGTATATTACCCGCAGCTATAGCTATATTAGTTAAATATTTAAGCATAAGATCTTAATATGTTTGTCATGTTTTCCAAAAATATCCTATTTAAGATCTGTACAAAAATATCATTGAATCATTTTTATTTCCAATGACGTTCTTAGCATGTAGTTATTTTGTTTGTTCTTATAATTTAAAAGAATTTGGGTTTTGGGATGTACAAAATAAAAGTGAAAGACGGCAAGTGGCTATAATAATAACTACACTGTTGCGTAAACTAAACAATGGTTTTGAAAACATTAAGGGGCCATACATGTGAACAAGTATAGCTATTGAATCATACACCGTGAGAGAGTGATATGTACACCTTATAATAAGTCCTACACCGATAGTGGGTAATATGTACACCTTAGAATAAGTCCCCCGTCTCCGCGGCCCCTGTCGGGGTGGTGTGTACACATTCGGTAATGGTAGCTGATATTTGGACCTTATGATCAGATTCTAACAAAATGTTATAATATTTTTTGTTTTTTTGCACTTTTATTTTATAATATATGCTCCTCAACATGCTCCTCTGTGGCTCACAATTGTCACTGATAAATAGAATTTGTCCACGGAAAGAAAGAACTACATCACGGCAAAAATAAATAGCCCTCCGCACGAAAAGAAATACATCACGGCAAAATATTACGGGCACCTAAGTTTATTTAGAATTGTTAAGCGTTTCCACGCAGCCTCGTGTTTCGCTTTCAAGTCTTCATTCTAGCTGGGGATAGAATACGAAGGAATACCAAATGAACAAAGGCGAAGCACTATAGTTCATTCATACGTCGTTCACTTAACAATAAACTTGAGGTAGTTTGGATTCGCGATAGCTTGTATTCATTCCTTAAAACCTCGGGCATTTAGATTTAGGGATTACAAGACTGTTCCCGCATATAGCTAGAGCGCATTATTTTTGCTATGTAGTTTCTTTTCACCTTGAGCTATTTTCGCAGTGAGCTATTTCTTTTCGCCGTGAGCTATATTTCTTTTCTGAACAAGGTATTACGCACATTTGCAAATCAGAATAAGTAGAATTTTATAGCCCATCCAAATATTACGAGTGTTCATCTAAATTTGGGAGGGTTGCATCTTAATTATCAGGGCTCTAAGCTTTTATCGTCAAATTTTGCTACGTACATACGCAATAATTGACCTGTTAATAACATTTTGCCGTGCGAAACTGCTGTAGCCACCGACAATCGTTCTACGTTTTCATTTCTACCTGCTACGCGCGGTTTCAAACTAGCCTCGTTAAATATTACTAGCCTACCTAAACATATTGACGAGCTTAGGGTTCTACTTGCCGGTAACTCCATTGATGTACTAGCTATCAATGAGACAAGGCTTGATTCTTCTGTTAAAGATAATGAAGTTCACATCCCTGGCTATGACATTGTCCGACGCGATCGTACTATAAATGGTAGATTTGGCGGTAGTGTTTGCATTTACATTCGGTGTAACATCAATTACGCACTACGCGACGACCTATCTATCGATCAGCTCGAAAACCTATGCATTGAAATTCGGAAGCCAAGATCCAAGCCTTTTCTCACTGCTAGTTGGTACAGACCTGATTCGACTGTTGATAAGTTTAATTTCTTTGAGACGCTTGTTGGCAAACTAGATGCAGAGGATGTGGAATTTTATTTAATGGGAGACTTGAACTGTAATTTAGATTCGCCTCAGCTTGATCATAATTCACGGTTACTGATCAATATTGCAGATCTCTATAGTTTGCATCAACTCATTAGTGAACCAACTCGTATTTCTGAAACCTCGTCAACATTGCTCGATGTAATATTTACCAACAGTCCCGATAGGGTTGTTTGCTCTGGTGTCTCTCATGTCGGCATTAGCGATCATAGCTTGGTATATGCATTGCGTAAACTATCAATCGGTTTAATTTATAAGGGTCACCGTACTGTGGCCTATAGGAAATTCAAAGATTTTAATTCTGCTAGTTTTCGAAGTGATATTTGCCTGCAGAGTTGGGACAGTATAGACACGCATGCGAATCCGAACGATATGTGGCATGCTTGGAAGGGCATGTTCTTCAATGTAGTTGACAAACATGCCCCTTTACGCACAAAACGTGTTCGGGGTTTTAAATCGCCTTGGATCACGCCTGCATTGAAACAGCATATGCACAAAAGAGATATTCTCAAGCTCCAAGCAACACGCTCTAATGATCCAATCGATTGGCGTGCTTATAAATGCTGTCGCAACTCTGCAAACATTGGAATTAAGCACGCAAAAGAGATGCATTATATGCATTATAAAAACGCTTTTCACGACAATAAAGAGAATTCACGTAAGACATGGAGCACTATTAATGAGCTAACCTCGAGAAAAGCAAATAATACTCATATCAAGGAAATTAAACAAAACGGCGTTGCCATTTGCAATTCGCAAGAGCTGTCTGAAGTCTTTAATGATCATTTGGCAACTGTAGGGCCTAGACTTGCTAATGATATACAATGCAATGAAAATAGCCGTTCACATTTAGACTATCTTAACCTTTTGCCAAAGCTTGTAAACAGGGTGAATTAAGCACCTCTCTACGTTCGATGGATAACTCACTTATCTTATTACTTATCAGATTCCTAATGTCAAGACCCTGTGTTACCAAAATAGTTATTTTATAAGAGCTTCCCGAACTTGGAATACACTTCCACACGAACTGCGTAAATCAGATATCTCTTTACCTAAGTTTAGATCATTACTATTTAAATATTACGTGTCTGCCATCACTTCTGTATTTGACATCGAGAACCCTAGGTCTTGGAAGTCTGTATGTCTGAAATGTCACCAGGCAAGACAGTTAACCGCACCTCTCAAATGCTGCTTTTAGGTTAAAATAAGTACTGTAATTAGATCATTTATTGTAATTTTATTTTTCATAGGAAACCAACGTAATTGGCTAACGCTGTGTTGGTTCTCCTGGCCTCTATGTTTTGTTTGTTGTATATTTTACTTTATTCTATTTTGTATCTTCTATTATGGCCGAAGTAAGTAAATAAAAATATAAATAAATAAACCTTGGATCTGAACATCAGAATTTTGAGCTGAAACCAACTAGTTGCTCCATGGTATTCTCTTTGTTATCGAAACTGTGCAAATCAAAAGCAACTGGTCTGGATAAAATATCCGCTAGATTGATTCGCGAATGCGCTGATTTGATCGCAAACTCCCTCTGTTTGATTTTTAATCGGTCATTTGTCACGGGTATTTTCCCTGACGACTGGAAGTGCTCAAAGATAATACCATTATTCAAACAGGGGGTAGAGCGCTGATCTAAACAACTATCGTCCCATATCTATTATCCCAGTGGTGGCAAAAGTTTGCGAAAGGATAGTCTATAACCAGGTATTTGCTTTTTTAACCAAAAATAACCTGCTCTCGAGCCACCAATCAGGGTTTCGATGCCTGCACTCTACAGTCACGGCCTTACTTGAAGCGACTGACAATTGGGCATACAACATTGATCGCGGCAATGTGAACGCTGTAGTTTTCTTAGACCTTAAAAAAGCGTTTGACACGTACGGTGGACCACGAGATTTTGTTATCAAAATTACATGAATATGGCATTAGGGGCGACTCGAATAAATGGTTCAAATCCTATTTGAATAACCACAATCAAAAATGTTTGGTGAATGGATGCCTCTCACAAAATCGTTCATTGTGTTGTGGCATTCCCCAGGGAACAATTTTGGGCCCATTATTGTTCCTAATCTATATTAATGATTTGCCAAACTGCCTTTCATTTTCTCAGCCTCGAATGTATGCTGACGATACTACGGTGGCCCCAAAGGGACATCCTAATGACACTCTACTTTTTTATGCATTGCGACTTACGTTGCGGGTCACGGTGCGAGTTGCGACTTACGGTGCGACTTACGTTGGGAGTTACGTTGCGAGTTACGTTGCGAGCTAGGTTGCGACTAACGTTGCGACTTACGTTGTGGGTTCGGTTGCGGGTTACGTTGCGGGTTACACTCGCGGGCTCGTGCTGAAACAAGCAACATGATGTCTACTTGCAAGTGAAAACGATGGTTCGACGCGGAATGAAGTTATTGAAAGATATTTTAATCTTGGCCTTATTTAGTGGACCAGAAATTATTACATTTGTCGCAAACGTCCATGGCATCGTTCTAAGTCTAATGCCATGGACGTTTGTGAGAAATGTAATAATTTCTGGTCCACTAAGATCAAACCATCGTTTTCACTTGCACTTGCAGGAGAATAGATTGGAAGCACCGCTCCCGACGAAACTACAAGGGTAAATACAAAATAGATCATGCAGACAGCTCCCACCATGTTGTTTGTTTCAGCACTAGCCCACGAGCGTAACCCGCAACGTAACCCGCAACGTAACCCGCAACGTAACCCGCAACGTAAGTCGCAACGTAAGTCGCAACGTAAGTCGCAACGTCAGTCGCAACGTCAGTCGCAACGTCAGTCGCAACGTCAGTCGCAACGTCAGTCGCAACGTCAGTCGCAACGTCAGTCGCAACGTCAGTCGCAACGTCAGTCGCAACGTCAGCCGCAACGTCAGTCGCAACGTCAGTCGCAACGTAAGTCGCAACGTAAGTCGCAACGTAAGTCGCACCGTAAGTCGCACCGTAAGTCGCAACTCACACCGTAACTCACACCGTAACCCGCAACGTAAGTCGTAATGCAGTGTCATTAGGATGTCCCTTTGGGGCCACCGTACGATACTCATGTTACCTTAGCAAGTAATAATATCGATACTATTGATCGTGATATGAATCATGATCTTGCTAACGTAAATGAATGGTTTATTGCGAATAAGCTTACTCTCAATAAATCGAAAACTGAATTAATGCTAATTGGGTCAAGACAAAAACTCAGTACTTTCGATAATACCCCATCACTAGTAATTGATGGGGCTCCAATAAAACATGTCTCCGATGCAAAATCTCTTGGTGTACACATTGATGAAAATCTGTCCTGGTGCGTTCACATTGACAAGTTGGCCAAGAAAATTTCCTCTGGCATCGGAGCCCTGAAACGTGTTAGACCATTTGTTCCGCGCAAGACACTGCAATTTATTTTCAATTCTCTAATACAACCCCATTTTGATTATTGCAGTGTTGTGTGGGGAAATTGCAATAAAACTCTTGCAATTATCTGATTATCTCTTTGAAGTACTTGGCTGGAGAAAACTTGAATCCCAACTCCAGTTTCAAAAAGCTGTTATGGTCTATAAATCGCTTAATGGACTCGCTCCTGATTATCTTCGCTCCAAATTTACAGATCGTAGCAGCGTTACAAATTACTCTTTGAGAGACACCGAGGGCAAACTTGCTATTCATTGCCCCGCACCAATTTTCTAAAAAATAGCTTTAGCTATAGTGGTGCGGTATTGTGGAATAGCCTTCCAATGTATTTGCGGCAAGCTGATACTCTAAGTAGTTTTCGTACTGGCTGCAGCAGTTTCTTAACATCTATTTAAATTAAGGTAACACACGGCACTTATGGAAAGCAGGTATTTTATTGTATAGCATTATAGCACAGCGCAATATAGTTATAGTATTTTTATAGTGTAGGGCAATGTAGGTTTAGTTATTATTATTTTGCAGTAATTTTAATAGTAGATTAGTAGTAGTAAATCCTGATGAGTTGACCGTTTATAAATAAAGTTAATACAATACAATACAATAATACAATTGCCGTGAGCCCATTTCTTTTTGCCGTGAGCAATTTCGTTTTCGCCATGACAGTTGGGCGCCACTATGTATATGTATATTTAACAGTCAGTTGTCTTTTTTCTTTTTGAAAAAGACATCGGGTATACCGTATCAATGTCAAGCACTGCTGGACCGCACCCTGTGATATTCTGTCAAGCACCCACGTTGGCTGGTTAACTCAATGTTTATTCGTTTTCCCCGTTGCATTTTTTGGGAACAGCAAAGGATATCCTTAAAGGAGCATTGGAATGATTTGTAAATGCGTTTACATAAAGTACAGGTGGAAGATATTAAAAACAAGACCTATTAATTCAACAACAAGTTAGCAAATTACCGTATAAGATCTTACTATTTTTTTACAATAATATTATGTAGAGATTAAAAAACACCAAATATCTAGCTAAACCTGCAATCTGCTTACTATTTAAAAGAGTTAGACAACAAGGCAATTGAAAATCCACAAAAAAAATGCGAAAAACACAACACCGTATTTAAAGTGATTTGCATAACGGTTAGCCATTTCATAAAATGGCTTGTATCTAAATCGCATTTTTAAAATTGAAGGTGAAATTGATGTCACAGAGAGATGTTATGGTGACAAATACTTACAGGAAGTTGTGTGTGACTTTGAATTATATTTACTAGATTCTCCCCCTGTTGGAATTTCTAGCAAAAATGGCACTCCTGTAACTTGGCAAAAATTGTTAGAATGCTATACAAAACGTACATTTTCTCAATAACTATTAAACCTACAGACCTGATTTAACCATATACCTAAGTTGTGTTAAAATATAAAGCGTCAAAAGTAAATGTACTTGGTTTTATGCAATTACAAACTTTGAAAATGTTTTTTTTTGCTTAAAATCGATTTCGAAAGGCGCACTTGACATGAATATGCATACGCTTTCACTGTATTTTCTTTAACCGGCAAAAATTGACCATTTAAATTGAATAGGGTAAAGAGGGGTATAGTATGGGATAATATGAAGGTGCTTCTATCCACTTAATGGCATATTATAAACTTTTACCCTTTTATTTTGGCCGTTACCCCGCGTCGTGGCACTCTTGTCACCTGGCTACTACAAAAATGTATTTATCTGAGTCAAAAATAATGGAAACTGCGACATTTTCTCATGATCTCTACAATACCTCCAAACGTAATGATTTATAGCCTTTGTGTCCCCAAAAACAGATGTTCATACACTTTTCTAACATAGGAGACACTAGGGTACAATAGTGGCACCTTTTCCTCTAGAGGGAGATAGAGAGAGAGCCGGAGAGGGAGACTCGCCATGGCCACCTAGCTACTTCAGGTTTCATATAGATCCAATAATAATCGTTGTAATATCAACTGTGCACGGTCGCTCCTAGATTAAAAATCTGAACCACACGATAGGCCTCTCGGGCTTTCTTCTGATGTTTCCTCTTTCCTCGTTATCTCCGCATTTTTTCTCGCTATTAATCTCCTCCCGACCACTGATAAGATAGACATGTCTCATTACGTATCTGCCCGCTAAAAACCATATTTCGGCGACGTTTGACGAATACAAGTTCCATTTAAGAGAGAAGAGGTTTTTTTTTCTCGGGGTTTGCAATTTACGGCTGGCTGCCTCTTCTCCGGTGAATTTGCATCGAGGGTACGAATTGTGATCGTAGTTAACACGCAGTTCATATTCCCAATTCACATGTACAGGAGAGGTCGGGTCTACCTATACGACGGTGCTCGAATCACCAAAACACCGAATTCCCCAGTCGGAGCCAAACACTGTAGCAACCTCTGCAACGGTACACTCGAATTGAGAATGTTTGCGACTAGAAAAATGTAGGCCACGTTCTTCCACCAGTAAGAGAGCTCCTTTGTCGGGAACTGTGCCAGATTTAACGTAGTCAATATTATCGCATTATAAAGAACAGCGAAATATGATTAGCGAGAGAACGTGAGTGTGTTAAATATAGTGCAAGAATTAGATAAGAGTTATGAATGACATGATTAGCTTAACAGATAAGTCAGGCGAGGAATGTATACTCTTAGCGGTCAAGGCCATGATCATAAGTTGACATGTGAAGTACTAGTTACCCAATCAGGTTAAGGTATAAGGAATTAAGTGTTTTGTTTAAAGCGTGCGAGGGGTGTATTCGAGAGTCGAATTGAAGGTGTGCGGGTCAAATTGTAAAACAGAAGCAGAGAGAGCTTTTCGTCATATAAGTGATTTAGAATATTATGTGGGTGAATACAACCAAATAACCTACAAAACCTGAAGTTATCGTGATCTGTCGTGGAATAACAAACAAACGGAGGTGAATTCCCGACATCTGGCACCCCAGACGGGACTCAAGTAATATATTCTCGAACAAGAGAAAAGAACCAGCATGGAAGCGCCATTAAAGGGCTTAGATTGCAAACTAACTGAACTGCACATGACCAGCGCCAAAACAGGGGCCTTTATTCGAGGTGGAAGAGGCATTGCGAGCGATCTCAGCCACTGTCGATCAAAACAAGAGACAAATAGAAGAGCTGAAAATTGCAGCTGGCGAAGAAGTAACTGATATCAGCGAATGGTGTAGAGGAGAAATTGGCGATGGTCGACGATGTTATTGCAGATATTACAAAGTGCCTACAATCATTGCCAAAAGTGTTGGCACGATTCACATTTTCTGTCATTCCAAGAACTTCACATGATCAAAACACAGGTCTTCCCCCTCTCCCCCGTTCAATGTTGCGTTGTAAGTTAGTGATTTTGTTTGATATTTTTAATTTCCGAGAGAGATGTCACACAAATCAAGACCCAACATATTCAGTGTGTTCTGACTTTTAACGATGATGACAAGGCCAAATTGCGAATGAGACCAACAAGAACCCACTACTGACAGCGCAGATAATGGGGAATCGAACGTCAGAGGAATATTGTTTTGTATTTTAAAGCCAGTATAACGTTTAATTTTATTTAAGAAACGGTTTCTGTCGGTAGTGAAATATCATTTCTGTGTTCTTTGGTATTCGTTTATAGAATCTTCTTCGGAAGGAGAAACGAGGACGAAATATTTTTTTAACAGAACGTATACAAACACGTCAAGTCTTTTTTGGTTGTAGGGGAGGGGAGGTGGGGTCATATTTCCCGTGAAAATAAGTAAGTAGTAGATAAAATATGAGCGGGAGATCTATATGAGCGGGAGATCTGTATGAGCGTTTACAATGGTGGGCCGCTTGAGCTAGCCATTGTAAAGCCCATACAGATCGGACGCGAATATTTTATCGTACTTGTGAAATGAAACAATATATTGAATGCATAGTATTGTTATGCGATTCGGTAATTCGACATGCATGCCAAAATATTGTACGTCCCACAGGAGAGAGTGCATGGGACAATAATAGAACTATTAATAATGTTCAGTCACTGCCAAACCGTGAGTATGGCGACAGCTCGTTTTCGTTCTCCGAAAACTGAAGAGGAAGAAATTTCCTTACTGTCTGAAAGAGTACCTAAAAATACGAAATACAATACAAAATGGGCGGTGAACGTTTTTACTGCCTGGCAGAACACGAGAATGAACAAAAAAGCGCAGTTGGAAACAGCTGGAGACTTCAGTGAACCAATGTCGAGGACCTGTCTGTCCCACTCGAGCACATGTCCGTAAACAATTTAAACTTCTGGCTTTCCAAATTCATTTGTGAAGTGGCGAAGCAAACCGGGAAACGGAACCCTCCAAAGACGCTCTACCTACTTGTTTGCTGTATTAACCGCCATTTGAGAAATGTACAGGGGGAAATGTCGTTCAACATACTGGAGAAAAGTGATAGGAGGTAATATTTCATCACATTTTGTGTTTATTTGTATGTTCCCTTTTAACTAGTATATTGTTTGTATTGTAAAGGTTTATGGTGTTTCGAAAAACACTAGATGGCGAAATGAAGGACGCCACCAAGTGCGGAGTTGCGCAGGCATCAAAGATGTCGAAAAAACAGAGAGAGAGGAAACACTCCTGTGGGACATGGCTCTACTGGGAGCAAATACAGCTGAGTCGTTATTGAATACTGTCTATTGTTATAATGGGAAGCTGTTCGGTCTATGGGCCGGTGAACATAGGTTGATTCGCTTGAGTAATATTGTTGTTGATGAGTTTTGAAGAAAAACGTACAAAGGCGGATTAAAAGATTTGAAAAATAAGCCACGCTATATTGAACACATTTGTCACGAGAACGGGGAAAGCCACAACCCTTGCCTAGCTTCCGTAAAACTTGTTAGGAAAGGCAGGATTGCCTCGCAAAACGGCACATTGCCTTCGTGTTACATGTGCTAGTAAATTGTTTCAGAATTAAGTGGAAGCGAAATTGGCGAGGGAAAGAACAGGACACAGGTCCAAAGCACTTTTTGGTTATCAAAAAGCTAGTGACAAACAGGTCCAAAATGTAAGTAAACTTTTGGCATCGGTCAATGACTCACGTAAGTCGGGTCAAAGTCAAGCGATTGAGAAATGTAAAGAGTCGAAAACAACTACTCAAGTGCTCGAAGATTGGTCAAACTTTGATTTAGATTTGTCTGATGATATTTGGGCTTCTATTCCAATGCCGGAAACTAAAATAAGTAATAATGTAGAGAACATCTGTACAAATTCTGTGTTCAATAACTGTACCATTAATTTTGTAGTTAAGAAGTGAATAGTTCACTTCATGATTGCTTGATATTTACGAGATTGTACAGAAAATACGCAGACAGTGTTAGACATTGTCAGAGAGTAAAGTTGACGGGTAAATCAAATTAAATTCTATGATGAAAATATGTCCATTGTGTTTTGCATTTTAATTAGTAGAGATCTGTATCAAAAGTTAATTAATACTAATTAGCTGAGCAGAAGTTTGTATCAAAAGAATATATAGGATGCATCGTTCATATACAGAGAACAATAGAGGTTGAGATCAAACAAACGCTACAACTGGCGATCGAAAGAAGGGCCGCCTTCAGGCAAGAGCTAACCCAGGCGGAAAAGATCATATTAAAAGCAGTACAATATCAACACTTCCAGGCCGAAATCAAGATGTTGCGTGACCTTGAAGGCAATGAAAGCAAGTTCCAGGATCACCAAAGTGCGCGTGAGAGAAAGCTCAAGGTGAGACTAACCAGCAACCTTCATAAGTTGGACCCATTCCTTGATGGGAGGGTTTCCTCAGAGTCGGCGGCCGCCTCAGGAATTCGGCATCGCGCTATGAGATAAAGCATACCATTATAGTGCCAATAAACAACCACGGTACTACCCTTTTAGTACTCCAGTGCCATCACAGGAAGCACAACCTCCAAGGCTATGGCATGACACATAACGCTATCTAGTCTACGGTGACATCATTACTAGAAGCTACAGACCAGTGGTACTACAGCATTGACAAAGGACATGTCAATGCCGTGTTATTCCTGGATCTGAAAAAAAGCATTTGACACTGTCGACCAAAAAATCCTTCTTGAAAAACTTAAATTTAATGGATTAGATCAAGCCTCTTTGAATTGGTTTGACTCGTACCTTAGTAACAGGCAGCAACGATGCAGGATAAATAATGAAACATCTAGTCCCAGAACCATCAATTACGGCGTGCCCCAAAACGATCCTAGGGCCCCTTCTATTTTTACTCTACATCAACGATCTACCCAACTGCCTATTAAATTCTTTTCCTCGGATGTACGCCAATGATACAAACTTAACAGTAACCGGCGAGAGTCCGAGAGAGATTACTGCAGTGTTGTATGGGAAAACCTAAACAAAGGACTTGCCGAGAATCTACAAAAGTTGCAGAACCGAGCTGCCAGAATAATAACCGGTTTCCCCTTTGATACTAAGATTGATGAGCTCCTTAGTACTCTAAATTGGGACAGACTATATATTCGACGAATCAAACAAAAAGGAATTTCGGTAAAAAGGCTTTTCGCTTTAGTGGGGCTAAGTTATGGAATGAACTGCCTGAGGATGTAAGGCAATCAACTAGTTTAAATAACTTCATTTTTAATCTTACGAAATCGAGTTATTTTAACCTTATGTAAATATTTCTAATATAAGACATTCCTATTTTTGTTATTCGTCCCTGCAACATGGCTTTCATGTAAAACAGTTTCATATTTTAGTGTTTTTATCTATGTATGTAACTGACTATTGTCCATGTATAAATAAAGATGTAATCAACGGTTGTTCTGTCGTTTCCCACCTCATCGCGAAGGACGTCATGTGTCGCAAGCTTTGTGGCAGCACTCAAGACCAGAAGATGGTAAATCTCCCAAGTGAGCGCTTCACTCCAGCGCATCCATTCACTTACACCAGAATCGACGTCTTCGGCCCTTTCTACATAAAGGAAGGACGAAAGGAGCTAAAACGATGGGACCTGATATTCATGTCTTGCATCTTGTGCGATTCACTTGGAGTCCTTGAATGCGATGACAACCAATTCATTCCTAAACGTTTCATCAGCCGCAGAGGCAAAGTTCGCGAACTCAGATCAGACCAGGGCACTAACTTCGGAGGGGCTAAGAATGAACTCGCTGCCACACTTAAATAACTCGACAGTGAGACTATCCAGAAATTCCTGTCATCCCACGACTGCGACTTCGTCAATTTCAATCTCAACGTGCCTTATGCTTCCCATATGGGAGGCGTCTGGGAACGACAGATACGCACCACAAGATCGGTCTAGTCATCGCTGCTACAAGAACATGGTGCTCAACTAGAGGATGAAGCACTCCCTACGCTAATGACCGAAACCGAGAGTGTTGTCAATAGTCGCCCTATTACGGTGGACCATCTCTCGAACCCACTAGCATCGGAGCCCCTAACACCAAACCACCTACTGACCCTGAAAACGCAATTGTGCTGCCTCCGCCTGGCAAGTTTGAGCTACCAGACGTATATTCCCGGAAGAGATGGCGCAGGGTCCAGTACCTCGCCAATCAATTCTGGCTACGATGGCAGAAGGAATACTGTACTCTTCTGCAAAGCAGACAGAAGTGGAACAACGCAGAAAGAAACAGGAAGGAAGGAGACGTCGTTCTAATCATTGACAACGAATCTTCAAGGAACCAGTGGCCTATAGCCATGGTCACAAAGGTGTTCCCCTGTAAGGACAAACTTGTGCGCAAGGTTGAGATCGTCACATGCAAGGATGGAAAGCGAAAGTACTTCGACAGACCAGTCCACAAGATGGTCTTGCTAGTGGCTAAAGAAGCCGATTAAGAACTGTAAAGCGTATCATTAAACCATACGAGACATTATAGAGACTATCACTAACATAGATTTTGTATGTGTTCACATATATTATCGGTACAGTTATATTCGTTTTCATTAGCAAATTTCGAAACATTTAGGGAAGCAGTGTTACGGCACCCGCGTTCCTTAGTTTTCTTAGATATTTTTAGCATTGTGCCACCCTTTATGGTCAGGTGATTCTGCACTCGCGGTCACGCGACACTGGCTAGAATTGTGTTATTATCTTTTGGAACAAGTTATCTGACTAGAAGGGGCGATTATTCAATTAGCTAGTTACATGTACAATAAGTTAACAATATTAATCATCTTTATATATTTTTCATTTATTACTATGTGCATATACTTGTGTTCAGGAAGTGGAACTAAGGCCAAGGCATCATATAGTAGTATTGGCATGGGTGAATATTAAATGTTGTAATTGTTACTGCATTATTGTTATTTATAACCAAATCTCACTCAGCTAGCAAATACTACAGTGAAACCTATATTAAGCGGACACCAGCCAGGGTCACGGAAATGTTCTCATATTTATTGTAAAATAAACCTGTATTAGACAGACACCTCTATTAAGTGGATGCGGACAACCAAATGTGGTTTGGAAAGGCTGATTTATGTTGTTTAAAACCTGTATTAAACGTACACCTGCTATTTTATAAGACTCTGTTGCTGTAAATAATGTCCTACACCACAGGTTTTACTCTAGACGTGGCCAAAAGGCGTCACTTAACTCAATTTTAAACATACTTTGCAATGTTGCTGATCACACAGACACAAGAGATACTGATGCTGCCATGTCCAATCGAATATATCCTCGGTTTTGTGTAAAAGCTGTGAACCGCTGGCTCAGTCGCATTAAGAACTACATGTATTTAGAAAGACTGCATTAATTTATCTCCACGAGGGGAAGAGACCCCGGACAGCCTCCTCTGATTGGAGAGAGCTTACATCCGGCTGTGATTGGCTCCCCTCCACGTCAAGAATAGGTCATCTTGTGGTGTTGACTTCTAGCGAATCACAGCCGGATTTAAGCTCCTACCAATCCAGGAGTTTCCTACCAAGCCAACAAACAGGTTATCTATAAACTGCTGCAACTGATTACAAATGCTATTTTTTCCCTTATCAAAAATCTACCTTCTTTTTAAGGACAACAACAAGGCAAGCTAGCAGCTGATAAGGAGTGGCAACTTGAAATAGTTGCTGCGCAAACAAAGCAGATTGCTGAGAATCTGGTAGATGATGATGATTCTGATTGCATGATTAATGCTGCCAGTGAGTTGGAAAGTTCTACCTCCACCGATGCTGAAGTAACAACAAGTGACAACGCCAAAATCTTGCTACAGCCAAGAAAGCTGTAGGAGGACAATACGACAATTTAAAGAGGAAGTTCATTGCCTAAAGCAGAAACTAGATCGTATGTACTGTTTTAATGAAACGACGACAGATTTGTTACGAATTTGACTTTTTCACCAAATTCGACTACCTTCATGAGGTGTAGGTGATCGAAGACGAACATTTAAGCCTTGCCCTCCAGCCTCACAAACTCTGTTAAATTTCGAGATTTCACAAAATCATTATGCTTTCGGTTTGAAAGTTATGAACCTAAAACTTACGCTGTTTACTAATTTTGGTTTGCTCTTTCCATTTCTGGCATCCATTTTGAACTAGCATATATGTTTGATTGACAAGGTCACGTGACAAGTTGTTGCAAAAGGCCTATTACCAGCCGACATTACTAGCCATATTACGACGGATGACAGCCTTAATGTTTACCAGGTCCTTGAAGCTCAAGGGCTATAGGTGGCTCATCTAAATGTGAGGATTCTATTCAATAAATTGGGTGAACTACATACGCTGTTGCAAGAAAGTTAGCTCGACATATTATCTGTTACTGAGACACACTTAATTGAAGATATCTCCAAACCTGACATAACAATAGACGGATACAAAACAGCAAGATTGGACAGAAAGTATAGGGACGGCGGCAATATATATGAGAGAAGATCTTGCATCTGAAATAGAGGTCATCTGGATAGATGTAATAATGAACTCACAAAAGCTACTAGTATGCTGCATATACAGACCACCAGATGACTATAATTTCTATGAGAAGTTTTATAATAAGCTAGAAGGAATCTGGAGGAAAAGGAAAACCCTACTTCTATTGGGAGACTGTGATCTACTCGGCAAAGATAATCGTGAAGAGAGCTATACAGGGAGGAGGTTACATAGAATTCTAGGCAGCTTTGATCTACATAACATGATCACGGAACCTACCACAATGACTGAAACATCACAGACACTCAGTGTTCTACTTATAACAAATGTAACTCATATACTCATAGAACTTCATTGGCTTCCTCTAACTCAACGCATTATGTTTAAAATCTTGCTACTTAGTTTTAAGGCACTCAACGCGCTTGCACCGATTTATCTTAGCAACTTGTTAGAAAAATATGTGCCCACCAGACACCTACGTTCCAAAAGCAAATTTCTTCTAAAAATTCCCAGTGGTAAAAAAAAAAAACATATGGCGATAGAGCTTTCTCTGTGGCAGCGCCCAGGCTGTGGAACACTTTACCAGATAACATTAAACTCTCACCATCATTGAACCCTTTTCAATCTCGTCTTAAGACATTTTTGTTTCAACAGGCCTATGATATCTAGTTTTCGAACATGTTTAGTCTAAATCATGTTTAACTTAGTTGTTTGGTTTTTATAATATTTAGTTTCTTCTCATATTTAACTATTTTTTAGTTTGTAATTCTTTGTGAAGCGCCTTTGAATTTAAGAAAAGTGCGCTATATAAGTTTAGATTATTATTATTATTATTATTATTATTGGGCGGTTTTCTTTGAAATTTTCATCGGAAAGCGAAACGGGATGTAAAACGTTTGGAAAACAGAAACAAACTTTGGACGGCGTAGCGCAATAGATTTAATACGTTTCCAAAAGGTTTTATAAAGCTTCTGACAAACCGCATCTTTCCTCTTTTTCATTTTCCTGCATTACTGCAAATATATGAGTTGAAAAAAGCAGGAGTTGTTCAAAACAGAGGCATAATAATGCCACAAATCCAAGATTCCTTCGGAAATAATATTTATTATCCTCAATGTTAACGCTAAGCTAAAGAAAGCCAATAAAGTGTCAAATGGGAAAAAACCTAGCAAACTTGGCATTTTTATTGATCAACAGAAATCTTGCATTACGTAGCTGTGTGTATCTAAATACAAGTGATTGTTCAAGGTTTCTTGTAAGGAATATTCCAAGCACAGTTCCCTGGAATACTAAGTGACGTTACGCGCGCGGTTAATAACGTCACAATCGAGTGTGTCTGCTTGCAACTTGTGCTGAAACAAATCGCGTTGACAATGCGCTCGGAGCATTTTGTGCACTCCCGCCTCTAACAGTTCGCCTTCTACACACATGGACAAGGATGCCTGTGAGTATTAGGAGAGCCAGGATAATTAGCGAATGCTTAGTTCAACTATTTCCTATCTCATTTGGCCTTCATTCATGGCTGCAACGCCGAAAGGCCCTGTTGTTATTTTACCCTTTTGCAGATGAAGAAATAGGGTGAGAAAACTTTGTTGTTAACGAGATGAATAATTTATGAACGAATGATAATATAACTAAAGGTTGGATTCCAATTAAGTGCTGTTTGCGATGGTGTATTTTGCGCTATCTATACACCCTAAAACCGTTCTTTGCCGTAAGTGATGGCCTGTGCACTGGAGAACAAATGCCTAGGATGACAACACGGTGGATTGAAATATCGTTTACTGAGCTGGTATGCAATGCAGTAGAAACTACTATACATAAATTCCCTCTTCCTCTTTCCCTGTTACTTGTATTAATTTCTTATAGATTTGTTTTGTTAGTTTGAGCGGCGAACAGAGTCATTACAGCGATTAACGAATAACCATTGTCGTGTTAAATTTGCTAATTTGGCGATATAAATACCCGACTCCGTCTCTTTGTTTTCCTAACTTTACGAATAGTTAGACGGTTTCCTTGCCATTTCCATCGGGAAACGAAACGAGCCATAAAACATATGGGAAGCAGAAACAAAGCTTTCGACGTGCAATGACAGAGTAAATATTTTCAGGAAGTTGACAAAGTCTGGTGTCAAAGAGCACCCCTACTCGTTTTCATTTTCCTTCATTACTGCAAAGATATGAGTTGAAAAAAGCATTACTTGTTCAAAACAGAGGCATGATATTGCCAGAAATATCGGATTCTGTTGGAAAAAATATATCGTCTGTGCTAAAGCTAAGCTTAAGAAAGCCAATAAAATGTGAAATAGAAAACAACCGCCAACATGATCATTACACCGGTGACGGAATATCCATTGTCTTCTTTAATCTGCTAATTTGACGATATGAATACCCTAGTCCGTCGCTTTGGGTTTCGTAGCTTTACGGGCCGGATATTGGGCCGGTTTTGCCTGAAACTTTCATCGGAAAGCGAATCAGGATGTAAAACATCTGGAAAACAGAAACAAACTTTAAACTGGGCAGTGCCATCAATTTAAAGCTTATTTATAGCTAGATAAATTAAAGTTAATGCGTCAACCAGGAAATGTAACTTATCATAATAGAGGTCCTATTCATTGGTTATCAGAATTGTAATGCAATCTGCTGCAAGACAGTGGCTCCTTTGTGGTTCGGTACAAAGGTCAAATTGTTCGCTTGGGAAGGGCATACCTGTTCCATTTCGGCCAATCATCTCCCAGCCTTCATCATGTCAATCAAGGCCAAGCGGCTTTGGCATACACACACTTTCTGTGTTGCCATTCCATTCTCTAGCTAAGTTCTAGCCTTCAGTCAAACAATTTGTCTAAATCTATATTTCCCCCCGCGTATATCGGTGTTAGTTGCACGAAATCGACTGTGACTTCTCTACAGAATGGCGAAAGCTCTAGCTTGTCGCTTTTGGCCTTCAGCACAACAATATGCCGCCAACTCGTAGCCGAAGCCGAAGCCGAAGGTCCAACTCGCAAAACGCCATCGAGCCCACAGTCTTGGCGGCTCTATCGATCGCAGAGCTTCGCGACTTCTGTCGCCAGCAGGGCCTCAGCGCTACCGGCCAACGGCCCACATTACACAAGCGACTGCGAGATGCTGGTCTCGTCGCACCACAGGACAACACTGACCCTCGGCGAACAGAAAGCGCCGATCCGCCACCGGCACGCCCCCAGGACACGCATGGCGAATTTAGCGAAGGCCAATTGCAGAGCATTCGGTGCTTGGTCAAGGAATCCGTCGCTGCCGCCTCTCGGGACATAGCAAGCGAAGCAGCCCTAGCCGCGGTACAGGCGCTACAGGCACAGTCTCCACCCTCCAGTCGGCCTCAGGTCGGCACTGCTGCGATAGCCTTCGACGCAGATACGGCCATCGAAGTCGATCGAACACAACCACTCCAAACGCAGCCGGATACGCGCTACAACGCAGCTCCCTTCCAGGATATCCCGGCTTCATACGCCAAGGACATACAAACTGGTGAGTTCTTTGAACTTTCAAAACCCCTACCGAAACATTTGGCAAATTTAGAAGAGGAAGACAATCTTGTTCTTTCTCTAGACAACTCGGTAATCCGGGTGATAAAGAAACCCCGCGCGGGATCGTCAATTACGGACATTGAACAATGGACGACGCCGTACACCACCTATATGAGTGCGTTGACATCCAAGTTTCCCCTGCGCTCACAAGAGCTACTTCAATACTTGAGCCTGATTAGGTATGCCGCACGGGTACACAAGGGCTTGGGTTGGGCTATTTACGACTATAAATTTCGCCAAAAGGCCAGCAGTAACAAGGCCCTGGTGTGGTCTGTCATAGATAACCAGCTCTGGCTGACAATCTTTACAGTGGCACCCTCTGTGCTGAACGAGGAGTACCCACTTTTTTCCAAAGGACCCCAACCCAGTAGTGTCTCCCCCGGGGCCGAAAACAGAGGCACCTGCCACGGTTTCAACCGCAATGGCACCTGTACTAAAGAAAAGTGCATGTTCAAGCACTTGTGCAATCGTTGCTCTGGACTCCATCCAGGATCTCAATGTCCCACAGTCACTAGACAGCAGCGGGACCGCGATGGGGACAGGGACAAGAGCGGAGACAAGGAGTACTCCAGGTCTAGCTCTTCTAGGAGAAAGTAGCCTAGATTCCAGGCCCCTCCCCACCCCCATTAATGTAGCCCAGCTTAAAAGGGTACTTGCAAACCACCCTGCCCAATTTTTCGCTCACCAGCTGTGCAGTAATCTTAGCTATGGTGCAGATATAGGATATAATGGGCCTCGGGTTGCTAGATTTTCCCGTAACTTGCCAACTGCTTTTGCACAGCCAGAAATTGTTACCGCAAACTTAATGAAAGAGGTTAATTTAGGTCGCGTGGCAGGTCCCTTTCCCACCCCACCACTGCCTAATTTTCAGGTATCTCCAATTGGCCTGGTTCCTAAGAAGCATTCTAACAAATTTAGAACAATGTTTCACCTTTCTTTTCCCAAGTCTGGAGTAACCAGCATTAATTATTCTATTTCCAAGGAGGACCACAGTTTGCAGTATATCACAATCGATAATGCCATTGAAGGTATCATAAGCCTTGGCCAGGGGTGTTTGTTAGCTAAGACAGACATTGAGTCAGCTTTTCGCCTCCTCCCCCTGCGCCCCTCCGATTACGAGCTTTTTGGCATGTATTGGGAGGGCAATTATTACTATGACAAAGTACTTCCCTTCGGTCTTAGAAGCGCACCATTCCTGTTCAATCAGCTTTCTGAGGCAATAGAGTGGATCCTTTTAAATAAGTGCCATATATCATTTGTGTGCCACATCCTAGATGACTTCTTAATCATCGAGCCTGCTTCTGCCTTACCCCCATATAACCAGTCTTGCAGGCAGAGCTTGTCTAGGATGCTACTGACTTTCAAGAATCTTGGTATCCCTATTGCAGAGGGGAAGACTCAGGGCCCATGTACTTCTTTAGAATTTATGGGCATTATTCTTGATTCTAACAAAATGGAGGCCGGCCTCCCCACCGACAAGGTTGTACGCATCAGAGCTTCTCTTGCATCATTTCAGGGGGAAAAGTGTTGCACCTTAAAAGAGCTCCAATCACTTATCGGTACTTTAAACTTTGCATGTAAGGTTGTCCCCCTGGACGGCCCTTCCTACAACGCATGATCGAGTTGACTCGGAAAGTCTCACAACCTCATCACCATATCAAGTTAAGCTCAGGTTTTTTCAAGGACCTCAGTATGTGGCAACAATTTATACTCGGCTGGAATGGAGCCAGTTTTTTTCTTGTCATCTGCATGGGTCAACTCTGACTCCTTGCACTTACACACCGATGCCTCTGGTTCTTTGGGGTTTGGGGGGCCTTTGGCTCCAAATGGTTTCAGGGTCACTGGAAAGCCCACCAGCAGCTTGGACAACCAGGCATCAGCATTGCCTGGCAGGAGCTTTTTGCTCTAGTGGCTGCTTGCCATTTGTGGGGTGAAGCTTTCTCTAATAAGCGCATCCTCATTTTCTGCGACAATGAGTCTGTTGTGAACATTGTCAATTCTAAGCGGTCTCGCATCTCTAGAGTAATGGACTTGGTCCGTCACCTGACCCTTCTGACACTCAGGTACAATTTTTACTTGAAACTCAGGCACATCGAGGGCAAACAAAACAAAATTGCGTTTTCAGATGGACCAGTTTCGCATCCTGGCTCCATATGCCGATCAGGTGCCATCTCCGGTTCCACAGGTACTATGGGAGATTTAGAAGCTGACGTCAACAGGTATTTCAATCTCTCCATTGCTACCTCAACTAGACAGACGTACAACTCTGCTGAAAAGCGATTCTTGGATTTTTGTTCTCTGTACCGTCCGACTACTTCAAAGTGCCTACAAGTCGATGAGGACACCCTTATACAGTATGTGGCCTACCTGGCCAAATCTATCAAACACTCATCTATTAAGAGCTATCTGGCCGCAGTTCGTCATTTTCACATTTGCCGGGGTTTCAATCTTGATCTTAAAAAAAATATTCGGTTACAGCTGGTTTGCAAGGGCATAAAACGTGCTCAGGGCGTTTCAACTCGAATTCGCTTACCTATTACAATCAAGCATCTCAAACTATTCTATTGTCTTTTAGCAATTCCTTATACATCACGCCACGACTCCATTATGAACTGGGCAGCCATGACTTTTGCCTTCTTCTGCGCTTAGGTGAGTTGACATGCAATGCTAAATTCTCTCCTGATGTGCACTTGTCACGGGACGACATAAGCTTTCTTCCCTCATATCACAATCCAGACCACATGTCGGTCCAGCTTAAAATCTCCAAAACGGATCCTTTTCGGGCCGGACAGACTATATCAATAGGAAAAACAAACCAGTCTGTTTGCCCAGTCAGGGCAATGGAGGCGTACTTGTCTATAAGAAATCCTTCGTTCGGTCCACCTTTTGTGTACTCATGTGGGACCCCCCTGACTAAAGATGCACTGACCTCTGAAACCAGGCAGCTTCTTTCCCTGTCTGGACTCAACCCCTCAGAATATGCAGGCCATAGTTATCGTATAGGAGCAGCTACAACTGCAGCTTCTATTGGTATCCCACCCTGGCTCATCAAAACATTAGGTCGTTGGTCCTCTGACTGTTATGAAAGATACATAAGATGTCCCCAAAACCTTATTTACGAAGTCTCTAGTGAACTAATGGGACCACGGTCATAGCTAGGGGGGAGCAGACTTCACATAGCCACAGGGAACTCCCATATATTAGGGGCTGGCATGCTCGTTGGTCATTTTCGCTCTCACCCTTAAGAGGAACAAAAATGGCTCCATCTTTCTTGGGGGGGGGGGGGGGGGAGGAGAGCACCTGCCCCCTGCTTGCTTTGGGGTTCGTCAATGGGGAATACACTTTGTGTATTTTGTGGAGATGGAGTGCTCCCATACAGGTCACACTTTGCCCCATAGACTCACATGGTTCACTTCTTGGGGATTAGGACCCCAGGATAGTAGTGTTACCATGGCAACACTGGGTGAAAATTCTGTGGAGGATTACGAAAGGGGAATGTGACTCCCCCTGAGAGGATTAGGACCTCTCAGCCGCCTGGGGGATTAGGCACTTTGAACAGAACTGTAAGGACACATTGCACAAAATTGGCATACAGAAACAGCCTAAACACGAAACAGTCTGAATACGAAACTGGTCTATTGCTCTGAAATTAAACTTGACAAAAAGGCCTTTGCTTCTGTTGGTAGTTCCCAGTGATAGGGAAGGCTGGGATGGGTGTTGGGCCAATGGCCCATCACTTTTTCCATTTATGAGCCATAATTTTCTAAGGGGCCATCACCTAAAAATACTGTGGTGGCATTTACAATTCAATTCAGGTTTCCCAAATTGCTATGTGCCCTTTGGGCGCCTCAAAAATATATTGTTTTGCACCATATACTCCAAACACGCGCCAATGGCGCATGGCGCACGTCTTTCCCAATCACTGAGTTCCTTATCTTGAGTAAGTTTTTTTCTAGAAATGTAGCTTAGATGTGTAATTTTGAATGCATCAAGGGTAGCTGTATTCTACTGTTTATTACTTTTTGACAACTTCAATGCAGAAATCGTGGCATTTATTTGTCGATGTTAGATGCTGTTAGAAGTACAGATAGAGACACACCAGCTGATAGTTTCAGAGGTACATTTGTTTAAAAATCGAAACCCTCATTGTTGACGTTAGGGATAGAAATAGAGGAAAACAATTCATAAAATGATCAGCGAGTTTGAGGAAGGATAAAATTGTAACTTTGCCTTTTTATTGCTAATCAGTGTCATTTTATTTTCGTCTAAACCAGCCAACGAGACAGATGTGCGACCCTCATGGGGGACTCGGTCTATGAAGCTAATCTCAAGAAGAGAGAATTGATCAAACCAGACTTGAACGATCAATTCAGGCAGCTCACAAACGCCAATTACTAAAATTCTGTTTGGCGATGATTTAACAAAATGACACCATCAAAATCTGTGAAAGAAAGTAGCGAAACCAACAAGGTTGGTCACAAGCTATCTTCAAAGTCAGCTTCAAACAACTCAAGATCAACCCAGGGCTCGACACTAACACTTACCCTATTAATGGAAAGTAAAAATCGAAAATTGAGCGAAATGCTTTCCCGATTTGGCAAGTAAATTTTAGCAGATGTGGAAAGTATTTTTTTGTCTACTAGTCCTAAGTATTATGAATGAAATGATAAAAGTACCACACATTATTAGAGAGCAATTATTCGTTTGCAAAAGCAGAGTATTCTCCATGCTCAACACGCATCGTTTGATGGCCGCCATCTTGGATTGTAAGTGGTAAGCTGTGCAAATCCTAGGTACTAAACTCGTGGTGATTCATCCGCCATTTTGAATTCGCCAGGTTCTTGCGAGTATAAAGCAAGTGTAGCGTAGAGATGAGTCTATTTGCATTTGGATTTACTCGGAAGGATGGAAACAACAAAGAAAGTAGAGAACAGGGCAATTCCAATCAAGAAGGAGATGAAATACAAACAAGCAGCAATGTTTTGATGTCTGAAACGGCTAAGGAGAGGTATGAAGGGAAAAGAAAGCTGCTTGGCCGTGGATTCCGGAAAGAATGGCGAAATGAGTTCAATTGGCTGGAATATAGTGAAGTCGAGGGAAAGATGAACTGTAAAAGTTGTAGGGAATTTCCCAATATAGCAGACAAAAATAGCTCGTTCTTCAATGGAAGCAACAGTTTTCACATGGCTAATATTAAAGGACACGATCAAATCCATCGGCACGCACGGTGTATTGAGGCCAAACATGTTAGGGAAGTACCTGAAGAAGCCCCATTTCGTATTGGAATCAGAAACCTTAATGAGGAGACCCTTGATAAACTAGTAAAACTGTTTAACATTGCTTACTATGTTGCCAAGACTGGAAGACCATTTTCAGACTTTAATCAGCTATGTATTCTACACGAGAAGAATGGTGTAAAATTGGGAGAAACATACCTTAATGACAAACGGTGTCGTGAGTTTGTTGAGGCGATTTCTGAGGTTATGAAACGGGAGCAACATGATGCACTGAACAATGCACAGCCACGCTTTTTCTCATTGATGGGTGATGGGGGAACAGACACAAGCAACAAAGACTTAGAAATCATATATGTCCGAATGCTTTGTGATGGGGAACCAGTGAACAAATTATTTACCATTACTGTGCTTCCTAATGGAACAGCTAATGGAGTGATTGAGAGTTTTGAAGATTCAATGTTAGTGTTGGAATAAATGATTGGAAACATGGATTGGTATCACTGGGTTCTGATGGTGCTTCAGTATACACTCGAATTCGCAATGGCGTGGTTTCAAAACTCAGACAAAATATTCCATGGCTAGTAGGCATTGATTGTATAGCTCACAACTTAGAGTTGGCCGTCCTTGATAGCATCAAACAGGAAAACATGATTTCTTCTGTAAAGTAGATGCTGTATTCTATTTATAAGCACTACCACTATTCCCAAAAAGCACTGCGTGAACTGAAAGAGTTGGCAGAAGTGATGGGAGAAAAGATACAAAAGCCAGGCAATTTGAAAGGGACTAGGTGGGTGCCACATTTACACCGAGCTCTGAATATTTTTCTTAAGGATTTCAAAGTGATCCACTCTCATTTCCACAATACTGTTGCTGCTGGCACTAGTAGCATTGAAATGCAGGGAAGGGCCAAGAAGATTTTGAAAGAACAAGAAAAATATGCATCCGTTCTGTTTGCAAATTTCCCTCTTCCAGAAAGAAGATATCACACTGACTCATGCTAAAGATGGACTGCAACGTACGGTACTTGAGCTTACAGCTATGTTGGCAAGACCTGGCACTCACCTCCAAGAATGTCTTGAAGCCATTGGAGATGGAAATGAGTATCAAGGAGTGACACTTAAAAGGGGTGCAAATGATCTAGCTCAGTTCAACGATGCCTCTAAGCCAAGAATAATTAACTGTCTCATTAGATATTTAGAACAAAGATTCCAAAGCATCCGAGGGACTGATGAAACTCTCCAGGCAATGTGTGTATTTGACACATCCCTATGGCCAGATGATAGAGCCACATTGGCTACTTACGGAGAAGATAAGATTCGCTTCATTGTAGATCATTTTAGGCTTATTCTTGAGAAGAACAATTTTGACTTTGCCGCTGTGTACGGGGAATGGAGTGGCTTCAAAGTATGCATTGCTAATAACTACTTTCATCTTACATCGAAGGCTTTGTGGAAGAGGGTTTTCATCCACCACAGTGACAGATTCCCAAATGTGCTGATGCTGGTTGACATCATGCTGATTTTACCATTATCAACAGCATGCTGTGAACGTGGCTTTTCCATCATGGGCAAAATCAAATCGGACTGGAGATCCTGCCTATCAGTTAAAATGCTAGACTGCCTAATGAGGATTTATATTGAGAGCCCCTCTGTTGTTGAATTTGACCCACAGCCAGGGCTTCAGTTGTGGTGGGCAAGTGGCACAAGGACCAGGCGCCCTACCTTCAATGACTAGACATGTATGCATGCATGCATGCATGTAAACACACTATGCCATGCATGGTGAGTATCTAGCTAAGCATAACATACATTTGTACACATTATTTGACTGGTAAATGAATTATGTGGTCCCACATTTTTTGGAAAGGAAAGTTTTACCATGGAAAGTAAAATTTTACAATTACTTTCTACAATGGAAAGTAGTGTCAAAAGTTAGTGTCGAGCCCTGCAACCTTCTACAAAAGGAAGGGGAACGCAGATTACCAGCAATGCTGACACCAACAAATGCTGAACCTAAAGACCGCCTAAATGTTCAGGTCAGTCAAGTCACTAATTATAATGATTACGATACTGATCACTATGCCCAATACGGAGCAGGAAAACTGAAACAATGTTTTTCGGTTTGGCAACAACAGCTCAATTTATACTTGATACCATACAGGGTGACAAAATGTCAAAAACTATCCAAAAGAATTTACCCCAAAGCAGTACACTTATATAAAATTATTGACCAACGAATAGGAAAATTTATAGAGAAAGGCATTATCGAGGAAATATTGCACTCAGAGGGAGAATATATCTCCAACATATTTATCAGGCCAAAGAAGGATGGCTCCCATCGACTGATTTTGAAAATCAGTTTGTACAATACTACCATTTCAAAATGGAGAACCTAAAATGTGCAATCACTCTAATGAAGCCAAATTAGTATATGGCTACAATAGATTTAAAAGATGCCTACTATTCGGTATCAGCAAACGTGACAGATAGGAAATACCTCAGATTTATTTGTAAAAATCAGTTGTTTCAGTTCACCTGCTTCCCGAATGGGCTCAGTAGTGCGCCAAGAATCTTCACTAAGTTTTTAAAGCCGGTGTATACAACTCTGCGCTGCAGGGGCTTGGAAAATGTGGGTTATATAGATGACACTTACCTCAAAGGGAGCCGTTACGATTGTGAAACTAATATCTCTGATAGCATAACACTGTTAAAGGAGTTAGATTTCACAATTAATGAAGAAAAATCAGTTCTTACTCCCAAACAGACAGTCACATTTCTGGGTTTTGAACTAAACTCAGTTAGGATGACAGTGTCTTTAACACCAATTAAGGCTAACAAAATTGTAACTGAAGCTGTGGAAATACTGAAAAATTGCTCTCCTAAAATTACGAGTGTCTCATAACTTATTGACCGCATGGTTGCAAGTTTTCCTGGGGTTATGTATGGCCAGCTTTACTACAGGCAGCTAGAAATTGAAACACATTCGCACTAAAACTCAGCAAAGGTAATTTTGTCAGATGTTGCAAAGTCAGACATTCAGTGGTGGACTACAAACAAACATAAGAAACACAAATAATAAGGTCAAACATGGTAAATACAATGTGACAATTTATTCGGATGCCTCCCTAACTGGATGGGGGAGCTTTCAATAAGACCACAACTGGGGGAGTGTGTTCAGAAAATGAGTCAAACAATCATATCAATTATCTTGAGATTTTAGCCTCAAACATGAACCGGTCACATTCCTGGGAAAGAAAATACTTTAGCAGACAAAGAATCCAGAGAGAAAGGACATGACACAGAATGGCAACTTAGTCGAAATGTCTTCAAACTAATAACATTCTCATTGGCATGAGCCGTCAGTGGATCTGTTTGCTTCTAGGCTGAATTATCAGCTGAATTATCATTTGTATTTTGGAAGCCAGATCCAGAGGCTATAACACTTCTGTATTTATGATATTCTCCCCCGTCTTTCTCGTTTTTTTAGGATTGTGATTTAAGTACGATTGAAAAGAATAACTGGGTGGCTGTCATGTATCAGAAGGGGAATTGGTACATTGGGCGGGTGGAAGAAAAGGCCATCGCCGATGATACAGTCATTGTTAAATTCCTAAAGAAAAGAATTGGTCAAACAGACAATCTCTTTGGGTGGCCACAAACTGATGACATCCAGGAAGTCTCAACTCAATTTATTTTTAATCCAAACGTACAGGTTATACCGCGCAATAGACAATTTATAGTTCCGGAGTACAAAACTGTGCTTAAAGAGGGTGAAGAATATTATTCAAAGTACATGGAAGATATGTAATAATTAGATTTATTATACGACGGTGACGTAAAATTTACCATATAAGTTCAAATTTGAGGGCAAATATGGAGCCATAATACCCACTAGATTTTCCATATTACCCTGTAGAATACCTGTTTGACGGGTTTATGATGTTGCTTTGTGCACTTCATTCTTAATTATGCAAAGCCAAAATGGCTGAAGAGAACTGGAATTTACTTGACGATAACGAACTAACTTTTGACAAACTTTTTGGAGGGGAACTTTTATACGAAGAGCTACTGGTAAACGCTGTATACTCTGTGACTGAAGCTGAAACCAGCCGCGAAAACAACAACAGACCAGACCAAACATCAAACAAAAACGCTGAACTTGACGATGGATACATTTCTAAATTTATAGACCAGAACAGAAACGAAAACACCGTAAAAAAGACGAGAACTGACTTTTGTTTACAGGTGGACTAAAACTATCAACGAGACAAGAACTATTGACAATATTCCACCGACCGAGCTCAACAACCTACTTGCACACTTTGTTTTGAAAATACGTAAACAAAATGGCGACGAATTTGAACCAGACACACTTACCGTTTTTTTTCCGCAGTTTTGACCGCTTTCTACGAAAACAGGGTAAACAGTACAGTATACTGACTGACAAGCAGTTCTTCAAGGCTAGGGAAGCTTTGGTCAGCTAGCGAATGCAACTCCACCGTTTTGGTAAAGGCCAGAAGCCAAATAAAGCTCTTGGTCTTACTACAACACAACCCCAGCATCCGTGGGACGCGAAACATCACCACAATCGCTTTTGCGAACAGTTTGGTTCCATAACACCATCTAAAAACTGTAAAACTAGGCGATTTTCGAGTTAAAAAGGAAGATGGCCCTGGAGGACAAGAATTCGTCGAGTGGATTACTGAGCGGGGATCCAAAACTCGCACCGGTGAGCAGGAATTTGTTAATGAAAGAGCCTTTAACCCCAAAATGTACGCGACCGGAGGGCCATGCTGTCCATTCCAAATTTTCAAGAGCTACTTGTCCCAAAGGCCTGTGGAAATGGGAAATCCAGATGACCCCTTTTATCTGGCTTGCATCCAGAATCCTGTCAGTCAGATATGGTTCAAGAAACAACCACTCGGAAAGAATTCACTCGGTTCTTTCATGAAGAATATCTGCAAAGCTGCTGGAGTTACCGGGCGCCATACAAACCACTCTGTCAGAAGACCTATGATTTCTACTTTGAGACATGAGAACACTGAGCCCCTAAACATCATCGGATTAGTAGGCCAAAGAAATCCGAAGTCACTGGACAGTTACTCCGAAGCTTCGGATGAACAGCAGAAGGATATGTCTTTGAAACTCAGCAAGCACGTGCAGGGGAAAAGATCGACTGCCTCTGATGGAAAACAACTACTTTCAACTGACTCCTGTAACAAAAGGCAAATATCGCCACAACATGTTTTCTTTGATTTTTATGAGAACACTTGCAGAACGTTTAGAGACATTCCCTTCGGCTGCGGCGCTTCCTTTATATGATTGACACTGGAAACTGGTTTATCAAGTTCCCTTCAATTGTCACACATCTTTCATTTTATCCAATCACATTAAAGCATGTAATTGGCTTCCGCGCGTGATTCGTCATCATTGATTCCTTTCAGATTCTATTTTTCTTGCTAGCACTGGCTCCCCGATAAAAATACGTTTTAGATGGAACATAAACCCATGAATTAAGAAAGCTGTCGAATAATAAATCCCTTATTAGATGTTTTTCCAGGTATTACGGGCTGATATTTTACTCATTGCTCGCATCATTATAATAATCGTAATACCTGGAATAACATCTAATAAGTGGTATAAACTTGTCCTGGTGACGTAAGTTTTGCTTTTTTGGGGGGAAGGGGGGGAGGTTTGCGATTGTGACATTTCTCTGTGGTATAGAGTGATAGTCAGCATCTTAAAACAATGTTTTTACCAATATGTTCGAGCAAGCGATATCCTGAAAAAACTCATTATTAAATGAACGTGTTCTCACGATGTATGTTTCGTTCATTTCGGAAACTGAACGGTCTAGAATAGTTTTACGATTTTAGACTGAGTTAATACGATAATTGTTTTTCACTATCTTTACTTAATATTACTCCGAGCATAATCGAGCATAACATTTGAGCCCGCATCGAGCACAAATAAGAGCAACATTTTTACGAGCAATTCCGATAGGCATAATTGGCCAATTTAAGAGCAGAATTTATCCAAGTTATCCAGGTCCGAGGTTGAGATATCAGTTATCGAGGTCTAAACTTTCGAGACACCCCTATTCACGTTCTACCCCGAGAAAAGTTTGTGAAACGAGAAACCGGGCCTGGTGACGTTTCCTTGAGAACTCGACCCCCTTTGAAACGTCACTTTTATTTATCGATTTTTAACCAGACCTAGATTAGCCTCCTAAAGCAGAACCCGCGGCGACTTCCCCGGGGAAGTGAAACGAAAGTCGCCGCGGGGTCTCCATTAGAAGGCTAGACATACATGTCAATCGACTCATATAATATATACTCTTTTTACTCAACCTTGATCAAGTTACATAAAGTATTTTTCAATATAATCCAATGTTATCGCTAGATTTGTAATTTCATTTGTAGCCTGCAAAAACAGCTGTCTCTATTCGAAGGCCAAAAACGAGCCCCCTCTTGGCCCTCGAATATAGAGAATACTGTTTTCGCAGGCTATTGTATTTGCCCCGACGGGCCTTTTGTAGGAATCAGTCACGTACTGATATATCACTTCAATAACGAATGAACTGCGCTCTTGAGCCCAACGGAAAGGCTTTATAGCAAACACACTTTAAAACGCTGTTTTAGAAAGATCGACAATCGAATGGGTTATGTATATTGAGTAGGTTTTGAAATCTAAGTTACTCGGCAAAATATAACACGAAAAGCCCTAATCGTTAGGGCTATGTAATTCTTACTCGGCAGAATAGAACGCGAAAAGCTCTAATCGTAAGGGCTTAACTTGGCAGAATAGATTGCGAAAAGCCCTAATTGCTAGGGCTATGTATATTCATTAGGTTTTAAAGCCTAAATTACTCGGCAGAATAGACCGCGAAAATACACTATTAACTTAAATTTCACAACTAATGTCGGTGTAAAACGATAAAACGCCCTATCTAATCGTTAGGGCTCTGTACATTACTGTACTCTGCTAGCTCATCACACGTGGGATCTTATGAGAAAATGATTTGGAAGAGTTGTCCGGATATGCTAATCGAATTCCTGTCCTATAAATGCCCAGGTCATAAAATGTAAACAAGAAGATTAGAAGCAAACATTGTATCAATTACATCATTCAGTAAACATATCAACACTATAAAGCATATCAGTGTCGTATTTCTCTTAAAGAACATGGGGAAATGGAGACTAAAATAAACGAAAGACTAAAGATCGCAAATTCACATATTTTATGTAAAACTGGCAAATATTTTGAAGTAAAGAAACGCAAAAACGGAAATCTCGTTTAGAAGGATTGCTGTATTTAGAATAGAACACGAAAAGCCCTAATCGCCAGGGCTACATTGTATGTATATTGATTAGGGTTTGAAATCTACGTTACTCAGCGGAATATATCGCGAAACGCCCTAATCGCTAGGGCTGTGCGACATATTTAGAATAGAACACGAAAAGCCCTAATCGCCAGGGCTACATTGTATGTATATTGGTTAGGTTTTGAAATCTACGTTACTCGGCGGAATATATCGCGAAACGCCCTAATCGCTAGGGCTGTGTGACATATTTAGAATGGAACACGAAAAGCCCTAATCGCTAGGGCTATGTATATTGATTAGGTTTTGAAATCTACGTTACTCGGCGGATCATATCGCGAAAAGCCCTAATCGCTAGGGCTACATTGTATGTATATTGATTAGGTTTTGAAATCTACGTTACTTGGCGGAATATAATATCGCGAAAAGCCCTAATTTTTTCTCTTTGCAGCAACTTTTTTGACTTTTGGCTCTTTTTCTTAAAAAAGAATTTTCACAAATAAAACAAATAAGAGGGCTTAGTAAGTTCTCCAGTTGCAGGGTCTGGACATTAGTAAGTCGCCTTAGCGAAATTTCCATCTTCCTGTGCGGAATAATGGTCTTCCTGTGGTAAAAAGTGACTCAAGCGGTCAGCGGTCGGTCAGTCTCAGATCAAAGATGGCGGACGCCTCATGCTCGAATGAATTAAATGACCCCAAAGATAATTCAAATGCCAATCCTTTATTGGTAGCAGCTAGAGCCGGAGCAAAGCTAAGCACCCCAAAGCTAAGCACCTCGCCCAAGAAAACAAAAACGTACGCGGTACAGTTGGGCCAGGTTGACCTGTATGGGACAGAGTCAAGGAGTTTAAAGACGAGCACTTCATTGTGGTGTCTGGTCATTTGAGATGCGACGCCTGCAAGGAGACCTTATCAAAAAAGAAGAGCTCTCTAATAAAGCATGTGCAATCTAAGAAGCACAAAAGTGCAAAAGATGCCTTAGCGAAGACCAAACTAAAAGATCAGAACATTCGAGATCTGATAGCTAAAACTAGTTGCACAACACGTGGGTCTACATTGCCAGAAGATATGAGGCTCTATCGCTATGAGCTTGTGGAGGTGCTCCTCAAGACGGGTATTCCTCTTGCAAAAGTGGACACTCTGAGACCATTTCTAGAAAAATATGAGCATCGTTTAACATCTCGTGCCCATCTGACAGAATGCATCCCCTTGATTCTTAAGAAAGAAAAAGACACAGTTAAGTCTGAAATTGCAGCGAATGATGCCTTTTCTGTTATTTTTGACGGTAGCACTAGGCTTGGGGAAACTTTGGCAATTGTGGTGCGCTTCGTTGATGGCCAATGAAAGGTACAACAGAGGCTCGTAAAGCTAGAAGTTCTCGCCAGAAGCCTCAATTCACAACAGCTGGCTCAGCGGTTGATTCAGTGCTTGGCTGTTGAATATTCAATATTGCCTAATCAACTTCTGGCAGCAATGAGAGATGGCGCAGCTGTCAATGGAGCTGCTTTGCATCAAGTTGTTTTTTACTTTCCAAACACATTTAGTGTTACTTGTTTTTCACATACGATTGATAATGCTTGTAGGCACTTTCAATTTACTGTCCTGGAGACATTTTCCAGATACTGGAATACCATGTTTTCTCTAAGCCCTGCTGCCAGACAATTATGGAAAACCAGAACAGGAACCACCATGAAGCGGAAGTCAGACAGTAGGTGGTGGAGCAACTATGAGGTGCTCAACCAGGTTATGCAGTATTTTGGGGACGTAGAGCCTTTCCTAAGGGAGAATGAGAAGCTTGCTCCCATGTGTAGAATGAGGCTACTTGAGCTCTTTGATGACCCTGACAGTCTACGTGACTTGGAAATTGAGCTTGCTGTAATGATCGATGCTGGTAAGCACTTTGTCTCAGCGACATACTTCCTTGAAGGGAACGGCCTACTGGTATTCTGTTGCTATGAGCATTTGTCAGCTCTAGCTCATGCAATTGCTGTCCAGTCTTATCCCAACACAGAGGCAAAGGCAAGAGAGCATGCTGGTGGGAATTTGGCACTCTACAACCAATTGATGGCAAATGCAAATGCATGTATCAATCCTGGTTTTAGGTATTACCAGCGAAAATTCAGTGTGGAATTTTCTGATACGGTCCGTGCATTCAAGGCTGCTCGGTTATGTTGTCCGCTGAAAGTCCAAGAACTCCATCCCAATGCAGCCTCAGTTCAGGAACTAAAGTAATTTGGATTTTTTTTCTAATGCTTTTATAGCAGAGCTTGTCCAAGAGCTTCCTATCTACCTTGCTATTGCTGATGGTGTAGCACTTGATTCAGAAGAGGGGAAGGTGCAGTGGTGGTCCAATCATGAGCTGACACTACCAAATTGGTCTGCAGCAACCAAGAAGATCTTGTTATTACAGCCTAGTTCTGCTTCAGCAGAGAGGGCTTTCAGTTTGTTCCAGAATGCATTCAACAAGCAGCAAGATGGAGCATTGGAGGAAACAGTTGAGGTGTCAGTCATGCTGAGGTACAACAGCAACAAGCGCGATGCCTGATTTAAGTTTGTATATATTTATGCTGTTTACAGATGCGTTGTAAATATTAGATTTCTGGTTTTGTTCAGGACATTTTTATACCACATGGTTGGAGATTGATTGATTTTGGTTTCAGATGTCAAGAAAAACTTGAAACTTGCAATAATTGTTTGTATTATTGTGAATGATTAAAAATAGTATCAATCCTGACCTTCGTTGTGCAGAGAGACATTTTATTGCGGTCGATATCATTGGCAACATCCGAAATCTAAGGATTTTTTTTAGCAACTTTAGAGCAACTTTCTGAATTTTGGAGCATCTTTTGGGCAACTTTTCAAGCTTTTTCGAGCATCTTTTTAGAGAATTTGGATCATCTTTGGGACAGGCCTAGCTAGGGCTATGTATATTAATTAAGTTGTGAAATTGTACATTCATGTACTCTACTAACCAAATGAACCGCCATGAGAGACGGCTGTTTTCTCAGGCTATTACTCTGCCAAGCTAAAGTACATTCTGCCGTACATGTACAACTAAACATTCACTAGCTCATCTCACATGGGATCTAATGGGGAACTGTTTTGGACAAGGTGAGCGGATATCCTAATAGAATGCTTAGGTCATGAACATCATTCAGTAAACATATCTCATTAAACACTATAAAGCATATCAGTATCGTATAATGTAGCTGGTGTATCAATTCAAGAAAAGTACATGGGGAAATGGAGACTAAAATGCAGACTGCATTTAGCGAATACAGTAAAAACCCGCGTATAAGAACCTGGGTTTTAAGAACCTATTAGGCTAAAATGTTCATTTTAAGCACCCTCCACATAAGAACCTATTAAGGCTAAAATTTTAAGTTAGGTTCTTATCAGTGGAGTTGTGGAGTTGTGCACGAGTTATTGTTGAATTTAAATTAAGGAGAGCGAAACGATGCAAAGTATCAAAGCTATGGCTAAAGAAAAAAATGAAATCCAAAATCGAAGAATGCTATGGAAAAGAAGAAGCTTGTAAGTTTAAAGGAAGTGGTAACTGGTTTCAGAGATTTAAGAAACGACATGGTATTTCATTCAGGAGAAGAACAAACAAGAAAAAAGATGCAGCTGATGAGGGAAGAGAAACAATCCAGAAATTTCACCGTGACCTAAGGGAGGCTGTTAAGTCAAGGAGAAGACAAGTTAATTCAACTCAGGATGTGAAGTATGGGCGGTGGACACCACAGAACCGATACAATATAGACCAAGTTCCCCTGCCCTTTGTTGTAGAACAGGACAAAACATATGATGTAACAGGTAACAAGCAAGTTTGGGTTTCTCAACCCTCTTCTGGTCTTGACAAAAGGCAGGCTACACTGCAGCTGTGCATACGGGCAGAGGGAGATCAACATGTAAAACCTGCAATTGTGTTCCGAGGTAAAGGGAACGTGTTTAGTGCTGAGAAAGCCCAATACGATCAAGATGTTGATGTGTATTTTCAAAGTTCTGCCTGGATGGACACCCAGTTAAACCAGGAATGGGTAAGAAGGACATTGATACCAGGGATTGGAACTTCTCCCCAAGAGAAAGTCATATTTGCTGATAATGTTCGATTTCAACAAGAGAAGGGCTTTCATGAAATGTGTAGGAAGAATATCAATGCCATCATTTATCGGCTCCCAGAAAATCATACAGACAAAGTTCAGCCTATAGATGCTGGGTTTGGAAAACGGATGAAGGCAAAGTTTGGTGAAGCAATGGATAAATGGCTAGAGGAGGATGATAATTTGGACATGTGGCATGATAGATTAAGTGCGAAGAAAAGGAGAATCCTCATGACACAGTGGGCCGGAGAAGCATGGAGGAAGCTCTCCTTAGACAAGATGTTCGCTAAGAAACTTTTCATGAAGACTGGTTGTCTAATGACAGCTGATGGCTCTGATGATAATATGATCAGACCTCAAGGGCTAGAGCCATACAGTTTTTAATTTTATTTTTCATTCCTCATTTAGAATGGCAGCTTGGAACTAGTTTTCTTGGTATCAACTTTGAAAGGGCATTTCAGAGAACTGACTACATGAGTTTCTTTGAACATATGTTTTGTTAAGGACATACAGCCTTTCGGCATTATGGTATAAATGATTACTGTACATTTGATATGTATTACGAGATGATATTTATAATATATTTAAGTGAAATTCATATGAAAATACAGTACAGTATAAGAACCTATTTTAAGAACCTTTGTAGCCTAAATTTGCTTTAAGTACCATTTATATAAGAACCTGTTTAGGCTAAATTGAAAAATTAAGGTTCTTATACGCGGGTTTTTACTGTATTTGAAAGTAAAGAAACGCAAAAACGGAAATATCGTTTAGAAGGATTGCTGTAGTATCGAGTCTCATATTCAGTGAATGGTATTTACGCGTGAGTGAATTTGATTCCAACGTACGTGTCGTAGGTCCGATCAGGTCGAATGCAACGAGTTAAATCTCATGTTACATCGCGGTCCAAGTCTTGTAAAACATCGCATAGATCAGCCTCTCGTTCGGTTGTCTCGCTGTTCTTTCTGTCCTAACAAGGGCGAGATGTGAGTGTAGAACGGAAAACTTCATAAAATATGAATCCAACGGCAATCGCCGTCGGTAGCTGAGAGCTTAACGGCCCAATAAAGAAGGTGACACTTCCCGCCAACTTATCTTGAACTCGCTTGGAACGTACACAAAATGCGTGATAGACTTCCTGAAGTACGTAGAAGGTAGTGACCACTACTGCCAAAGTGTAGATGCTTTTTTATGCGTTTTATTGATACGATTCTGTTCCATTTTTTCAGGTGTCGGTATGAGTGATGGAATAGCGATTTCCTTGTCATATATCGAGTACTAAGTTAGGCTAAAAGCTCTCACGTTTAGAAATCTGTCAACGCTTTCAGGTCAGGTATGTGTTAAAAGGACCTTACCATTAGGGTTTTTGCAGTAAAACCCCTGATGCTAAGGGCTTTTACAGGCTTTCCCCTAATCATTAGGGCTAGTGACCACATGTGGCTTGCCAAACACCTAATCATTATGGCATTTCGAATATAATCCCTAATGATAAGGGCTTTTCAGAGGTCAGCCCTTATCAGAAGGGCCGTAAAGCGACATACCGCAATTAAATGTTGTGCTCGGAATTAAATACAAAAGTGTTTATAGCCATTGATACTTTCTCACTGGATTGGAGTGAATATGATGAAATTTATCCCTTTCCTCCATTCTCTATCATTAATAGGGTACTTCATAAAATGGAACAGGATCAGAGCCAGGGAATAGTGATTATTCCAGCCTGGACAACGCAGGTTTGGTTCCCCAGGATACTACGTTTAATGATACACTACCCTCGTGTTCTATCGAGGAGCCAAGACACGTTAATTCTTCCCAACGATCAGAAGAACTCATTGAAAAAGGTTTAGGGTATAGTGCTATGAACACAGTTAGGTCTGCATTGTCTCAAGTAATACAAACTCCTACAGGAATCTCATTGGGGAGTTACCACTTGTGAAACAGTTCCTTAAATGTGTTTTCCAGCAAAAACCCTCTATGCCAAGATACCTCATAACATGGGATATAATTCGATTTTACTGAATTATCTCAAAACACTAAAACCAATAAGCGACTGACCACTGAAGTTGTTAACATTCAAGATGGTGACCTTACTTGGAATTCTAGCAGCACAGAGGGCACAGACTAGCTATTCACTATCTGGAGACGTGCAATCCGTCTTGACAAACTAATTATTATAAAGCTGGTATTCTGGATCATGTTAATATTTTTATTGGACATAAGTTTGATTAATTGCTAATTAGAAATCAATACTCAATTTATAATTATAGTGCCAGATGTTCCAGTTCTACAACCTGCAAGGCCAGCTAAATCCAAGGCAAAGCCCCAATGTTCTGCATGCAAACAGCCAATGAAAGGACACCGTAATGTGATTGATTGTTCAAAGAACCTGTCAAGAGATTCAGCAGGAGAATCATGACAAAAGACCCACCTCATTTTTGTTCTATATTGCATGTTGGCTTGGCATTGAAGCATGGCAAAATCGGGAGGGGGGAGGAACTTAGGGGTAAAAAGGTCAGGGATGCTCATTGAAAAAACTAAAGAAATCCCTAAAACATACTTCACCTACAAAATGCAATACCCTAATAAATACCTAGTTTTGAAAAGGGTTTAGCATTACAGCTAAATTTGATCTCTGTATAAGGTCAGTGATAGCTAATTTTCTCTTTTGACAATTGATTTTGTTCCATTTAACTCCTGACACCTCCTGTACCTTGTAAAAAAAAATACCAGATTTAAGAAGTGTTTGGTTTATGCTTACATGTATGACAGCCCCTAAAATACAGGCTTAACCAATTTCAACCCCTGAAAATGATTGACAAGTACCCCAACCACAAATATATTATATTAAGTAGCCCCTCCCTTCTCATGGTAGGCAAAATACATGTAGTTATTGAGAGAATGTAAAATACTTGAATTCACTTTCATGTCCATGAAACAATGACTTGAAGTTCAGGTTGGACTTGCCAAAACAGTGAACATATGAAAATCTCAATTTGGAGATAAGTGTTTTGTGGTTGTGGATCAAATAAAGTATGTTCAAGGCCTATAAAAATGAACAAAATATTTCACCTATTTTCTTCTTCTAATTTTATCATATTGACATGCTCAAATAGAAACAATACTTTATAGTGTATGAGCCAGAGGGGGTGGTCGGTACCATATTGAGGGACAACGAGTGATATAGATTTTCCTAAAGTACTTCACCCATATTCTACGAAAATGCTTGATAGCATTGGCCTATCTGTCATCTTATGTGTTTTTAGGAGGGGAGGGGTGGGTACATAATGTATTACCTATCACCCTATACAGCGATGCTGGATAAAATATATTCGTGAGGTATTTGAGCTTAGAAACGACAAAATAAACACAAGGAATAAAAATAGTTACATATTATCCTATGTTATTTTGAGAAACCGGGAATCCTGTGTGTGTTCAGCTTACTTGAGCCTTCAGTACAGGCCGCTGACCGCTGACCCATCGACTGTTTCGTCGAGCAGAAGGTAAGTTTCAGCACGTTCTTTTTGTTCTTTTTTACCTTGTTCTGTTTGGATCTAACTTTAGACAATCAAATACTGAATGCTTATTATTTTACCTATGTATTAGGTATGAATGAAGTAAAAATAAAGAGATTTTAGCAAGTTGTTCGTCTCTCTAATTTCTGTAAGTTTTCATAATGGCAGCCACAATTTACGTTCACATGAATGTGATCAGTAGTCCTTCTCAATGCTTTTATATTCTACAAAGATGAAAGAACTGAACATTCAATATTGCCTCTTTAGTTAGCAATGCATAATAAAAATAGAATCCCAATAACTCAAACCTTCAGGGGAGAGGGGAAATTGGCTCGAGATATCAAAGGTTCGAGTTATCGAGGGTAAATTTACAAGGAATCTTAAGCCAATGGAAATAAAGTTTGGTTCGCGTTAGTGAGAGGTTCGAGTTATACAGGGTTTGAGTTGTGGGGATTCTACTGAGTTGTGATATAAAACTCTACTGGTCCAGTCTGGAATAGTTGAAGTTTGGATATGCAGTATATTTCATGTTATTTATGATGGAGTATTATATATATTATCTGCTGTGTAAGTTTTTTAAATGGTCGCCAATACAGTAGTTCCTAGTTTTTTTTCTGTCCTGTCTTGTTTAATGCTGAGCAAATTCCATAATTCGCCTTCTGCTTTTTTTATTGCAGCGACTGTGTCTGTGACTTGATGGATGAACGCAAAGGGAGGTTTTGTATCATTCATAAGGAAGGATAAAAAAACGACCCTGATGAGCATTTGATAAGCCCACAAAGTTATGACTCTTGGCTAACGCTGTTGGAAGCAGCAAAGGTCCGAAGACATGTTGCCTTGCTCAAGATTGCCGGACACGCCCAAGAAGGGGAGGTGCCTGAAATATGTTACCACAGGAAATGTCGCAGCGCATTTACCCTTAAACGAGATTTGGAATCTTTAAATATAAACGAGGAAGTAGATGGTGACGTTTCATTTCAAACGCCAAGGAAAAGGAGCGCTACCACTTCCTCTCGCGTGTATGACCAGGAGTGCATTTTCTGTGAAAAAGTGAAGTATGTTAACCGAGTACGCAAGAAGCTCGTCAAAGCCACTCAACTTAGGATTGACCACACGCTGCGCGAAATCGCTGTTACAAAGCGTGACGAGAAAATCCTTGCAATAACCAGTAGAGATATCATTGCCGCAGAAGCTCATTATCACAGATCTTGTTACAGAGAGTATACCCGACCTCAGCAGAAGTGTCAGCGAAATGTTTCTAGCGAAGCAAACGATCCTGAGTATGATGCCTTTTCTGATTTCTTTCATTGCATGAGAACTGACGTTCTAGATTCACAGGCTGTAGTTACAATGGTTGGCTTAACAAAGAAGCTGGAGACATTTCTTCAGTCCAGGGGTATAGAAAAGATATCTGAGTCAACAAAGAAGCACATCAGAAGGAGAATCGAGGCAGAGTTTGGTTCGACCTTAGAGATCTTCCCAGACGAAAAGGGAAAGCTATTGGTTATGCCAGGAAATCTCAGCATAAAAGAAACCGTCAAGAGCAAGATTGGTTTAGAAAGGGAACTAGAGATAATGAAGCAGAAAGTCACAGAAGTCCAAGGCATCGTCGACCAAAGCGCTGTATACATGCGAAACTCGATATTAGAGATGAAATGGGCAACACCTTGGCCGATTCTTCCGTCTGATTTGTCCATGGACCAGTTCCCAGTTCCAGAATGTCTTCGCCGCTTCTTAATGGGATTACTTACCTCTGATCCGGTGATGAAAAATCCCACTTCGCGCGTCAAGATGCTTGTACAGTCCTTCAGTCAAGATATCATCTATGCAGTGACGTGTGGTAAGATGAAACCACCAAAGCACATTCTCCTCTCATACGGAGTAAAAACGTTAACTGGTAATGTAGAAGTTATTCAGATGCTTAACAGATTTGGCCATGGTGTGTCCTACTCCCAGCTTGAAGAAAACGATACAGCCTTATGTCGTCAGAAGATTGCAGCTAACTTAAATGAGACAACAATTCTACCAGAAACAATCCAGCCAAACGTGTTTACAAACCTAGCGTGGGACAACATTGACCGTCTGGAGGAAACCCTCACCGGAGAAGGAACGACTCACCGGGTGAATGGCATTGCAGTACAGCCAAGAGTCTACGGACCACAACTGCCTTGTGCTGAGCTCCCTGCCATCATGAAGCGCAAACAGAGAAGCATAACGCATGAAGTTCAGCCTTTGAGCACATACATTGCCGGTGAAAGAGTCGGTCCTCAACCTATCATTGCCAGTGATGACACTAACAACTTGCAGAAAGAAGCCGAGAAAGCACGGAAGAAGAATCTCGTGTGGATTACAGCGCGGAGAACCGTTGCCGAAGAGCAACAGCGGGGTTTAATATCGCGACTCGTAGTGAAGAGCCCGTTTCCAAAGACGTGGTTTCCTATCTCCCAACCATTAATGCGCCCGCTACTGAGCTAAACACTGTCAATGAAATCCTGCGACAGTCAGATGATATCAGGAGGAGGCTTAATATTCAGGAAGTTGTGGTGGTTATGGATCAAGCGCTGTACGCGAAAGCTTGTGAAGTTGCTTGGAAAAACCGTGATGCCTATGGCCACATTCTTCTTAGACTAGGAACATTCCATACCATTTGCAATGTACTGTCCATAATTGGAAAGCGCTTTCAAGATGCTGGCTTGCGCGATGTTTGCATCGAATCCGGAATACTTGCAGAAGGTTCAGTGTCAAGTGTCATCGAAGGAAAGATGTACAATCGAGCTGTTCGCGTTCACAAGTATATCTACGAAGCCCTACTGCGTCTCATATGGAAGCAGTTCATCCCATGGGTATCAGCTAACCATGAGAATAAAGTGCGTGACGTGCGTGTAGTCGAAGCTAAAGTGGGTGAGATGGCAGAAGCACTAAGCCAAGAGCAGCTCGACAACATTCTGGGCAGTCAATCCCTGTTAGAAGTATATCAGCTGTGGGACCAGTACTTAGAATATCTTCGTACTGGAAACGGAGATCTATCGGCGTTCTGGATGTCGTACATAGACATCGTTGGAGATGTGCTTCTAGGACTGATAAGGGCGTCCAGAGAAGGAAACTGGCTGTTGCACCTCCATGCCATTCGACAGATGCTACCATGGTGCTTCGCTTATGACAAGATCAACTATGCAAGGTACCTACCAGTCTACTATGCCGAGATGATGAATCTTCCTACAGAGCACCCCGAAGTTTATAGCAACTTCATGGCCGCAAAATTTGCTGTCCAAATTGCAGAAGAAAGTCCTTTTGGAAGAATCCCAGTAGACCAGACCACCGAGATAACTGTCAACAAGGACACGAAAACAAGTGGGGGTGTAACCAAATACAGTCTAAATACAGGAGCGGTGACCAGATTCTACATGACGGCAGAATACCGATGCTCTTTCCTTGCCCATCTGAGAGACATGGTTAAGGTGAAGCGACCGTCCTATCACCATGACGAAATGCTTACCACAAGAAAGGTTAAAGACGAGAAAGCGGTGACAGCAGTAGAGAGTCTAATTGAGAGCTGGAACAACCCCTTTGTAGAGAGTAAACAGCTTGTCAGTATATCCACTGCTACGGAAGCACCTGAAGATGTGACACAAGACCTGATGAAAGCACGTGAGATCGAGGAACAGGCTTATCAGCAGTTTAGAGAGGAAAGGCTTGAAGCATCTCCACCAAAAAAGAAATTTCATGACCCAATGAAGCTGAAAAAGCTGAAAACGTTTTCTACCCTCAGCAAGAAGAAGAAAGTTACAACCGACGGTCGAACTTTGATCCTGAAAGCTGACAGATCTTTGTTTGGAAGAATTATCATCTTGGGGCAAAACAGGAAGATTGATGTGAGAGACTTGCTACAGTACAGTCTCGGCCCACTGCCGTGGGCTTTAGCCACGCCAGACGGGTTCCCTAGGAAGACCAACAAAGCTGCGCTGGCTACCAACCTGCAGAAGGACGTCCAACTAGCTGATAGCCTACCGCGGAATTCAACCACTATCATAGATGGTATGAGTCTGGTTCAAAAGGTGAACGTCAGAGGGCAGACAACATTTGGAATGGTGGCGTCGTCGCTTCTATCGATGGCTCTACACGAGGGCTCCCAGAGTAAGAGAATTGACGTGGTTTTTGATACATACAGAGAGATGTCTATCAAGAATGCGGAAAGAAGCAAGCGCGGAGAAGTACCTGGAGTCCAGTTATCACACATCAGTGCCTCTCAGCTGGTTAAGCAATGGAGAAAGTTCTTAAGTGAAGTAAAGAACAAGAGCAGTTTGATCAAGTTTCTCATAGAAGAATGGAAAACCATAGAGTACTCAGCAAGGCTCCAACGCGAAGGAAAGGTCTTGTATGTCACGTGTGAAAAGGAATGCTGGAAGATAACTAGCGAGAGTACCGAGAAAGTCACAGAGTTGTCCAGTAGCCAGGAAGAAGCTGACACGCGGCTGTTGCTACATGCCTCACATGCTGCTCGTGAAGGCTACGAGGCGGTGATAGTCAACTCAGAAGACACCGACGTGTTTATCTTGCTCCTGGGTTTCTCCAGCTCCATCAACACCAAGCTCTATATGAGATGTGGGATAAAGACCCGTACCCGACTGATCGACATCGACAATGTTGTCCGAAGTATCGGACGTGAGGGGTGCGCGACACTTATGGGGTTGCATTCTTTCACAGGGTGTGACACAGTAAGTACCTTTGCTGGTAAGGGCAAAATAAGCGCCCTCAAGATCCTGAAGAGTGACAAGAACGCTAGGAGAGCATTTACCGAGCTAGGCCAGACGTGGGTTGTATCAGACGATCTGTTCGAGGTCCTGGAGAAGTTTACCTGCTCTATGTACATGTCTGTAGGCAACATCACTGGCCGAGTCAACGACGCACGGTATGAGCTGTTCTGTGCAAAAAAGTGGAGTCGCACCAGCTACCTCCTTGCCAGGACTGCCTTAGGAAACACGTCCTAAGAGCAAACTACCAAGCAGGTTAGTACATTGATGCTTTCTCGTAATAACTCGTGATAGTAAAAACAATGCATTATACTCACGTGACTCAGTAGTTTTGTTAAAATGCTTGCTTGATAGCGTTTTGTATCTGTTGTGGCATGAATTTCTGCAGATATGAAATTTTTCGATCTATTGTTCTTCTATTGTTAGCATTGTATTGGCATACTCAAGAACGAAAAATTTCATACCAGAAAAATTTTATACCACAACATATCCACTATCATTGCCCATAATATTACAGGTATATGGAGACGGAGCCTTGAGGCGGATCCAGATATCCCCAGTCCAGATGGCATGGGATGGACGATACAGACATCCGGTGATAAATCCGTTCTACTGATCGACTGGATGGACGGGCAACCTGCTCCTGAGGCTGTGCTTCAACTGCTGGCTTGTAAATGCAGGAAGACCTGTAAGCTCCCGAGCTGTGTTTGTATGAGCAGTGGTTTGAAGTGTACAGATCTCTGCACGCTTAATGATTGCGACAACTAGCCTCTAGACGATTCCGGAGATGCCATAAATGAAGAAGATGACGAAGAGGATGATGATGACTACTCGTAAATATAGCTCGCATAGAAACGCTAGCATTACTGGAGTTATCGATATTCTGACCGTGAGTCAAGAGGACTGGGCCGAGTCTCCAGAAATGAGCCTATACTTAATATCATGGCAAATAATGTTATCATGTTTAAAGAGCATGTTGTCTTTTAGATACTTTTGCGTGGTATTTTATTTCAGTCAAAAGAGAAACTGAAAATATGTGAAGAAATATATAAATAAAGGAGGTATTTACGTTTGCAAGGTGTCATTCAGTTGTTTTAGATTTATTGGTCATGTGACTAATCACGTGATAAATTTAGAAGATACTAATAAAGCAAGAGTGGCTGTTCTGTCAATAATGTATCACTTACACACCAACCAGAGAATCTAAAGGTGTATATAACACGCAGATAAATAATAAACAAATCTTTTTCCTTCTATGAGCAAAAACTCGCCTGTGGGGGGAGGGGTAAATATAAGTGAAATATCTCCTAGAAGATGACGCAATATGCAATGCTATCACTCGAAAATGTAAACCTGGGATGATAACCTAAATTGTTATAGGCATTAGGCTTTGTCCCTTTGAGTGGTACCAATCGCCTATTTTTGAGGTCCTGGCTCATGCACTATTAATGCTGTCAGTGTTTTACACATCCACAACCAATGAAATACATAACGTTTTGGCCTAGAAAGCACTGATTTTTTTCGCCATTGTAACACTAGTTTAGATATTAGTGCAATTTTCAATAGGCCTTTTGCAGGAATGCAATCACGTGGCTGTACTGGACGGCAAAAAATGTGTGACTTCAGATATTTAAAAGCCATGGACGAGATCGGTAGTGTTATTAGCAAAACCTGTTTGTAAATGCTTGTTCACACCTCCAAACAATTGTTGATCTTTCTAAAACTGCATTTTTGAAGACAGCATCTATGGAAATGCCTCCCATTGGGATCACGAGCTCAATTCATTCCTTAACTAAAATATTGTATTAACAGGTGAATGTTTCCTGCTAAAGGCTTATTGAATCGAGTGTTGAAAAGTGATTGCTTTTCGAATTTCATGATCGATTAGTTACCATGATTGCTTTTCATCATTGGTTCTAGTAAAATCAATTGTGAATTACTTCAGCTCCTAAGAGCGGTTTTCAGTTCAGTGTAGTAAAACTAAAACCAAAGCAATAACAGAGCCAATCACAGGAACAAGTAAAAACACAACAAGCCAACGAGCCAAAGTAAAGACATGATTGGTTTTACTTGGAAATAGCAACCAAACGTTGAACTGTTATTTAGAACTTAAAGCAGAAATGGAAGGCTAAAACTCAATTTTAATTCTTTTACGGCCTTTCAAAGTTGAGAACCAGAACTTGTGGCCGTCAGTTTTAATTCTCCTTGGGGGCCTGCAGACAAGTGACCTGTGACGTGTACGTTGTAAGGAACCAGAACACGAGTCATAAATAGGACGCTTTACTTTACTTGTTTTCGATTCAAACTTCTAGAATATTGTCAACAATGACTTCATTTAGTTCAGACTCCGAAAGCTTCATATCCGCTTTATGTCCGTTGTTTGTTGTTCCGGATCGTAAGGGTTCATTTATTCCTCTCACTAAGCGGGTTTTGGTGTCTGCCATCAGATATTGATTAAAGTCTGCAGGTACATGTATGTCAGACTCAGAATCCTATCGTGGCCATTCATTTCGTCGAGGTTCAGCTTCGTGGGCTTTTAGTATAGGCATTCCCGGAGAAACCATTCAGCTTTCCGTAGGTTGGGCTAGTGACGCATACAAGCTTTATCTGGATTTTTCGCTTGGGTCCAAACTCTCCTTTGCTAGTGCTATTCGCGATACTGTAAGTTCCGTTCAATAATAATCACATGTATTACTTAATAGCGTCAAGAATACTCGCTTGTTTGTTTGGCCGGTGGTTTGGTGGCAGAGAAGGTTTATTTGCCAATAATGTAGCTGTTTTTAGCTTGTCTAGTGTTTTAGACCGCAAATAAACTTCTCTCTTGGCCAAACATTTGAGCGTGTTTCTTCTTGTGGTTTGCTACCGGTATCGAGGCAATTTCCTCTCCTTTGATACTTCGCTGTACTAAAGCGATTAATTGCCATACACTGGTAGAAACGTGATTGACATTAGTACCGCCCCTTTAGGGGTGTGCCCATATCAGATTACATAGTATTTAGTGGCCTTGCTGTGGCTTTAGTTATTCAGTTTGTTACAGATTATTGTTATTTACAGTTTGCTTTATTGTACGCGTAGTTAGTTTCTATTTCCCTCCCACCCACCCACTCGGGTGGCAGAGGTTCATTTGCCAATAATGTATACACTGGCAATTCTGGAACTGACAGAAAAAATAAAAGGGGAAAAAGATAATAACAATATAACAATATGAATATTTCTGGACCTGTCAAAAGCACTCGATACTGTTAACCACAACATCTTACTTAAAAAGCTAGAGTTTTACGGAATAAGAGGAATTCCTCAAAAGTGGTTTCAAAGCTATTTATCATGCCGCAAGCAATATGTTAAATATCACGATACAATATCTCAAGCACAAACAACAACGCTCTGTTCAACAGGATCTGTTTTAGGTCCACTACTTTTTAAAATATAAATTAATGATATATATATTGCAGGTCAAAAAAAACTTCAGGTTAAATTTGTCCAAACTAGTTTATTTTTTTCAACCTAGTTTGCTTTTTTCCAACCTAGGTATTTTTTTCAACCTAGGTTATTTTTGTTAGATATCAATCATTCTGAAAAGGGATCCTTTCTTTTTTGGGAGTCATAAAAAAAATGGGGTTTAGTTTTTTTAGGGGGCACATTCTAAAAAGAATTGAGCCGGTTTTCGTATTCTACCTCCCCTCTCTTCCCTTTTCTTTTTCCCACTATCTTCCTTCTACTAATGTCACAGAAACATTCGGCCTTTGATACCGTGGACCATGAGCTATTATTATTAGGTCGCCTTCACAGTAGATTTGGTATTGGAGGATCTGCACTCAAATGGTTTCAGTCATATTTGTCTGAGCGATATTATTTTGTTAGTGTTGATGGGGGAGCTTCCAACTGGCGTAAACTTAATTACGGTGTACCACAAGGGTCGGTGTTGGGACCAATTTTGTTTCTCCTTTACACCTCACCTCTTGGAGAGATTATTCGAGGTTATGACTTGAACTATCATTTTTATGCCGATGATACACAGTTATATGTTACCTTCAAGTCATCATGCTCGATTCAGATGATGTCAGCTAAATTAAAAATTGAAGCATGTGTGAAAGACATTGACTTGTGGATGGTTAGCAATAAGTTAAAACTTAATCGTGACAAGACTGAATTGCTGGTTCTGTCTGGTGTTCATTCTCCCCATCCACCTATGGAGTGTGTCAATGTCGGTGATGAAAGAATAACTCCATCTACTGATGCTAAGAATATTGGTGTTGTATTCGATGAAGTGATGTCTATGGACAAGCATATAACTGCTATATGCAAATCTTCATTTTTCCACCTCCGTAACATTAGCAAGATTCGCCCGTATTTAAGCTTTAAATCTTGTGAAACTCTAATCTATGCTCTAGTTACTTCTAAGTTAGATTTTTGTTATTCTCTTTTATTTGGTCTTCCTAAGAGTACTATACAGAGACTCCAATATGTACAAAATGCTGCTGCTAGAGTTGTTAGATTAGTTCGCAAACATGAATGCATTACGCCTGTTTTAGTTGAACTACACTGGCTGCCGGTTGAACAGCGTATTTACTTTAAGATTTTATTAATTACTTTCAAGGCTTTACATGATCAGGCGCCGGCTTATTTAAAGCAACTGTTGCAATCTTATTGTCCCGCCCGTAGGTTACGCTCTTCTTCCAATTACTTATTACTTAAACCAGTTACTAGACTTAAAACGTACGGCGACAGGGCATTTTCAGTGGCTGCGCCGGGCCTATGGAACTCTCTTCCATTGGATATTAAATGCAGTGAGTCAGTTAAAGTTTTTAAGAATAGACTTAAGACCTGGCTTTTTAAACAAGCCTTTAATTTATAGATTATCCTTGTTATATCCCATGTATATATATATATATATATATCTAGCATGTTTTCAGAAAAGGAGCCTTGGAACCTAACACCCCCTTTTGTGAAAACATGCTAGATCTTGTGCGCCTTTAAACTTTAAAAGCCAGTAACTCGTGTTTTTGCCGTTTTCTTGAAAGGGTTAATGACAGTTGAAGACTTTTCTGGCCTTTCTATCCCATAATTGACTTGACTTAGATCCATCCCATAATTTCTTTATTTGAGACCTAGAGGTTATGCTTAGGTTAGAAAAAGGCCATTTTCTGGTATTGTTACTCAAAATTCAGGAAACTTCCATCCACTAAACGCAATCTACATTAAGAGAACGTTGTATTGCCGTATAGTGCATCGAAATCCATCTAAAGCTCGAGAAATGGCGCCACTTTGAAGATTTTAGGGTACACAAGTAACTTTGAGAGATTAAGGTTAGCTTACAAAAAACACATTTTCGGGTTTTCTACTCCAAATACGGCAAAACTGGCACGCTCATCTTAAAGTACTGGAAGAGGCCGTTGTTTTGACGTGTAGTACATCGAAATCCATTAAAAGCTCGAGAAATGGCGCCACTTTGAAGATTTTAAGGTACACAAGATCTAGCATGTTTTCAGAAAAGGAGCCTTGGAACCTAACACCCCCTTTTGTGAAAACATGCTAGATCTTGTGCGCCTTTAAACTTTAAAAGCCAGTAACTCGTGTTTTTGCCGTTTTCTTGAAAGGGTTAATGACAGTTGAAGACTTTTCTGGCCTTTCTATCCCATAATTGACTTGACTTAGATCCATCCCATAATTTCTTTATTTGAGACCTAGAGGTTATGCTTAGGTTAGAAAAAGGCCATTTTCTGGTATTGTTACTCAAAATGCAGGAAACGTCCATCCACTAAACGCAATCTACATTAAGAGAACGTTGTATTGCCGTATAGTGCATCGAAATCCATCTAAAGCTCGAGAAATGGCGCCACTTTGAAGATTTTAGGGTACACAAGTAACTTTGAGAGATTAATGTTAGCTTACAAAAAAACACATTTTCGGATTTTCTACTCCAAATACGGCAAAACTGGCACGCTCATCTTAAAGTACTGGAAGAGGCCGTTGTTTTGACGTGTAGTACATCGAAATCCATTAAAAGCTCGAGAAATGGCGCCACTTTGAAGATTTTAGGGTACACAAGTAACTTTGAGAGATTAAGGTTAGCTTACAAAAAACACATTTTCGGATTTTCTACTCCAAATACGGCAAAACTGGCACGCTCATCTTAAAGTACTGGAAGAGGCCGTTGTTTTGACGTGTAGTACATCGAAATCCATTAAAAGCTCGAGAAATGGCGCCACTTTGAAGATTTTAAGGTACACAAGAATCTTGTGCGCCTTTAAACTTTAAAAGCCAGTAACTCGTGTTTTTGCCGTTTTCTTGAAAGGGTTAATGACAGTTGAAGACTTTTCTGGCCTTTCTATCCCATAATTGACTTGACTTAGATCCATCCCATAATTTCTTTATTTGAGACCTAGAGGTTATGCTTAGGTTAGAAAAAGGCCATTTTCTGGTATTGTTACTCAAAATTCAGGAAACGTCCATCCACTAAACGCAATCTACATTAAGAGAACGTTGTATTGCCGTATAGTGCATCGAAATCCATCTAAAGCTCGAGAAATGGCGCCACTTTGAAGATTTTAGGGTACACAAGTAACTTTGAGAGATTAAGGTTAGCTTACAAAAAACACATTTTCGGGTTTTCTACTCCAAATACGGCAAAACTGGCACGCTCATCTTAAAGTACTGGAAGAGGCCGTTGTTTTGACGTGTAGTACATCGAAATCCATTAAAAGCTCGAGAAATGGCGCCACTTTGAAGATTTTAAGGTACACAAGATCTAGCATGTTTTCAGAAAAGGAGCCTTGGAACCTAACACCCCCTTTTGTGAAAACATGCTAGATATATATATATTTATAATATAGTTTTTAATTTTTAGCATAGTTTGTATTATTAGATTCATTTAAATATTTGAATGGATGTAAAGCGTTATTGGTCTTAACGGAAATTATTATTATATTATTACCCCACCCTGACCCCCCTTACCACCATTACATTAATTAATATTACACATCATTATTACTTACTTTGTTTCATCCCAGACGAGACTCGAACCCTGAACCATCGGCTTGGAAGACCAGACGTTTAACCACAGAAACATTCGATAAGGTGGTAGTCATTTAAGTCACTAATATAACTACGACGTCATAGCAAATTATGTCTTCACGCATGTGTACTGCTAACGAAATCGGACTTTGAAAAATATAACACTTTTATGAAAACTCAAGGGAAATAAGAAAGCTAAATTTCAGAAACATATATTGTTTATAGATGATCAGGTTTACTTTACGGCTCCACTCGTACTTCGAAACTGCGAACCGAACCGACTTTTACATAGTAATCACTGAGCTTAATAATATAAAAGCGAATCAATGCTAACATTGACTGGAAGAAGACTTCTACGAAAGAGCTAAACAGTTCTTAAAGTAACGAATTTAGGGTGTTTAGAGCTATATAGTCACTATTTTGTTACGGCTATGTCACTAAACAACCGAAAAATATAATGCTTATTTAATGATCCTGTGAACTAATACAAACCCTACCAATAGATTTAAAAATACCCTAACCGTCAACAACGGGTGCTCACTTATTTATTGTCTTTAGAGCTAGTCACTAATTTAGGGTGTTTAGAGCTAGTCACTAGTTTTTTTACGGCTAAATCACTAAACAACAGATAAATATAATGCCTCTTTAATGGTCTTCTGAACTAATGCAAACCCTACCCATAGATTTAAAAACACCCGTCAATAACTGGTGCTCACCTATTTAGGTTGTTTAGAGCTAGTCCATGCACCAATTTTGTTTTGTTCTTACGGCTAAGTCACTAAACAACAGATAAATATAATACTTATTTAATGATCCTGTGAACTAATACAAACCCTACCCATAGAATTAAAAACACCCTAACCGTCAACAACTGGTGCTCACTTATTTAGGGTGTTTAGAGCTAGTCACTATTTTTTTTAAAGCTAAGTCACTAAACAACATATAAATATAATGCTACCCTACATTATTTTAAACAGCCCTAACAAATTACTGTTTGGGAAAAATAACCTAGATTGGACACAAAATAAACTAGGTTGAAAAAAATAACTAGTTTGGACAAATTTAACCCGAAGTATTTTATAAACTACAACATATATATCATTGGTAGCAAATTAACATCATTTATTATCTTTGCAGACGATACAAACTTGTTTTGCTCAGGTGATAACATCGTTAAACTAAACCAAACAGTGAATGATGAAATAAAAAATATAAGTCAATGGTTCAAAGATAATCAACTAACGCTTAACCTGAAAAGACAAATTATATAATTTTCCAGTCTAAAAAAACAAATGAAGGACTATAGAAATATAGATGACAATGAACTAATTCAGGTTAATGAACCTAAATTTTTAGGAGTAATCATTGACACGCATTTACATTGGAATCAGCACATAAATTACATAGCTCATAAGATAGCAAATTCTATCGGTGTCATCTGCAAAGCCCGCTATTACCTAACTACTCGTACACTTATAACTCTATAATAACACTTTAGTCTATCCATACCTGTATTATAGTAATATTAGCTGGGCTAATAATTATCCAGCAAGATTAAAGAAACTTGATAATATACAAAAAAAGTGAATTAGAATAATGACATTCTCATCATATGATACGAAATCTGCCCCTTTATTTCATAAACTAAATATATGAAATCTCTATCAATGATCTGTACATTAGCCAATTTGTGTGTGATTTTAATAACAAACATTTACCAACATGTTTTGATAAATACGTCACCTTAAATAATAAGGTACATAATCATAAGACGAGAAAATCTAGTTACATCCCGGTATAGAACTAATTATGGAAGGCTTTCTGTTAAACCATACCCTTGGCTTAAAGCAGTCAAAACCCAAAATTCAGTTTAAAAAAATCTCATATCGCAGACACATATTTATTTTTTATTTAATAGCTTAACTCAGGCTGAGAAACAGACTCTAGGTCCAAACGAGCTCAGCCTGAGACAAATACGAATACACTGACAATACATTACAGATAGAACTATGAATAATGTATTAAGCATGAAATGTAAAATATATGATGCAAAAAAATACATATTACCTGTGTGTTATGAAGTTGATTGATCTTTGGTTTTCTAACGATTTTAGCCTGTTTAGACGATTTTTCTCAGATCTCTCATGACTTTATTGACCATTTCATCACAGCCTCCGCCCTTCTAGCAAATAAATTTAGTTAGGTACTAGTTATGAATTTCTTATTATTATTTCATTATTATCATTTAAGTTCAATGAGTCGTTTTTACCTGATCACAAAATTCATTGTATAATATAGATAGAGATTACTTAATGGAAGTGCTGGCGTATGGTATTTACGCACGAGTTTGTTTTCACAAAACGAACGAGCGAGGTACGAGTTGTTTGCTACCAGTTTTCAGACATCTCCACAGCTTGTAGGTTTTCTCTGCTCACAGAATATTTACGACTTTTCAAATGTCGATGGTCTATGGAAGTTGAAATCACTCGACGAATAAGGATTGAAAGCTCGTAATCTTCGCCGTATTTTCTTTTGATACTAAGAATGATTTCACATAGATTATCTCAATATATGTTGAGTTCTTTCGGTAGAATTTCGCTTCTTCTTCACTTTACGTTTTAAGTCTTTGCTCTTGCGATTTTGTTTTCTTGGTCGATAATATACTCCTCAATTGACTTGGAAGAGTTGGCTGTTTACAGATCAATATTACATTATTTTTAAAAAAAGTAAAAACTCCAACTTTCGTAGTGAATGAAAGTGGCGCCTCCGATCTCAAGTCCAGTTTGAAAATCCCGATATGTTTTGGCAGGTGTCTTCTGATTGGACGAAACGCTTTTCGCACGTGTGAAAAATTCGTTTCGCGATTCTGATTGGCCAAGGAAAATTGTGAAGTAGGTTTTCGCATGAATGATTCCATTCGTAAATCTCAGTATATATGTGATAATGTATCAATACGGAGGACTGACTTGTAAAAACCCATTAGCGTTTATCTAGACCTCCCTGTATCTATATTTATTTAAAATGTATGAATGTATAGGAATAGATAAAGATACAGAAAGGGGAAAAAAGACTACATTGATCCACACTATTTAAACTTATAATAATAATTTAATGCAATATTAATAGCTAAAGTGAAGTGCGTTGACTGAGAAATTGTATTGGCTCTCATGTAAACTGACAGAAACCTACAGTCCTAAAGAGACTGTTGCGACTGTGGAAAAAAAATGATACTCAGTGTTTGTTGAAATCATGAAGAGACACGATAAGTGCGTATTAAAAAACAGTTGTTTATTTGAAACAATTGATCATATAATTTTATGAATAACGGTAAAAAAAAAACACAGAATAATTCATGAAAATCTTTTAAAAATCATAACCATGAAGTTTCGCGAAAAGCAGATACAAAACAGCAGGTGAAAATAGCAATCATGCACAGCCCATACACCCACATACAGAAAGTAAATTTCTTTTTCTTTCTGGCATTAATGACACAGCCCAATACATGACCACATATAACCCAACGAAATAATAGTTTTGCTTTCTTCCTGATGGTTAACGCAACTACGCGCTCACATTTTTTAATTTACCCAATATAATTTCTGACCATTTGGCTAATTTATCCTTGGTTCTTAACCCTTGTTATTAAACCTCTTCATAAACATTTTTAGTCTTTAAATGCCACGTTACATTTTAATATGATAATTGTCGACGAAAATCGAGCGTTATGCCTTTTTAAGAAGTGATATCACCAAGGTAATACTGTTGAGAATCTGACTTGCCTTTTTATTAGGAGATGAAAGCTGGTAATTTGTCTATAAATATATATTAAACAGATTACATGGGCGCTGGGGATAGGAATCTTATCTTCTCATGTTGATAAAACATTAATTTACTCTACTTCCAGGGCAATTAACAGAGGAAATACATGCATGCACTACGTCATCTATTAATTCCTGTTCACTGTCCATTAATTGCTTTCATATATGTGTAAAATATTTGTGTATTTTTTCTCAGAGACAATGAAATAAATGGCGATGCAGTCCGTCTTCTAAATATGGATTCATTAAAGACTATGATAAAGAAACAAGGACTTTTGCTCAAATTTGAGCAAAAGTATAGGCAACTTGCTAGAAACGAAGAAGTTCAACCAACTCCTGAATTTGCAACGTCTGATATTTCAACCCTTAGTGAAGTTGAAGGGAAGATCTCAAAAGCCATCGAGTAAGGACATCATTAAAGGGCAGTCAAAAATATTTGGCAGATTTAGGAGGAAAAGTGCTAAGGTGTCCAGTTGGCAAGAAGCGGTAAATGCCTGTGCTTGTAAAATAGCAATGAAGTCACCAGAAAAATTGTATGATAGATCAATGCTGAAGAACGCAGAGGAGGAAGCACAGAAAACAAGACATATGTTTCAAGCTCAAAATATGTTGACTCAGAGAAGCCTATCAAAAGGGAAAAGTTGCAAGCTGACGATAGATGTAAAGAAATCAGATGTGTTCTCTAGAAGGAAGAGTGCGAATAGGCAAAATGAGATTGCTCAGGCCAACAATTTAAAAAACTTTGAGAAATATGCAACGTTACACAATGAGTTGCGTGTACTTTGGGCAGAAAGGCAACATGTTCAAAATAAGCTTTTAGATTTACAAAATAGGCAGGGAAAAACAGCATAAGTACGTAGAAAATAGAAACGCTATTGCAAGAGCAAAGAAAAGAGAATCAACGGAAACAATAGAAGAGAAGCTGGACATAAGGACCTTCTTACAGGTGAAGATGACCACCACTGAAATTCGGCATCCTGGTAATGATGGTAATGATAGCAAGAGTGGAGACTATCATTCTGAGTCGTGATGACGATGAAATTGTGACAGTTGCAAAGAAAAGAAAACTGGGGTTTAAAGGAGAGAAGGAGATCGATGACAAGGAGATAGGAGACAAGGACATTGATGACAAGAAGATAGGAGACAAGGAGATTGGTAGCATGGAGATAGGAGACAAGGAGAACGGAGACAAAGAGATCGGAGATAAGGACTTTGGTAGCAAAGAGCTCGGAGACAAGGATATCGGAGACAAGGGGATAGGAAACAAGAAAAATAAGGAACATTTTTTTATATTTTGTGAATCCCAGAAAACATTTGATCTGGGGAAACAGTAACAAACAGATGTACATAAATTGTTGCAGATTCTTTCTAGGCAAGCGATTCTAAATCTTAAAAATAAAAAGCGTCAGAAGATTTCGGGAAACGTGAGAGTGAGCTTGATTGAGGGGCTAAGTCGTTCTGATTATTTGCTGGCAAAGGAAGCAAAAAGCCTTCATGAACACCACAGACATTGCACGGCATGTCTTAGCATGATAAAAGCGGGAATGATTGTACTTGAGAATAAACTTTGTGTCTTTGTCCTACCTCTGGAATAATTCTTTCAGTGGTGTGGCCTATGGCTCGGTGAAGGCACAGCAGAGACTGTTATAGATGCCTTTGGCAGCTTTAACTTTAGATACAAGATGTTACATTGTCGAAAAGGATTATCAAGGTTCTGATTATGAATCGGTGAGAAAAACGATCACTTCCAGTCATTCCTCTCAGGAAATATACTACATCTCTCGAGCAGATTACAAGTCCTTGGTTAGTCATGCAACTCAGAGTGAATCTGAGAAGGTAATACTGAAACATACATTGTGTAGTACTTATAACTAGTCAAAAAGAAAGGGCAGTAAAATGTATGGTATTAGCCAGCTGAAGAAGCGAACAGCCAAAGTTAGTGCTGCTTCAAAGACTACAAAAGAAATAAAGGCCAAGAACTTGGCCTTGGCCAAACAATAAAAGAAAAACATTTTGCTTTCTTGCGGAGTACAGCTAAATAAAATCTTGACAAGTAGCTCCAAGTCGGAGGCAACGACTCTGATTCCTTTGACGATACAGAAGTATATTTGGAGTCAGGTTAGTGAGAGTAATGGTGAAGCGATGAATTCTAAATAAGTTGGTGAGGTAGAAAGGAGTGGACTCCCATTTATCAGAGATAAACGTGGAGCATGACACACCTGCACATAATCGTTGGAGCGAATTTAGGCCTCGAAGCAACCTGAGAGATAAACCAGCAATTGCTATCAATTCAGGTATTGTGTTAGACAAGTTTAAGATAGGTATTCTGGAACTGGTTTTCATTTGTGACACTAGTCGAAGAGCAGTTTAAGAATCAAGAGTATACTGCAGCACTATTTGATTAGTTTTTATTGATTTTGCTTCACAGTTACTAGAGATTGGCTTGAGTGAAGAAGAGCTGATATTAACATGCATATTTGGACACACTGCGACAAAAGGAAGCAGATCTGGGAAGGTTGTTGGATTCCTCAACTGGATCATGTCTGTTTCTAGCAGAATGGGTCAGAATAGGAGCTAAACTGCAACATATCAATGACAAGTTACGAAAGAAGGTCTACTAAGACTATCATCAATACATATCCTGACATAGGTGCTGATAGTTGGCGTAGGACGGGAGTTTACACCTTCTCTGGCGATCGGAAAAACCATGAAATGGGTAACATTCAGTAAGATCCAAGGAAGTCTGCAAGCGCATTACCGAATATATCTCAGCTATGGCACCGTGGTTCAGCTCTCTGTTTGCAGACACAAAAGGCGACTGTCAAGTAAACGTTACAAAGGGGTAGCTAATGTGAAGTATCAGAGGGCTAGAAACTATTTCGTTTGAGATCTCTTGTGCCAGTTGGTAAACTATACAGTGATGTGGATGATGGCACAGTAAGATGCAAAAAAATACGCATGCAACATGATGGCCCTGCAAAAAGGTTACGTTCAAAGACTTCAACGAAAGCTCAATACAGCAGGTACAAAACTATGAAGAGGATATTACATTGAAGGATTGAAAAATCACAGTCTTTACATCGAACTGATTATTTCATAGAAGCATTCGAATTGCGGCATGCAAATTTGTCATGGGTAACGTATTAGTAAATATACATTAGTCTCAATAACTGGCAACTCATAATTAACTATATGTTATAAACTAATAGAATAATTTGTTGAATCGTAGTTCAGGCAAAAACTCATTATGACAGGGAAGCCAGCTGCTGCGATCGTGGATCCAGAACTTGGCTTCCAACTTGCAGGTAAGATATTTTAAAGTGCACATGAAATGAATTATCAAAGCAAGCACGAGTAAGAACACTGTTCTACTAGCTTACCGATTTCGCCTGTAGTGCAAAATAATGGAGGTGGGGAGGGGTCTGATTTTGAATTACCCGGAGTTATATATATGTACTGATTATATGTTAATAATATATTTCTCACTTGAAGGTATTAGACAGCTCAAGTGTATATTTGGTATACCACACAAAGGTCGACATGTGCCACCATGACAACGTGGCGAGAGTATTTAAGCTGCAGGATGGATGTGTTCTTTACTAAACAGCAGCTGGCAAAATCATGTGCCAGGGGTTTGAAGGGGAAAAAGAGAACGGACACGATGCCCTGAATCCCCAAGTTCTTGATGCTATAATATGTGAGTTTAATATAAGTGTTTTAACCATCGTATGTATTGTTCAATTGTCTGAATTGTTATTGATCATAGATGACGTAAAAATGTCCAAAACTCAAGTGGAATGAAATGTTATGACTTCATTCTATACCATGATCAATAAGAGTGCAAACAATGGAAAAAAAGTGATTTATCGGCAGTTCGGCTTTGTAATATGAGGAAAATTTGGGGCAGCAAAATAATGAGCATGAGGCAAGCGGCAAGCAGCCTCAGTTTAACAATAGTGTGCGCGACTGACGTCACCATCATTGTCTTTCATGTTATTGACGTTAGAAATTAGCCAATTTCAGAGGGGGAAATAGACTATTCAATTGTTGTAAATACACCATTAACGTAAAAAGGTTTTTGATATGTTGTTTTAATATACTATTGTGTCATTGTGTAAATTGCTCAATATTCATTAGGTACCTATTGAGTGGGAGGATGTAGCCTGCGCAAGCATTCGCTACTTTGTGCTCACTCGAACGGATTCCACCAAAGTAGCGAAAAATCCATACTGATAACGTAATTTTTTTTATCTTAATCAGGTCAAAAATGTGACCGAAACGAAACCCAAAGCAATTGTCAAAACCAAAATGCAAAGAAAAGGAGAAAGGAGGAAGAAAAGCAAAAACGACTGCATATGGCCAGCGTGCGAAAACGGCAAACCTCTCAATACAAACCGAATGACCGTGAATTAATATACCACTGGCCAAAACCCACAATAACAGCAAGAGCCACAATGGCCACAACAGCAAGAGCCACAATGGCCACAACAGCAAGAGCAAAGGTGACAACAGCAATAGCAACTACAACTATATAAACAACAACAAAGGCAACACCTACAGTGACCAAAATGGCAGCAGCAACAAGTACAACAGCAGCAGCAATAGCAACCACAACATGCTGACATTGATTATGGTGACGACACAGTAAGATGCGAAAATGAGGCATGCAACACGATGACCCCGCTGAAAGGTCAAGTTCAAAGCCTTAAACGAAAGCTCAATACAGCAGGTACACTATGGAGAGGATATCACAATGAAGGTTTGAAAAATCAGTATTTCCATGGAACTGATTTTTTATAGAAGCTTTCAAATTTTGTCATGGGTAACGTATCAGTAAATGTGCATTAGTCTCAATAACTGGCAACTCATAATTAACTCATACGTTATAATCTAATTGAATAATTTGTTGAATCGCAGTTTAGGCAAAACCTCAAGTTGACATTATGACAGGGAAGCCAAGTGCTGCGATCGTGGATCCAGAACTTGGCTTCCAACTTGCAGGTAAGATATTTTAAAGTGCATATGAAATGAATTATCAAAGCAAGCACGAGAAAGGACACAGTACTACTAGCTATTAAAGGTTATTTTAACATGTCACTGGAAAATTCCCATTTTTCCATACTATGGCAATCAATTTCCAAACAATTTCCAAACTATGGAAGTTTAAAGCACGTATAACGTTTTCAAATTCAATTTACAAACATGTGTATTTTGTATACCTTGTAAATAGTTTGGAAAAAGATGAAGTTCGCATCTTTCACGGGCAATTCGAGCGCCAATCTTATCAAAATTGCAAGCATGTAATGTGGGCTCATCCCCAGAAATAATATATGCGTGCACAATTATTTGATTCTTTCGCGCGAATTTTCGTCCACGTGGACTTCATGAATTCTGATCGGTAGTTCAATCTCGACTTTTTATTTAGAAAATGAAAGTTAAATGTGTGATATGTCAAACATCAAGTAGTTCTAGATTCGTACATTTGACAGGTTTCTATCGAGCAGCTTAAATAATGTTTTGGCTTGAAAGAGGAGCGCATTGGAGATGTTTGCACTAGCTGCAAATCCAATTACTACAAATACCGGTCTCAAAAATCGCTCGGGATAAGCTTAGACTTCAGTCATTTTGTCGATTGTAGAGGTAGAAAGCACGTGTAAAAAAAAGCATAAATAGGCTTAGAACTAAGGTAACAAAGTTCTGAAGCAAGGCGAAAGGCACCGAAAGAACGGAGAATGGGGGCAGTGTGGGGTCGGATCTTCGTGAACCAGGTAGAGAAAGACGCCTATTTAAATGTCTACTACATGTGTTGATTTGCAACCGTATTAGTAAATAAAATATTGGTCTTCTGGTCTATCTATCTCTAATCTACCTGTGTATTGTTTATGTTAGCACGGATATTGCTTTTTAAGACTGGTCAGAGGCAAGAATAAAACATTACTTCAATGTTGGTGGTAAACGTTAATTTGAATAGGGTAATTATCTGAATTGCATGTTATTTTAATGTTATAGATGTCGAGGAAATTGAGACTTCAGGCTGTACTTGTGGCGGTGAGCGCGGCAGTTCTAGTGGTTGTGCTAGTGTAGGTGCAGTAGACGATAGTTTCTCACTTTTGGAATCGTTACCTCCAGAAATAGTTTCTGTGATTGTAAGCCATCTTAATATCTTTGATCTGGTACATTTGAGTGGCTGTTCTAAAACATTGCACAGCATTATAGATCTTGACTCTGTTTGGAAAGAAATGGTAAATGCTCTTTCCCTGACTCTTTTGATATTTTATCTAAAGATACTCAAACTGTTTGCTGGACTACAATATACGTCTGCAACTGTCACTAAACCAAACCAAAAAAATGATAAACCCCTAACACACGTTTTAATGAAAGAACTACACTCATTACAAAATACAGTCTCCTATCTCTCAGAACAGCTGACGAAAACAAAGTCCACTCTTTCCTCTTACACAGAGCTTAATTCTGAAGCATTAACAAATCAGCAGGAGAACATATTCAGAAACATACAAAAATACAAACTAAACAAAAGTAAAGATGGCTATGTTCAAGCAAAAAATAAGTGGTCGACCAGTCATCCTTGAGCTCGTTAGAAAAGCAGAAGGTGGGAGCAGTGAAGTTTCTGCTAGTACCATTAGAGCGAGAAGCAAATCAAATGAGCTCTATACTGAGCTCACTTGCTTCTGCTAGTACCATTAGAGCGAGAAGCAAATCAAATGAGCTCTATACTCGGCTCACTTGCTTCTGCTAGTACCATTAGAGCGAGAAGCAAATCAAATGAGCTCTATACTCAGCTTACTTGCCAGTCAGATGCTTCTAATAAAGACGAGGATTTATTGATGCAAAAATTCAGTTTAACATGTAGGGATAAACTTGGTTACATTAAAGCTGTTGAAAATGCTGGAATAAAAATCATAGGCAACTTTCAGCTTGATACTGCCATTACACGTGAAGTTCCAAATGAAATAGATAAATTATTAAAACGCACAATTCAAGAAAGTTTTGGTATATCAGCTGGTATATCAGGACATTCAAATGGTATAATAACTTATCTATTTATTATATGGCAGCTCCGTGAGCGGGCAACCATTCAGATTGCAGCAGTCAGAGTCATCTTGATCAGCGAGCAAAACATTTCATCTTGACCGCTCAAGATTTTTCAAATTCCTTCACAACTCTTCGCACATTTTTAAAGAAACTAAACAACTTGTTACATGAAGGCAAATACTAATTTAAAATATCTTTCAAATTATATTTTCATATTTATTTTTTTCATCCACAGTTGTGAACGGCGAATGTCAGTCACTTGCAGATGTTCATTTGAGTCTCTCTCTCTCCCTCTGTCTTCTTTTCATATTAGGGACCTTAAGCAACCACGACGGCAACGTCTAGGACGACGGCATAAAACAATAGCCTTAATTACAAAAGACAATAACTGCACGTGAAAATGCACGCAGTCGCCTACATTTACACCGTTCTCTGCAAAAACACAACGTGGAAACCCAAAATTGTACGTTTTAAAGACAATGCGAACTTAAGAAAGTAAATACAATCATTTTTCGTTCGGCGTGAACGGAAATCTATAGTCATTATATTTTTTTCAAAATCTGGTTGTGAAAAACAATTCAAGGCGAACAACGGAAATAGTAAACAACAAATTTCGGGAACATTTTTTGTCTACGTCTCGTCGTCACTGTCATCGCCGTCCTGGCTGCTTAAGGTACCTATTGAGAGGGTGACCAAGCAGGGTACATGTATGCACATGCAGCCCAATCTATGGGTTTGTGCATGAAAATAGAAGATACGTATGGGTTTTTAAAAATCCTTTCAAATTGCCGTACAATGTAAACATACCTTTTCGCTTCCATGTTGTTTCCTTTGTGGTTGTTCTTGTCTTGGAACTATTTTAGGGTATTTTATGAGGTTTTCACCCACCTCGGCTCATCACCTAAGGAGGGAAGGCTGGAATTAGACATTTCCACATTATGCTGGCATTTCTTTGGGCATTTTAGGAAGGTCAAAGCATTGAGAATAATGCTAGCATTTTAGCAAGAAATGTTATCAAGGCTAAAGAGTGTCTGTTATTCATTATGCAAACCTGAAAAGGTCGCAGACATGAGAGTTATCATGTATTTTAGCCATATTTAAGGGTGATTTTAGAATGCAGCGAGTTACTACGACGTTGTAACCCTGTGGCAAGAAGCTTAGATAAAGCCTAGGTCTTACTAGTTACTGCAAGCTACAAGGTCAGCAGATTTTCCATGAAGAACATGCAGTCGCCATTTTGATCTTGGAGGACATGCACAAGGAAAATAAATTTGTAGCGATTTATTTCAGTTTCTTGCGATGTCAGTTAAATCTGATCAGCCTCAGAGGAAGGAAATCAGCATAATCCAAGCCTTGAAAGCTCCAGTGGAGTCAGAACTTTCCAGGTAATGTAAAGTGGCTAGTAATTTGCCGCACGGCGGTAAACGCTATCGCCAACCGAAAACAAGTTCTAATCCTAAAAACATAACTGTGCATCAGCGTTTGTAAGAATTCCAAGGAGAAGAACTCAAAGAGTCAGGAGGAAAACGTTTCTGTACAGCGTGCAGGGAAGAAGTAGGACTTAAAAAGACTGTTATCCAGCAGCACATTATTTCATCAAAGCATGTAACCGGAAAAACAAAGGTGAAAGATAAGATATCCAAAGAAACAGATATCGCAGAAATCCTTTTGCAGTATGATAAGAAGTGCACCCGAAAGGTGAAAGCTTGAGTATGGAACATCGTGTTTATAGATTCAAGGTAGTTCGCACATTTCTAAAAGCAGGTGTGCCTTTGAACAATATTGATCTGTTTAGAAACATTTTCGAGGAAAATGGTTACTCCTTGACAACCAATGCCCATCTCAGTGAAATGATTGATGTAATAAGCAAAGAACAGAGGGAAGCAATCAAGAAAACAATTTGTGGCAAGTATGTTTCTGTGATTTTTGACGGGATGTCTCATGTGGAGAAGGCTTTGAACATTATCCTACGATTTGTGACAGAAACCCCAGAATGGAAGGTTGAACAGCGTTTAGTAAGACTCTTGCTTGTCTCGAAGGCAATGAAAGGTGAGGAACTTGCACAGCAACTCTTGACAACCTTATCTACCAATCTTGTTATGAATTCAGCACTTCTGCTGGCAGCTATGCAGGACCGGACTTAATATTAATGATGTGGCAGTCCGACATCTTAAGGTGCTATACCCAAATGTTGTTAACATAGGATGTTTTAGTCACACCCTTGACCATGTTGGGGAAAATATGGCAACACCTCTCCTTGATGATTTTATTTAGGTCTGGGTTAGTCTTTTTGCTCATAGCCCCGAGTAAATAATTAGCTTTAAGACATTAACAGGCCAAAGGCCAAAATCATACTCATCTACAAGCTGGTGGTCAAAGTTCGAAGTTATTAAGCAGATTCATGACTTATTTGGAGATATTCCAAACTTCCTGAACATGGAATTGCCAGAGGTAACAAAACGAAACTTAATGCGATTCATTGATGACCCACAGCAGCTAGCCATGCTGAAAATGCAACTTGCAGTCACAGTTGATGCAACGGAACCCTTTGTGAAAGCCACATACAACCTTTTCAAGCATATCAAGAGTTGAGAACTGTGGAAGCTTCCATCGAACCTGCAAATTATCCAAACGTATGAGCACTGGCAACACCTTTTTTGGAGGTAATGTAGCTCTAACACAGAATTGGATTGATTTTGCCAAGCAATGCATACAGCCAGCATATCAGTACTACAATGACAAATTCCATATCAGTACTACAATGACAAATTCCTACTTCTGCCCTCTTGAGACATTAGTGCAAATTTTCAAGGCATGCCGCCTGTTTGATCCAGTAAAGGTCAATGAAATGCAGCCAGATGTAGCATCTGTTGAAGAACTGCGCTGTGTCCCCTTTTTGGACTCTCGTCAGGTCATTTAGGCCTTACAGCATTAACTTCCAGTTTACCTAGCTCTTACATATGGCATAGCAAATGACTTTGACAGTTTGAAATGATGGAGCCGTAACGCACAGCAGTTACCAGCTCGGTCTAAAGAATGCCAGAAGATTCTTCTTTTGCTGCCTTCATCAGCTGCATCTGAAAGTATTTCTCTTCTTCAGAATAGTTTCAGTAATTAGCAAGAACAACACTTTTCGTCATTGAAATGCCACGAAACTCCTGTCGTCGCTAGAATGATAAATGAACAAAGCCCTTCCTGAATTTCAGGATACAGCGATCCCTCGTTCTGGATAAAGCCCAATACTAGCCAATTAAAACCCAATTAAAACTACTCTTCTCTGCTGCTCATATTCTTGCTGATAGATGGACGGTAATGTCCGAGTTACAGATAATAAAGCTGTTCTTGTTTGGGTCTTCACAACTTTCAGCGGATGAAAATGCTGATATTTTCTATTTTGTCCAATGCTTTATTAAAGAATCTAATCGATTTCAAAAGCGTGAATTTTAATTTTTTTTGGCCATCCATCTGTCAACACCATTTTATTGCTTTAGAACCTTATAAATGTATTTGTTTTTTTGCACACTTTTCACATGTATTTTTAAAAAAAAATAGTGTAATGTCCCGTTTGGAACTATGGTTGTAATATACTCGGAGTGAGCCCCCGAGATGAGCAGTTTGCTCTTGGGGCAAACTATTTCGCGACTTTCGACCAATTTCAAGGCTCTCTACTAACGAATTTGGACACCAATCTCAAAGAAAGCATTAGGCGGCCACAATTTAGTAATAACAGGACAAGCTGGAACTGGAAAATCCCACTTGGTAAATTCTATAGGTTCAGGGACTTAAGAGAAGTGGAAAAACGTGGTTGTATGCTGAGTGGTTTGGCGTGCACTGTATACACACGTGGAGTTGCAGCAACAGTCCATTCACATTATGGGTTGCAAACAGCAGACCTGCCGTGGGAGAAAGTTGTAGATCGTGCTAAAGCTAATTCTTTGGTAGTTTCAAGAAATAAGCATGCAGACGTAATAGTCTGGCACAGTGCTAGTAGTATTAGTAGCTCTCTTGGCGGCCAATCCTCGGCCTCCTGATTGGCCGAGAGCGTGGACGGGGCTTAAAATGACGTCACAGCGCACGTGGCGCCGCCAAACCTGTCCCCCCAGTTGGGGACCAAAGCTAGGCTTGGGATTGGTCGTTAGTTTAGGGCGGGGCTTAAAATGACGTCACAGCGCACGTGGCGCCGCCAAACCTGTCCCCCCAGCTGGGGACCAAAACCAGGCTTGGGATTGGCCGGAAGTTTAGGGGGGATCCCGCCAGGTTCGGAGGGGGGTTGGAAAGGAGACCAAAGCCAGGCCTGGGATTGGTCGGCCGTGTCGGGCGTTCGGGAGGGTCTCGGCGGGGCGTCGGGAGAACAAACCCAGGGTTGGGATTGGTCGGTGGAGTTGCCCGGGGAGGTCCCCTAGGGAGGTCCCCAGGGGAGTCCCCCGGCGGGGAATGTTGGGTGTTACGCCAAAGCCGTCAAAGGATTAGCCGGGACGCCAGAGTGCTTTCCAATGGAAGAACAAGCACTGAGATGGGCATCGGATATCCACTTTGACGATTGCCTGAAAAGTGGCGAGTACTTCATGGATATGGATAAGTTGGCCGCAAAGCTGGAGAAGGAAAGAAGACCAACCACAGAAAGGTACTATGATATGCTATGTAAAATGGATTTCAAGGCTATGCAGGAAGGTTTGAACCACAAGCAATACCTGCAAAAGTACGAGAAACAAGCCTACGCTGGAATATATCCAATTAGGGTCCCCCGCCCACCCCCCTGGGGACAACCCGACCCGGGATCAGTCCCACGCGGATCCAAGAAGACCTAGATTTTGGGGACAAGCCGGACACCCGGGATTTTACCCTGGTGGTCTTATGGGAAGCAACCACTATGTCATATCTTGTGGTCTTATGGGAAGCAACCACTATGTCATAAGCTACCTTGTGGCCTTATGGGATTCAACCACTATGTAATAAGGAGGCAATAAAAGAGACTTGTGTTTTGGTAACAACAACTTTGTTTCATAAATTAAATTAAATACATGGGGGTGTGGCATTTCACCAACACCAAAGAACAGATATTAATACAAGTGTATTGAAAATAATTAATTATAGGTGTCCTTTCAACCAAAAAAAGAAAAAGAATTAAAAACTATATACATATTTACAAGGCCAACCGTAGGCCTTCAGAATGAGAAAGAATATCCGAAGCTAGAAAAAAAACAATAAAACTTTCAAGAGGAACAACGTTGGGTGTCTGTTGTCCCTTTTCTAGGGGAAAAAAGTATAAGGGAGGTGTCGCGCGCTAGACTCGGGGAGAGTACAGAATGCTTTGCGGTGGAGGAGGAGGTCCGTCCCTCAAGTGCAATGGTATTTTGAAACGTGTCCGTTGTCTCTTGGCGTGTTGCGGAGGAAAAGTGATTATTCAGGGCTCTCATTTTGAGGATTATGGGGCGAAAGAAGGAGAAGAAAAAGAATCCTTCCGCGCTGCTCGAGGCGTTGTATTACGACCCCAGCAGCCCTGCTGCCTTTGGGAGTGCTGCCCGTCTGGTGAAAGCGGCTAGCGAAGTAGGGGTGACCCGCACCACCACTTTAGCATGGCTGAAAAAATAATTGACCTTTACGTTGCACCGACCCTTTCGAAAAAAAATTCTGCGAGGACGAGCAGTGGCAGGCGGATCTGGTGGACATGCAAGCCACGAGTGCCTTCAACAAGGGCTATAAAAACATTTTGACCATCATCGATGTGTTGTCCAAGTACGCGTGGGCGGTCCCCCTGAAGAACAAGACGGGAGAGGAATTGGTGCGCGCCTTTACCCAAGTGTTCCGCGAACGGAAACCGTTGCGGTTGCAGACCGATGCTGGGACAGAATTTACCAACCGTAAGTTCCAGGTCTTTTTAAAAAAGAAAGGATTTTCTCGAGTCCCCCCGGGGGGTCTCCGCTGTCGTCAGAGCGCCTCTAGCGAACTAATGTCTCTAAAACATTATTCGGGTTTTTTTTTTTTTTTTATTTTTTTTATTTTCCGAACAGACTTATTTACCTGCCGCCACAAACCTAAAGGATACCCATTTCATCTCCCACGCTATTTTCTTAAGGCAATTTGGCCTTCCTACAGAGATCTCGGCGAATATCGGATCCTACGTCTGTGGGCAACAACGGTCCGAAAAAAGACGGCTTTGGCGTAACACCCACAAAAGCACGTAGGGGGCATCGTTCACACTAAATTTACAGAGGAGGGTTCACTTTCTTATACGTCCCGGATCCGGGCACCAATCCCCGCCCTGGGTTTGTTCTCCCGACACCCCGCCGAGCCCCTCCCGAACGCCCGACACGGCCGACCAATCCCAGGCCTGGCTTTGGTCTCCTTTCCAACCCCCCTCCGAACCTGGCGGGACCCCCCTAAACTTCCGGCCAATCCCAAGCCTGGCTTTGGTCCCCAGCTGGGGGGACAGGTTTGGCGGCGCCACGTGCGCTGTGACGTCATTTTAAGCCCCGCCCTAAACTGACGACCAATCCCAAGCCTAGCTTTGGTCCCCAACTGGGGGGACAGGTTTGGCGGCGCCACGTGCGCTGTGACGTCATTTTAAGCCCCGCCCTAAACTGACGACCAATCCCAAGCCTAGCTTTGGTCCCCAACTGGGGGGACAGGTTTGGCGGCGCCACGTGCGCTGTGACGTCATTTTAAGCCCCGCCCACGCTCTCGGCCAATCAGGAGGCCGAGGATTGGCCGCCAAGAGAGCTACTAATACTACTAGTGCTAGAATAGTTGAAATGGCAAATTATCTAGAACACGCTTTGGCGCCATGTGAAATGTCCATTCGCCCTTTTGGAGGAAAACAGCTGATTCTCGTTGGCGATTTTATCCAGCTTAAGCCTGTTCCAAACTTCTTCGATGATGGGGACTATGCATTCTCTTCTAATATTTACGCGCATGCATTTCCTCATCGATATGAACTCACGAGGATTATGTGACAGACATCGCGCAGAATGACCTTTGTTTCGTGGACATATTCAAATGAGTTGCCCTTACACAATAGACCGTGAAAAACGATTTTTGATTGGTCCAAGCAGTCACGTGAAGTTTTTTACGTCACTTCAACGCAAAGCCAAACCTGTCAATCTCACGTTGATTGATAGATAAAACTTGTACACAAATTCTCCAGAGAGTTATCAATAAAAGTAACATGCAGAAGCATTAATTAGAACCAACTCTAAGTATCATTACTTAATCCACATAAAAGCTTATCGACTGTGAGTTTCATTTTGATCTGAACTTTCAATCTTAAAGCATGTGGAATCTGTGTTCAAACTTGTTTGTGATACGATTTGAATGTAATCGTTTGAAAGGGGCATAGCAGCTTTGATAACCCTGGCGGTTTTATGTTATGATTTTGTTTCACAGAACTGACTCTGCCAAGAGCTTCTAGTTCAATTTAAAAAATATTTACCGTCTACTTCGGTAAGAACGCTAAGTTAAACAATCGGCGCTCAATTCAAAACTCTTGGTGTAAGAATCAATTTCGGTAAGAACGCTAACAGAACGCTAAGTTAAACAATCGGCGCTCAATTCAAAACTCTTGGTATAACTATCGAATACCCCGCATCTTTTCCCTTCTTGGTGTAGCCAGTGGCTACGGCTACGCGTAGCCACTCGTAGCCGCGTAGCCACTACCAAAGTATTGCTTCGTTCTTTAAAACTTTGATTTATACGATGCGACTTAGACACAGGCAACCCACTTCTTATTTTTGACGCGTAGCCACTCGTAGCCGCGTAGCCACTACCATAAGTATTGCTTCGTTCTTTAAAACTTTGATTTATACGATGCGACTTAGACACAGGCAACCCACTTCTTATTTTTGACGCGTAGCCACTCGTAGCCGCGTAGCCACTACCATAAGTATTGCTTCGTTCTTTAAAACTTTGATTTATACGATGCGACTTACACACAGGCAACCCACTTCTTATTTTTGACGTGTAGCCACTCGTAGCCGCGTAGCCACTACCATAAGTATTGCTTCGTTCTTTAAAACTTTGATTTATACGATGCGACTTAGACACAGGCAAGCAACCCACTTCTTATTTTTGACGTGTAGCCACTCGTAGCCGCGTAGCCACTACCATAAGTATTGCTTCGTTCTTTAAAACTTTGATTTATACGATGCGACTTATTTTTGACGTGTAGCCTGTATTTCCTCCCACCAAGGATGCCGTTTTTTGCGGGGTATTCTGTAGTTACTCCCAAAACTCTTGGTGAAAGAATCAGTTTCGGGAAGAACGCTAACAGAACCCTAAGTTAAACAATCTGCGCTCAATTCAAAACTCTTGGTGTAAGAATCAGTTTCTGGAAGAACGGTAACAGAACGCTATTTAAATAAAGTTAAACAATCGGAGTTCAATTCGAAACTCTTGGTGTAAGAATAAGTTTCGGTAAGAACGCTAACAGAACGCTAAGTTAACCAATCGGCGCTCAATTCAAAACTCTTGGTGTAAGAATCAGTTTCGGTAAGAACGCTAACAGAACGCTAAGTTAACCAATCGGCGCTCAATTCAAAACTCTTGGTGTAAGAATCAGTTTCTGGAAGAACGCTAACAGAACGCTAAGTTAAACAATCGGCGCTCAATTCAAAACTCTTGGTGTAAGAATCAGTTTCGGTAAGAACGCTAACAGAACGCTAAGTTAAAGAATCGGCGCTCAATTCAAAACTCTTGGTGTACGTAAGAATCAGTTTCGGTAAGAACGCTAACAGAACGCTAAGTTAAAGAATCGGCGCTCAATTCAAAACTCTTGGTGTAAGAATACATGTAAGTTTCGGGAAGAACGCTAACAGAACGCTAAGTTAAACAATCGGCGCTCAATTCAAAACTCTTGGTGTAAGAATACATGTAAGTTTCGGTAAGAACGCTAACAGAACGCTATTTAAATAAAGTTAAACAATCGGAGTTCAATTCGAAACTCTTGGTGTAAGAATAAGTTTCGGTAAGAACGCTAACAGAACGCTAAGTTAAACAATCGGCGCTCAATTCAAAACTCTTGGTGTAAGAATCAGTTTCGGTAAGAACGCTAACAGAACGCTAAGTTAAACAATCGGCGCTCAATTCAAAACTCTCGGTGGAAGAATCAGTTTCGGTAAGAATGCACAGTGAAACAATCGGCGGCGCTCAATTCAAAACTCTGTTGTTTGATTAAACTGACTCGGCCAAGCGCTTCTAGTTCAACTTAATAAAAGCTTAATAAAAGCTCAATTCAAAACTCTTGGTTTAAGAATCAGTTTCGGGAAGAACGATAACAGAACGCTAAGTTAAACATTGGGCGCTCAATTCAAAACTCTCGGTGTAAGAATAAGTTTCGGTTAGAACGATCTTTGTGAAACAAATGCAAATGGTTAGACCTTCACGTCTTCTAGAATCAGTTTCGGTAAGAATGCACAGTGAAACAATCGGCGGCGCTCAATTCAAAACTCTGTTGTTTGATTAAACTGACTCGGCCAAGCGCTTCTAGTTCAACTTAATAAAAGCTTTACCGTCCCACAACAGACTCTGTAAAGGTTTAATAATCCAAGGGAGTCAGTTATTCTTGAAGAATACAGTCGGCTGTTGGTTGATTATACTGATCGACTCGGCCAAGCGCTTCTAGTTCAACTTAAAAAAAGTTTACCGTCTCACAATAGACTGGATGGAACTCTTCCCATTACTCTGTAAAGGTTTAATAATTCAAGGAGTCCGTTATTCTTGAAGAACACAGCCGGCTGTTGTTTTATTAAACTGACTCGGCCAATCGCTTCAAGTTTAACTTTAGAAAAGCAGACAGCCCTAGGGAATACTGTTGTACAACAACCTCCCTGGGGATAGTAAGGAGGCGGAGTTTAAGGAAAGTTCATGGCCGAGTGCTCGTTGCCGCGTTATTGTCTTTCTGAATTCTAATGAAGCATAATCTGAAACTAGCTCATTCCCCCAAAAAAGTTAAAACGGACCCCATCTATGATTGAAATTCGTAGAATGTTTCATCGCAATTGCTGAATATTGGAAAATATCTTCCATTTGCAGGTTATAAATCATGACTATTCCGAATGCAAAACGTTAAAATTACTGTGTGAAGTTTGGTTTCAGTCAAGATTTAGCTAAAACTACCCTATTTTCAAATAAAAACGGACACCACTTCCCTTTAATACATTGCACCAAGCTTTGGTATGAAGTATATTTATTATCTAAAGAAGCATTTGCAGCCTATAAATCGAGGACAGTTTATGTATAAGTGAAACAAAACCGCCTTTTAGTGGAAGAGGTCGGCTGATTTTGCTCTATTCTCTTGTAATCAGATCGAAGATTTTGAACTTACCGCGCGCTTCAATGATCACAGAATATGCAAATTAGGTAATTAGACAATAGAGTGTCCAGACATTCTGCGCGATGGCGAAGTCGAACAACGATTTCTTGCTGCTCTGTACGATTTAAGAATGGGACAATGCTCTGAAGAATCTTGCGCCTTCCTGTCAAACCTCACACGAAACCTCGACGATCACATTGCAAATGAGGCGACGCACATACTTTTTCTCAAGTTATCTGCAACACTTCATAATATGTCCGTTCTGAGAACACTTCCGTTAGAATTAATTGAAATATCTGCTGAAATTCAAGGCGATGGCAACACTACATCCTTGTCCTGCGAAAAGAGTTGTTTATTTAAAGGAATGGTGCAAGGTTATGCTTCTTTGGAATAAGTTCGAAGTTCTTAGAAACGACTCGCAAGGTGTTTTTCAAGGTATTGAAAATCCATGTGCCCTTGTCAGATTCCCTCGTATAGGTCGTGTTAGTGTACCCAAGGAGACATGGCTGAAAAGAGACAGACAAGGCAACGTGCCAGGTGCCGTTAGTGCAACGTGACAGGTGCCGTTAGTTCCAACTTATGGTATTACATGTCACAGGTCCCAAGGTCAAACTCTCCACAGCTGATGGAACCGACTTGAGTTGTTGTAGAACACAGCCTATAACTGACCTAACATATTGATGCAAGGGATGGAAATTCTGTCAATCGTCAGGACCTCGATGACGACAAAGAAGATGATAAAACTAAAAATGATGATTTCATTCTTCAGAATGTTTTTGAGAATTATGATGAATGCCCACCAATAAACCTAATCCTTCTAAATAACACAATTCACAACCATGAGAGAGAACGCATGAAACCTCCAGCCAGTTTAAAGTGCCTATGAAACTTATTTGTTTATTTTTTTTCAAATCAAAATATGGACAAACGATTTCTAAAAAAAATGAATTTGAAGCGTCTTTGTATTTTTTCCGAGCATTGAAAGTGTAGAAAGTGCCTAATTTGGGCTGCCTGTCGTGAAGCGACCGAGTGAAGGGAATCTTATGGAAGTCTGAGTTATGATGTCAAAAGAGTGTGGCATTTCTCTCGCCTCTCCGCCATCCTTACACTTACAGACCTTTATAACTTGTCATTGCTAAATTTCGAGAGAAAAAATGCCATATCGATGTGTAGTTTGGGGCTGCTCCAACACACCAGATTCGGAGAATAACGTGGCCCTACACAAGATACCATTTGAAGGCAATGAACGACCAGAGGCGAAGAAAAGGCGAAGACAGCGGTTGCAATTTGTAAGAACAAAACGCGCAAAATGGGACCCAACCAAAAAATCACGTGTTTGTTCCGTCCACTTCACGGAAAATGATTTCATGAGGAGGTTTGCTAGTGTATCGTCCTATTTGCCCAGGCTTCGGTCAGATGACGTAGGAATCGTACCAATAACAATACCTATGTGTCCAGGCTTTGGTCAGATGAAGTAGGAATCGTACCAATCGTACAAATCGTACCTCAAAAGCTTCCTACTATCTTCCACAGATTCGCACGAACTTCGGTAAATTTAATATAATATACTTCGGTCCAAAAAATTGGAATACTGTAGATGATTCGCTTAAATTCATGACGACATCCAGCTTCAAACTTAGATATAAAAATCTACTTATAAAATGCTACAAAACTATCTGAAATTATCTGTACAACGTTAATCTATATCACAGGACATTGTATTGTGCTTGTATTCATGTCTCGCTTGTTTGTTTTTGAGTTCCTTTTTTATTTTACACACCATATTTAAATTATGTTACGATAATTGCAGCCTCGACGAACCCTGACATTTCCATTTTTTTACATAAACATGTAATTTGCCATTTGTCTTGATTAGCCTAGTGGTTATTATAGATGACATAAGTACTTCCTGTTGCAAAATGGTTTCCATCTAGTTCTTGAATAAAGTTGTTATTGTTGTTGTTAATTTCACGTACGATCAACGAGTGCTGCAGCCTTGCCAAAAGTAGTGGAAAGAGGTTTGGTGTTAATGGTCCCCCACTGGTGCATGTGGAATTCAATCGTCTGATACCAGACACCCTGCACCTCAAACTAAGGATAAAAGGGAAACTTCTCAATCAGGTATTACATTCTATTACGATTTAATTTCTCCCCCACCCCCCCCCCCCCCCCCCCCCTCCAAAGAAAATGATACAGCTACCATTGTACACATTTACATGTACATGTAACTCGTGCTCCCAAGGCCTCTTCTAACAAAGAATAAATATATTTTTGCAGGTTTAATTTTCTTAACTCTGTTTCACAAATTATTTTCGTAGGTTGCATGTTGGGTAATGGAATAAAAAAATAAAGCTGAAATGGAGAAAGCAATGGCCCATATTGGTGTGTATTTAGATCATTAAGGCAACATAGTGAGATAATCATACATGTATATTATGTTCAAGACTTTGGCCAACAACCAAAGAAAGGAAGTTATTTTATTTGACAAATGAACAAAACTACATAATAGTTCTTTTGATGCTTATTGAATTATTATGGATTGCCTTACAGGACTTACGTTTGTATTCAATGAGGTGCAAGATGAAAGTTGAAAGTCAGTCACAAAATGGACCTATTTTGATTGAAAGCTAGTATAATGCCTCATTATCCAATTACACTCATATCAGTGAAGTCCACACAATGTCTGAGAGAGCCTGAGATGAGTAAAAATACCCTGTGATATCACAAAGTAGTTATTTGTACTCGAGAAAACTCACAATTTTATTAAGAGAGGAAAAGTTGGATAATGGTATTAATCATTTATTAGACAGTTGTGTGTGTATTCGGGTGGATATTTTGGTCATCAATTTTTATTTATATTAGCATAATTAGCAATGGCGTCCACACGCTCGAAATCCAGCTCGGATAAAAACCAAAGTTCTTTGAACCCAGAAGTTGATTCTATTCCACTTAGTATGGTGAAAGAGTTGCTAAAGTCACAAGAATCAACCATGAAGACTTTTATTACTGCATTCATGGATTCCACCAACAAGAGAGTCGATCAACTGATTCGAGACCTCCGAGTCGTCAAGAACAGCCTTCAGTTTACACAGGCACAATTTGATGACTTCGTCAAAGAAAATAATCACAACGCCGATGAAACAAAGGATATGGCTTCCGTGGTTTCAGAACTACGAAGCAATACAGACGATATCCTCATAAAAGTCGACGATCTATAAAACAGATCTCGCAGAAATAATATATGCTTTGATGGGATTCCAGAAGATCCATCTGTATCATGGAATGATACAGAACAAAAAGTCAAGAATATATTAGCTGACAAACTTCAGTTACAGAATTTCACGATAGAGGGGGCCCACCGTGTTGGCCGTGCTCGCCGACCGATTGCAAATTCCTTGGTCAAACCTCGAGTAGTCGTCGCAAAGTTTCTAAACTATAAAACCCGCGAAGCTATCTTGGCCAACAAGAAAAAGCTAAAAGGAACTGAAATCTATGTAAGAGAAGACTTCTCTGGATAGAAGACTTCTTTGGATAGAAGGCGAGATCTTCTCCCGCGAATGTATGACGCCAGAAAGGACGGCAAAGTTGCATTTCTGCGTTTCGATAAACTCATTATCCATGAAAGACCAAACTCCACCAGATCTCCGGATGAGGGAATAAGACGACCTAATTTCAGAGAAACAGCACCAGTTTCTAATGGTGCTACTCGTGAGTAACTGTACCTAATACTTCTGATATCTCTATTTGAAAGCGTACTACCCTTTTGCCACTTAGACGATAATGCTTTTGATGTAGCTGTTTACGAACTAGCCCATGGACCCGTAAACTACAACATTGATCGTTTAGATTCTTTATTATTTAACCCAATTACCGAAACACAATCCTTATCATTTATGAATGATCTTGACCCAGACCAAAATTTATCTTTCTGTGCCTCTCCCAGCAACTACTTTGTTGAAGATGAAGTTAACTCTCTAAATTTTTCATTAATGCACTTAAATGCTCGTAGTTTATACGGAAACTTTGATAAATTCAGACATATGTTAGCTAATTTAAAACATCAATTTGCAGTAATAGGAATTTCAGAAACTTGGCTGAACGATCAAACTTCTGATCTAGTCAACATTCCTGGGTATAATTATATTATAAATCATCGAACAACTAAAACTGGAGGAGGCACAGGACTTTATTTACAAAAACACTTAGAATATAAATTACGTTCCGACTGTACTTTTTTGAACTTTTTTGACTTAAATGAGTCACTTTTTGTTGAAATTTGCATTACCCATGGGAAGAATGTAGTAGTTGGGACTGTTTATCGTCCACCAAACCAACACATTCTAGAATTCCTTGAATTCTTCAATACCATTGTCTCTAGCGCAACTAAAGACAACAAACACTGTTACATAATGGGTGATTTTAACGTTGACTTACTTCACTACGATAATCATGCTCCCACTCAGGAATTTCTAGATTGTTTATTCTCGCACATGCTTTACCCTCTCATTAAAAGACCGACACGCTTAACCTCTCATTCCGCCACTCTAATTGACAACATTTTCACTAATCATAATACACTAAATATTACCAATGGACTAATCGTAAATGACATTTCTGATCATTTACCCATCTTCACTTTAGTCTACGATGTTTTTTTTCCACGTCCAAAGAAAGAGTGCATATCTATCCGCGATTTTAGTGAAACCAACGTAAACAAATTTAGGGCATCCCTATCACAAATAAATTGGTCTAACACAGTCATCTTATCGGATCCAAACGTTGCCTATAATTCATTCCTTACTAAATATACCAGTCTTTATGACTCTTGTTTTCCCTTCAAAGTAATCCGAGGCAATGCCTTAAAAACACTAAGAACTCCTTGGATGACTGCAGGGCTTTTGAAATCAGTTAGGAAGAAAAATATGCTTTACAAAAACCTAATATCGCACCCTAACATAGCACTTGAAGCTAAATATAAATCATACAAGAATAAACTTCATCACCTAATTAGAATAGCTAAAAAAGCCTATTGCGATGTGAAGTTTGAGAATGCAAAAAAAATATCTTAAAACTACTTGGAAATTAATTAGCGAACTTATCAATAACAAAAAGGGTTAAAACTCTCCTTCCCTCTTTCTTCAAATGTGATGATACGATTATTTCAGATCCAAATGAAATTGCAAACAGATTTTGTAAATACTTTTCTAGCATAGGACCAAACCTTGCTAACAAAATACCGGCTACTAACACTCCTTTTCTTAACTTCTTGTCGTCCTACCAAGAAGAACCTATTATTATTCAACCCACCACTAGACAGGAACTGGAGACCATCTCAGTAGTATAGTCGGAGTCAGTTAAATACCACTTTTTCTTGTACAACAAAACTCAAAAGGTTGTGAATGTTATGGACGCCTTGTTTTCTTGCACAAGGGGCGTCATAAAGCGAATTCAGAAATCCACTTCATGACGCCCCTTATGCAAGAAAAAAGGCGTCCATAACATTCACAACCTTTTGAGTTTTGTTGCACAAGAAAAAGTTGTATTTAACTGACTCCGACTATACTACTAGGGGTAACTAAGGGTCATTCAAAGTGTCCCTAGACATTCTTGTACGTAAAATCCAACTTGATAATCCTATTAGAGATATGATTACATATAGTTATATCGATCTCTTCCACTATGGATTATATATCGTGCCTCCCTCTAGAAATTCTGACTAGGATCGTAGAGCATGCAGAGCCTTGGTCATTCGCAAGCATCTCAAGGACATCGAAACGCCTACACGATGCTGCAGCTCTTGCGCGCTACAAAAACGTAGACCAAGTGTTCCGTAAACTAGCACTATGCTTTGGTTTGAGGTCTACTCATAGTGACGACGATCGAGACGAATTGGCTCGAACTTTCGGTATTTCCGCAAGCCCCATCGACGATAGCTTTTCTCTTCTCTACGCCAGCGAATATGGTGATCTTAATGCTGTTAAGTGGCTCATCAAGCACTTACGTTTCGATATGATGGACAGACACGCCAATCACGTTCTACGCGCTGCCCTTGAGTATGGTCATATTGGTATCGCTAAGTGGCTCATTAAGCACTTCCAGTTCACCAAAGAGGATAAGGCCGTCAGTTTTGCTATATTAGGTGCCAGTAGGAATGGTCATCTTAATAACGTTAAGTGGCTCATGCGACGTTTTCAGATAACCCTAGAGTATGAATGCATTGATCTTGCTATAGAATACGCCTGTAACAATGGTCATCTTGATACCGCTAAATGGTTCGTTAAGTGGCAGTACTCCCAGCTCACAGAGGACGAAAGGGTTGTACTACGCAACTACATGGATGCTCATTCTGCCACGTAGGAAGCCAAAGTGTCACTAGACATTCTTGTACATAAAATCCAAACTTGAAGTATATGTTAAAGGAATGATTATTATACTGTATATTGGCACCGAATGGTATTAGTATATATTCTTTATTCCACGACATTAGCATTCGTTGTCATCTTAGTACACATTAACACCATACAGATCAAACATGTCGAAGAAGGACTCAAATGTAGACGCCGCAATAACTTGTGATTGGTTGATGAGAGGGAAGGACTCAAAATGTCCAAAGAAGATTTCGAAGACAACGAAGTTCTGTTCCCAGCACAACTACCAAATCTCAAAAGGCTGTGCCCCATATGTACCATGCTCGAAGTGCGGTAAAGGATGTCGTACTGATTACGAGCTTTGCTCAGGATGCGACCGTCTCACCATCAAGGTGAAGTCTTCCGGTGTCTATATAAGACGCGCTAAGAAGTCCAGCAAGAAGCTAGAGGATCCAAGAAAGGAGGAGCCAAACATGGTGGAACCGGAGGTAGCATTGCCCGCTGAATCAAGAGTGCTGGAACCAGTGGAAGATCTCGGAGAGTCTCTCAACCATGCGCTCAACGAGGTGTTGGCTGCCTTGAGGAACGAGAAGGACGCTTAGGAATAGCCACGAAAAAAGAAAAAAGGAAGAATGAAGAAGGTCGTTGCGGGGCCCTCTTCATTCTTCTTTTTTTTCTTTTTTTTCTATTGAACGTACGACATCTATAGTTGTATCATGGATGAGCTAATCAGATTGTTTGGTCCTGGAATTCGTAGAAGCCTGAATATCAAACCACAAGTGGAACATATTAACACCAGTGAAACATGTCCTGAGTGTCTCTGTCCCTTTGAAATACAAGGAACGGAATTCGTATGTCCCACCTGTGGTCTTGTTTCCGAGATTGAACCATGTGAAGAAACGAAGATCGATATTATTACTACTCGACTGCGTATAGTAGGTCCGGACGGGTTTAAGTATCAAAGTGATCTAGACCGCGCAAAACCAAAGCAAAGCGATGATGACATAGAACTGAAACGACGAACGCTACTACAAGAACTACGAGCCTACAACACTATTTACAAACAAAGTTATGATCTATCGTTCCCTATGAACGCGTTAGAAATCGTAGCCAACGCATTCACCCAAGTAATGAAAGTTTGTCTCAAGCGTAGCGATGCTAAGAAAAATATTTTAGCTGCTCTACTCTACCATGCATGCATACAATGTGGATTCGTGCGATCTAAAGGTGAGGTCGCTCGCTTCATGCAACTAAGAAACGAAGGCATCCATAGTGGAGAGGTCTTCATACGTTCTCTGTGTGACGACGATAAGATCGATGTAGACTTGGATGCTGAGCGCATAGTTCCTCACATTGCAACGACTTTCCTACAACTAGATCTTGTAGGAGTACCTAGGGACGTTCAACAAATAGTCCACGAGGTCGTTACTACAGCAATGGAAAACAATATAGGCCCCAAATCAATGCTTAAGACGAAAGTCATTGGAGCAAGTTACGAGGTGCTACGTCGCTCCGGATCGTCTATGTCTTTTAAGGATGTCGTTAAGCGATGTGACATATTTGGAAATGCGGTCAAGCGTTTTGTCAAGGAGTTGTCTTCTTACCATTCCCACTTCGAACCAATCTACGCTAGACATGGGCTAACTAGCAGTAGGACTTGGCAAAGTGAAAGTGAGAGCCATGTTCGTTCCTTTCATAGGAAACGTTGATTCTTACATTCCAAGTTTTTCTCGCATTTCCTTTTGCACTTCTTGCTTGAGTTCGGCTCGAACCCGATCCGGGCTTTTTTCACCTATGGAAGCCTTGCGACGAATTTCAGATCTCATGATCTCATACTTATTCGCTTCGTTCAGGATGAGACTGTATTCAGAGTCGGATATGTTTTCATCACGTAGTGCCTTCGATACTAGATCACGAATCGTATTGATTTTCGCCTTTGCCAACATAGTTGTCTTTTCATGCTTAGAAACCTTCATTCCTAACTTCTTAGCTCCAAGGGTCGTAGATGCTGAAATTAATCCACATAGTCCACCAATAACTCCAAGTGGTAGACCAATCACTATTCCAACCCCAGTCAACGCTGCGCCCAATCCAGATCCAGATAAGATCACAGATAGACCTCCAGTTGCCACTGCGATTCCATGAACTATTCCTTGAGAACGTGCATATTTCTTGCGTACACCTTCGTAGTGCCTTTCTTGAACTTCTATGTCCGAAAGCGTGTCTCGGATCGTTTGCAGTCTAAAGTTCTTTCCAGTGTCACTAGCAATCTGTGGATAGATACTTGGTGCTGATGGAAACGGTTGAATCGAATCGCCTTCCATTGTACGTCATACATATAGCTTACTCAAGCTTCAACACGTATCGTAGAGGTCGACCACGGAAGTCCATGATGTTGCTTTTGTCGTCGCGAACAGTCAGTCGAAGGCTGTTCCGCATTGTTCCTAGAGCTTGGACTTTCGTTGATTCCATCAAATGATAGGTCCTTCTGTTAAACCAGGTGCCTTCTACGTTAAGGCTAGCTAGTACAGTCGAGCGCTTTCCCTCAAGGAGTGAGAATTTGGGATCCACCGCATCACAGTGGATATATATTGTTTGGATATATTCCATTATCAGGTCGTATTCTCTCACTTTTAATGTTACGTTTCCATCCTCGTCTTCATTTCCTTTGATACCCAATATTTCACAGAGATTTTTACTGAACTTGATTGGTTTCTTCACATCTAGGGTCCAATACTTTTTACTGGATATGTCTATAAATTTAACGATGTCAGCATCGACTGCAGGTGCTAAGCGATCCATTAAGGTAGTTATCTTATAATTCCCTAGATTGATTGTGTATGGGAACCCCACACCCTTGACTTCCCACTGAAACGTGGCCTTCTCTTTTAGATTCAACCAACTGTTCTCAATGGTGGTTTCGAGTAGCGAAATATTATTGATAATAATTGGGTCGTCGAAGTAGACAGTATGGTCGGCCAATGTTGTGGTGATATATAAGAGAACCATCTTATATGTTGAAGGTATAACTATATGTATGTATAGCTTCAACACGATGCCTCTAGTTTTACCATACGAAGATGAGGGTCTATCTGCTGAGGACGTGGCGGAGATTGCCAGGGGTGGTCCAAGGCTTTCGAAAGCTGAGCAGACAGCGCTCCTTGTCAATGAAAACGACAGGATTGCCAAACTGAATACTGATTTGTGGATAAAGTTCAAGAAACGATACCCACATGCAGATATTCACAAGTTCTATGCCTCTACGGAAGTGAATGGTCCAGGCAAATATTCGACGAGTATTTGGTTTCGAGATGGAGATTCTAGCTATGTCGTTTACGGCGATGATGTCTCCAAGCTACCTGCAGTCACTCAAAGACGCATCGATAATGCGTTGTGGGATGTGCATAAAGGTTTCCCATCTACGTTGACCCTAGATAGGAGTGCGAAATATCCTATTACAGCAGTTCCTTCTACTGGACCGGCACAAGATATCGATCTCACTAATCTATGGATATATGCCACCCCAAAGGATAGGTTCAAAGCAGGCGTTCCAAATATATTCAAGGAGACCGTCGTAAAGCATATGACAGCAAATGAGTCCTACCATTGGTTACATGGTCCGGATTTCAAATACTGGCCTCAACAATTGAATTTTGCAACGTGGTGTGCGACTTCTGGATGTGGAGTGTCATTGCTTGATCCTATTTTCAAAACGCATCCACCAGTCATTCAGGGGTTCCTACGATTCCATGTTTATTTCACGATACGAAGAATTCTACGTGAACTTGGTGGTACTCATGGAGTTCCTTTACCTGGTAACTCTAATTTCAAGCAAATGGATAACCCCTATAACAAATCAGCTCTTGAGAAATTGTGCATCGAATTTGGCATATCTCGAACACCAGATTTCCCACCAGATTTCCGATGGCACGGAGGTAGGAATAATGGACTAGGAGATATATTCCTTTTGTACCCGGGTCCGACAGGATACGTAAACGTCCATGGAGTCCGAAGCTATGACAAAGGTGCAACCACATGGCCTCAGAAATATAATTTATTTGCAGACCAAGGAGGTAAGGAGGATCAGGGGGATCTTGTGGCCTTCATTAGGAACGATGAACATGAAGGAAAGCAATACAATTGGTTTACGCCACCAATCGGAAAGGGTTTGACAGATGTTGGATTGGGTAGGTTGAATAGATCTGTCGAGGCTTTTGGTCATTGCATGCTTGGTGCTCAAGCCGACTTGAACGGATCCATCATAGATAGCCATAACGTCAAAGAAAAGTTTAAGAGCTTAGTCGAAGATGCTATTCTCGAAAACGACTTAGTGGTGAGCTACAAAAACTATCTTACCGCTATAACGTCAACGCATAAGAGGCTCGATCTAGCAATAGCTGTAGGCGTGCGATTATTGCCAAGCGATCTAGTGTACTATCTTGGTAAGAAAGATGGCTATAGGAATCCAATCCCGAAAGCTACGAAAGATATGGTGCTAGGCACTAACGACATCAATGCAGAAGGCAAAGGACACCCACCTCTTACTATGGAAGGACCATCAGATAAGAAATCGGTGCAGCCTCTCGAGAAACAAGTTCCTGTACCAAAGGCAAAGGCAAAGGCAAAGGCAAAGGCAAAGGCAAAGGCAAAGGCTGTCTCACAACATGAGATCAATCTCGCAGTGACATCCATTGCCGCAGCTGGAATTGCATGGATGTTGTTTCGTTAACGTCGTTTGTATTGCTCTATCGTGATCACCACTATTGCTACGATGAATAACCAAACGTTCTGTGCTAGTACTCCCAGAGCTTTACCAGCCATAGTAAATATGAAACTCGCAATCGATCCAATCATTCCAGGTAGGATCTGTCCAAGTTTCTTTCCCATTTCTTTCAACAACCCCCCAGTCGTTTGCAATCCCTTCTTTACTGCATCTGCTGCTTTATCAATACCAGTCTTTATTGGTTTTGGTACGGATTTCGACAACAGGGAAACTATCGTACTAACGATAGCGCCAATAGAAGTTACCACTGCAAGAACAGTCATTCCATGCTTTCTAAAAATGTATTTGATCCTTTCACGTAGCGACATACGTTCTAGTATGGCTCCCTCTTGACGTTCGAGTAATTCTATTTCGTTATGGATGTGTACTTTCTCTTTCTTAGCCGCTTCCTTCTGATCCTCAGTTGACGTTAGGTCTTGAAGTATGCTATCTTCTACTTTGAGATGTTCGGCGGCCTTTTCTTGACCTTGGATGACTTGGTCTTCTCTTTCTGCATCTGTAGGACCTAGGACAAATTTGAGATCTTTACCCATACTTTGATATCTTTCACCCTTCACTGTGGTCAAAGGTATGGGCTTCTCTTTACTTCCAAGTACGTGAAGATAGATTCTAGCCAGTTCCTTATTGGCCTCCCATATTCCAGTTATCTCAAGGAATCCTCCACGAATCCCTACATCCACATAGTGTTTCCATACAGTATCGAATAGCATTTGTTTCATTTCATCCGATGTGCCTGTTTTGAAGACTACGCGGCGATCGCTAAATTTCGGATGTTTGATTCTATCCTCATCCTCCGCAACGAGTTCGTCGAAGTAATCGTTATCTTCTACGGTAAACGAGGTTTCCAGATTCTTTGGTCGAGCACCTTCCTTGGCGAAGTCGCGTCTAGTTTTCAGGTTGAGTGATTCACTCGGATCCACATTCGTAGAGTCTGACGCCAATTTCCGTGCTTCTTCATTGACAGTATCATCGTTGTCGTAGTCTCTTCCTCTTTCAGCTTCATCAGTTCTTTCATCATACCTACCCTCAGAGGCCATGTTAAACATATCTACATATATAGTTATATTCAACATGATCTCATCAAAGTTGGATCCCACACAAGTACGAAGAGAGCCTCATGCACTCAAGGCTCCGCGAGACTTGTATAGGAAGACTTTCACTCGATCGTCTGCCAATCCAGGTGAGACTCTATACGTAGAAGTTCCAAAGCTAGCAGAAGACGTAGTACTAGTACCTGGGAGCTTAGCGCTATTGGGCGACATCGTACTATCTGGTGGACATGCGAATAACAGAGTCGTTTCGAACGTTGGACGCTGTTTGGTCATGCGTAGAATCTGTAGGATGGGAGCTGAAACAGTAGAAGACCTTGTCAGGCCAGACCTCCTACAAACATACTCCGATGTATACCTATCTACGCAGGAGAGAGAGTCTAGAATACAACAAGGCATTCAATCAGAGAACTTGAATAAGCTACGATCGAAAGCTGGTGACGCAAGTACTTCATCTGCTGCAGACAACGCGCTCCTAACTGCATGTGGTTCTAAGTATAAGATTCCCTTAGATGTTGACATTCTGACACAACATGGAGTTCTATATCCACATGCCTTAGAAAGTACCATTACGTTCGAGTTAACTCTAGCGTCTGCCAACGAGGTTGTAATTGGATCGGATACGACGAAGATAGGTACGTACCAACTTACCAACATCCAACTAGAATACGAAGCAATCAGGAACGAAACGCTGGCTAGTAGTGCACTTCACAAATATGAAATAGGTACTGCATTCCTATACAACTACGCTGTTCACTTCAAAACAGTAGATATCGCTAAAACATCCGATACTTTGATATCTCAAAACATCAATGTTCCACGACGATCCTTTGCTGGCCTACTTCTACTATTCATAGATCCACCTACCATTGGCACACGAGATAGTGAAGCATTCTCGAATCCAGATATCTTAAAGGTAGAAGTAGATGTCAATGGGATTCCCAACAGACTCTTTCCAAGTGGCATGCTTCCCCTAGATTTCTGGGAGGCTGCAAGAAGCTGGTTTGGCACACCCAATACTTCTATGACTCCAAAGAAGTTCTTTGAAAATAGATTCTCTATTCTAATCGATTGTCGCACAGCAAAAGATTCCACCGTTCATGGTGATGGCTTGGCACAAACCGGTAGTGGAAAGGACATCGACATTCGCATACATAGAACTGCAAAGGGAAGTGGAAATGTGAAAATGCACATCTATGTCCTTGCGGATGCTCAGGTCACGATATTGAACAGATCTCTGCAGAGTATATTATACTGATGGATTCTCTCGTAGAGCACGTGCCGTTCAACGCACTCATAGTCGGTCCAACTAATTGTGGGAAGACTGCATTTCTCATAGAACAACTTCGTGGATCATTTCGTGGTAAGTTCGATTACATAGTACTGATTTGTCCTACGTATGCCCACAACAAAACTTATCGTGGATTTGCAAATCGAGATCCTCGTTTCTTCGTCATGTCACCACCGCAGGATGCCATCGATGCTACTTTGAGTATTTGCACAACATTTTGGTCAGGTACCAATACTCTATTGATTCTCGATGATTGCGCCGCATCGAAGGACGTCAAGAAACGAACTGACAAGCTAGTGGACTTAGCCTTTTCTGCACGACATATAGGGATTTCCGTTTGGGTGCTGTCCCAACAACTAACGAGCATATGTAAACCCTTCCGTGAGAACGTAGCTATCGTAGTAGCATTCCATACAGCATCGGCCGTAGATGGTAAAAGGATATTTGAGGATTATGGAGGCTCGCAAGAATGTAAAGAGTTACGAATGATACTTGGATCCCATAAGTTCGCTCGCATGTGCTTCTGTCTCCGCCATCCTTTCGAGGTAGTGTTAGAGCTCCCAGCACCTACAACATATTATCATGGATAAAGAACTACTCGAGATATTTGGTGAGGATGTAACAGGCCCACCACCAACCAACCTAGACGTTGCATCGGACAATCGTGAATCACTTTCGATCTTAGCCGCAACAGGCGTAACGAAAGAATACTTAGGTAAGAACTTTTCTCTAGGAGACATCTCTAGACTTCCTGAGAAAGAAATAGACAAGTTGTATAGGAGGTATCAGGCCGTCCTAGCTCAGCAAGTAACGAAAGGCTTAGTCGACGGTGTGACACGTCTAGCTACCCGCCTAGTTGCCTACCTAATACCAATAGATTCTCAAGAAGCACTGATCAAGGACCTACAAGAAGACCCTCTAGTCCGCAACGAAATCAGTGCTGCGACTGGCCTACTATCGCTCAAAGCAGGTCGCCTTGTAGCTCTAGCTAGCGTCCTATTCCACATATCTGGTCACGTAGTCATTCCTGGAACAACTGTTGAACCTCCACATATACCCACTATATCGAATCAAGATGGAAGGACAGACGGATCAGATAACTGCGAATCCTCCAACGACTGTACCAACTAAGATAAAAAACCCAAAGCGCGTCGCAGCTGGAAAAGCACTAGCGTTAAGCAACAAACTCGCTAAAGAAGCTCAAAAGAGAGAGTTGATGCGCGAAAGCGAATCATGTAAAGAAGTCGACGTAGAGAAAGGTCGGTTCGAAAGCCTGACTATCCTCGCAGTCATTGGTACTGGCGCTACATTGTTTGGCACGTACTTTGCGTACAAGAAGTATGTAGATGGTAATAAGCGTGTTGCCACCGTTAGCACGACACAACCTGCAGCTCCGGCAAAGCCAACGGCACTAGACATGGAGTAACACTTAAAGACTCGAGATCATAGTAGTATATATCTAGATGGAGAAGGAATTGACGAAGACGGCAACCGATGCAGTCAAAATCGTTGGACTCGCTGCTGGTATTGGGTGGATCGTAAAAAAGACTACCAAGGAATCTATGCTTAGTGATCCTTCTTCTTCCCTAGCGAATTACGCAAAGTGGACTGCCGTGATACTTGGTAGCTTATACGCAAAGGAATATCTTGAGAAACAACTTGAGAAAGAAAAAGAAAAGACCAAATAATAATGGCACTAGCAGCAATTGGTATGTCGATTTTCGGCGCTGTTTTGAATGCGACGGCATTTACTGGTGGTGGCATACTAGCTAGAATGTTTGGAAAGGACGATGCTGTAGATAAGGAACGAGAGAGACACGATAGGGCCACCGAAAAACTAGAACGCGAAATGAAAGCGTATACAATCGAACGTCAAAGACGATACGACTATGCACAAGAGCAGGAAGGTCTTGAACGCAACGCACGCAACGATCAAAGAGATACCAACGAAGCCTTAGTGCGATCCGATAAGTTACGTAAGGCGCTTAAACGTCTCAAAGAGATGAAAGAACCCCGCTTATCTGACTACTACAAACCCTCAAACAATCAGAAGACTGGCGAGTTGCTCTACGTTGGTGGTGGAATGCTAGGCGTTGGATACACTATTAGTAAATGGATATAGATACTACTACTAAGCTACTAGTAAGCTACTTAAGCTACTACTAAGCTACTAGTAAGTTGCCCTAAGCTACTAGTAAGTTACCCTAAGCTACTAGTAAGTTACCCTAAGCTACTAGTAAGTTACCCTAAGCTACTAGTAAGTTACCCTAAGCTACTAGTAAGTTACCCTAAGCTACTAGTAAGTTACCCTAAGCTACTAGTAAGTTACTAAAAAAAGAAAAAAGGAAGAATGAAGAGGGTCACGCAACGACTTTCTTCATTCTTCCTTTTTTTTTTCATCTGTTGAAGGTTAGAATGTATAGATGTACGATGGATTCTAAACTTGCGAATACCTTCTATGGTCCTATGGGCTATTGGAAAGGTCACTCTGCAATTGGCAAGCTATCGGTAGCAGCGAAAGCATCAGAAGACGTGGCTAGGAGTTGGTTGGAAAAGCAATCTATGTGGCAAATATATCTACCACCACCAAAACACATTCCACGACCACATTGGACTGTATCGAAACCAAATGAAGTCCACCAAGCTGATTTGATATTTCTACCACACGATCGGCCTGGACGTGGAAGGAAACTGTATAAGTATGCATTAGTGGTAATCGATGTAGCTTCTCGATACAAAGAAGCCGAACCTTTGGCATCTAAAGATAGTGGTGAAGTTTCTGCGGCATTCGAACGAATCTATAAACGTAGTCCACTAGAATGGCCAAAGACTTTGCAAGTAGATCCTGGTAGAGAATTCATGGGACGTATGTCTGAAACGCTAGAACTACATGGTACGAAAGTTCAACGAGGTGAGGCTGGTAATCATAGAGCGCAAAGTTTTGTTGAAAGAGCAAATAGGACTCTAGCTGAGAGATTGTTTGGCTATCAATATGCACAAGAGATGGTGCTTACTTCGGAAGGATCAGATGAGCGTAGTAGAGAATGGGTAATTCGTTTACCAATGGTTATCAAAGCCATGAACAGTGAGGTGACTCGGTTGACTGGTAAAGAGCCTTCGAATTCTGTAGTGGCGCAACAAGTAGATCTGAAGACTCCTACGTATTCGCGCACCGTTGGATTGAGAGAAGAGCGTCTACCATTCGACGTTCTAGTTCGATATCTTTATGCACCAGGAGAATTGGAAGGAGGTGAAAAACGTAGAGCTACTGATCCTGTGTGGAGTTTGCAGCTATACACCATTTCGCGAAGTGTAGTATCTTCGGGACAGCCTGTGCTGTACTACCTTGCGAAGGAGAAGGATGCACCCAAACGTGGATTCGTTCGTGAAGAGCTACAAGTTGTTCCTAGGGATACAGAACTACCACCAAAAGGAATTCTGTTTGTACCCAAGCGCTAGACAGCGTACTCTATTGGCTCTGTGTGGATTCCATCGGGAAGAACACGTCTTTTGTCGTAGTAAGTCGATAGCCCCAGCTTCCATTGGTCGTAGGTTACCACACCTTCTGGCAATAGTCGGAAGCCTCGGTTTTCCGCCATGTCGATACTACCCTGGAGGGCTGCTTTGAATCGATCCCACGAAATGTCATTGTGACGCCTAGACATACCTTTAGCGGAATACTTCTTGCTGCCACCCGTATCGACGTAGTAGGCTTTCGAGCATAGGGCAATGGCGCGATGTCCTTCGAATTCGAGTTTGAAGAGTCCTGGTGTACGACTGCTCCATTCGTCCCAAGCTAGCCATTCATTCCTTTCGGCTTCGAAATCTTCTCGCAGTTCCGGTCTTACAACCTCATCGAGGCTATTTCCCGAGATGGCAATGTAGGCACTGTCTGTGTCCATCTGTATATATTCGAAATCATTGCGATCAATGTACTTGTCGATGAAGTCATAGTAGAACTCGAGCATACGCAGCTTTGCAAGCTGGTACACAGCGATACCTACTTGGAAAGGGCGTTTGATTCGGATCTGGTCCTTTCGGCTCTCGAGTTCGTATGCCTCACCAATCTCTTCCAGGTCTTCGAACCAAACACTTCGCAATGCCTTGTCCACAACCTTCTCATCTTTTGTATAGGTGACTTTCGTTTGGCGTCCCAAGTCTTCGAGCAACTTTCCATAGGCGCTGTTTCCTAGCAGCTTGAACACATCTGCCAGCAAAGCCTCACCTTTATCTTCATCTCCCATACGACGTGCCTCAGTGACTTGGTCCACGAACCATCCGAAGATTTCTTTGGGTTCGTAATCTATCGTGCGGTAGACAGCAGTGATCACTGCGCCGTGATCTACATACCAAAGTAGAAGAGGAGCATAGAGTAGCAACTTCTTTCCAGAGAGACTCCCAACTAGCTTCTTTTCCTCGCTGAGCTTTCTACCTGTCTTTGTGAGGTAGGCCAACATTTCTGGAGGGATTGCTTCTTTGGGGATTTTCTTGTTGTAGAAGAAGGGTGGCATCTCCTCAAATTCCTTCCACAATTTCTTTGGTATCTCGATGTCTACTTCTGCATATCCAAACCACGTTCCACCAAGTAGACATTCAACGAATCCTTTGGTGGCTGGACCTGGATCGTCATAGTGCACAACCTTTTCTTTTCCACAAGGCATTTCGAATTCCATGGTAGAAAGATATAGGGCGTTGGCATCGTATCCAAGAATCTTACGACAAGTCTTAGTTCCTCCCTGATGACTACGAATCTTAGTTTTTCCCGCTTCGTGGAGTCTGGTGAACACTATGCTTGGACCTCCCACTACAGCGTCTTTCAGCATGCGGTAGGCTTCCTTACTTGGAGCGTACATCTCAGCTCCCATTTCTACACTACCTCGAAGCAGGAACTGTAGTGAGACTCCTGGGATGGACACTGCGTCTTTCAGCATGTCTACTCCTTTCTCGTGATAGAAATCTCGCATCTTTTCGAGTGCCTCTAGGAATGGAACTACATCTAGGTCGTTGTAGTATCGTAGCCAGTCTGCAAAGGTTTTCATTCCTTTGTCGAGAAAGGTGCACTCACAGTCTTCGAACTCTGACATAGATAGTAGATGTTCTCTTTTCAACTTCGAACCCCACTCTGGATAGTCTGGTAATCCAATGTGATCCAACTTGTCTGGAGAATCGAACCACTCATATGGGAAGAAACTCTTTTGCAACTCACAGCCATAGGCAGCGACCCAACGTTCATAAGAAGTTCCGGGTCCAAGGTAGTTGATCACATCAAGGAAACGGAAATCTGGGGTCAATAGGAACATAGTGGAATTGGCTTTCTTTGCTACCAGGATCTTTGAACAGGTGTCGGCAATGATTCCTACGAAGTGCTCCCTGATCAGATTAAGATCGTACCTGCCAGAGTTGAATCCCACTACTGGAACTTGGCTGATCCATTCATCGATCTTCGCTTGTTGTTTCTTTGGTAGGGTGTCAAAAGAGAATTCAGGTGTCTTGGGGCAGAACTGTTCCACAACGACTTCTTGGATTGTCTCTGCTCTTTGCTGGAGTTCTTCGACGAAGGCTTCGATGAGTTCTTTTGGATTGCGTCGACAGATGTGGGTTGACTTTCGATTGTACGTGTCGGCAATTGATACTGATATTGGGACATGGACGTTTTCGATGGTCAGGTGGTCTGTTGGTTGTCTTCCTTTTGTCGTGTCGAGATAGGCTTCGAAATCGTAAACTATGAAGTGTGGGTAGACAGTTTGTGTTGGTGTGGGGACCGGTTTGTTTTTCTTCTTTGTGGAGCAGCCCCAAGCTTCCACTACTGTATAACCGGCTCCTTGTAGCTTTGCCGTTCTTTCACAGGTCTTGAGATAGAGCCTCCTTTCCCTAGGAAAACATTTCGGGCAGCCATGGAAATAGCATCCATGAAATTGAAAGATGGTTTTCGAAATAGGTTCGTAGCCGTCGACCGGCGCTCCTTCGATCCAATGCTCTCCACCATGCCCACAAGCTGCATGATGAATGTGTTGTCCAATCCTTTTGGTTTCGCGTTCTAACCAGCATAGAGCGACTTTGCTGGCTGTGCTCTCTGGCCAGAAGGCTTTTTCGTATGCCGACTGTGGTACTGTGATTACTTTTCCAGGGCAAACAATCTTCGTTTCGCCACGCCTGCAACGATCTGCATGGCGGTGAAGGTTCGAGGCTTTTGTGAACCGTTGCTTACAATCGTTGCATACGTAGACACTCCCTATCTTGTCGATGTTCTTGATGTAGAAGGCATGTTCTTCATACATCCCAATCGTCATCGTATGCTTGTAGTGAGCTGCATGTCGCGTCAGATGCCAAGCGCCGTCCTCCGTGGGTTCGTACACCCTAATGCCAATCCCGAAGTGCAACTCGACTTCCTCCAGCTGGTCTAAGGAAGTTCTGGGAACATCTTGCGTGGGTGCTGTCAGGCGATAGAAGTTCTGGGCAAGTTTTCGAGCTTTGACGCAACACCTATCTACTCTTGCTCCTTCATGCATGGCAAGGCAGCGCCAAAGACATAGGTTGTCGCCATATCGATCAAGGGCAAGCATTCCTTTCTTAAGGCGAAGCCATTGGGGTAGTGGACCTGTTCCCAACAAAAGCTGACGATCGATCACGACTTTGACATCCACGTAGATCCAACGAATGAAGGCCCATTGGGTATTTGGTCGATTAATGTTGTCGGGATTCAAACGAGCTGTCTCCTTGCTATTGATCCACTCTTCTGCATCTTCTAGGATGTTCACCCAGGGAGAACCTGGGACAGTCTTGGAGAATAGAATCACGCGTCCGTCATTGACATTCCGAATGCGATAGGTGTAGCTGTAGCGCAGGTAAAAGCTGGTGGTTACATTTGCAACTAACTTTTCCATGATCCTAGGAGTCAAATCTCCTGCCACACCTTGGAAGAAGCGCCATCGAATAGTACGGCGACCTATCTCCATCCCCTCGAGCATTCCATCTCTCTCCTCTAGAATAGCACCTGCCTCTCGAGCTAGACTCCGTGGAAGTGGTTCACTACGTGGTCTCACCATTCTCCCTTCGATATAACTATGTGTTAGGATAGCTTTAACAGATACTCCAATTTGGATTTTATGTGTAAGGCTGTTGCGGCGATATAACTATATGTAATTATATCTCTAATAGGATTATCAAGTTGGATTTTACGTACAAGCAATCGATGTCGATATAACTATATGTAATCATATCTCTAATAGGATTATCAAGTTGGATTTTACGTACAAGAATATCTAGTGACACTTTGAATGACCCTTAGTTACCCCTAGTAGTATAGTCGGAGTCAGTTAAATACAACTTTTTCTTGTGCAACAAAACTCAAAAGATTGTGAATGGTATGGCCGCCTTTTTTCTTGCATAAGGGGCGTCATGAAGTGGATTTCTGAATTCGCTTTATGACGCCCCTTGTGCAAGAAAACAAGGCGTCCATAACATTCACAACCTTTTGAGTTTTGTTGCACAAGAAAAAGTGGTATTTAACTGACTCCGACTATACTACTATCTCCAATTCTTTTAAACCCGACAAAGCGCTTGGCTATGATGTTTCAATGAAGATAATCAAAACATCGTTTGATTTAATTTCTGAACCATTGATGACCATTATTAACCTCTCCTTGGCCCAAGGAGTCTTTCCTGAAAAGCTAAAACTTGCCAAAGTTATCCCAGTCTTCAAGAGCGAAGACCCCAATTTATTTAATAACTACAGACCGATCTCTCTTCTCCCAAACGTTTCGACATTCTTTGAAAAGATTATGCATAACCGTGTTTCTGCTTTTGTAGATAAATTTGAAATCCTTCACCACAATCAATTTGGATTCCGTAAGAATCACTCTACATCTCTAGCCCTTATTCACCTCCTTAACAAACTTGCTACCTCAGCCGACCAAGGAGAATTAACTGTTGGTGTCTTTTTAGATCTTTCTAAAGCGTTTGATACGCTTGACCATGAAATTTTATTCAACAAACTCGAACACTATGGTATACGTGGACAGCCATTAAAATGGATCAAAAGTTACTTTAATAATCGAAAGCAATTTGTCCAAGTCAATGATACTATGTCTTCTGAGCATAACATCACATGTGGTGTACCACAGGATCCATACTGGGATCATATTTTTTTATCATTTATATTAACGATCTTCCTAACGCCTCCAAGTTAATTGACTCTCTACTCTTTGCGGATGACACAAGTATTTTTTATTCCCACAAATATCCTAATCTATTGATATCCTTTTTAAATAGAGAACTAAAACAGATAGATGATTGGTTAAAAACAAATAAACTTACTGTCAATATAAAGAAAACCAATTATATCCTTTTCAAACCTAGACAAAAGCACATTTCATGCAATGTTCCCCTCCTATTTAATTACCACCAGCTAGAACAAAAGCAAGTTACTAAATTCCTAGGAGTATTTATTGATGAAAACTTCACCTGGAAAACTCAAATAAGCCATGTTTGTAAGAAAATGTCCAAATCTATAGGTATTATTTACAGATCTCGATTTTATCTGTCTTCTAAATCTAAATTATCTCTTTACTATACATTAGTTTACCCATACCTCTCCTACTGTAATATTGTCTGGTCAAGCACATATCCCTCAAACTTAAACAGAGTATTTCTTCTTCAAAAGCGTGCTGTACGAATTCTAGCCTCTGCCGATTATCGTGCCCATACTGCACCAATTTTTGACAGCTTAAAAATACTAGACATTTTTACCTTGAACAGTTTCAACAATGCTAAATTTATGTTCTCCTATCATAATCAACTACTTCCCCCTCTATTCTCAAACTTTTTTCCTAGAAATGATCAGATACACAGTTATAGTACCAGAATTGCAACTAATTATCGATCACACTCTTGTCGTACTAATATCAAACAATTTACTATTCTTCATCAAGGACCAAAAATATGGAACTATCTGCCCCTCTACATAACGAAGTCTTTAACACTACCGGAATAAAAAAAAAACCTTTTCCACCACATTGCTACTAACAAATGAAACTTCATTATTTACACCTTCACATCTCTAATTATCTTTAATTACATTGCTGTTCGCAATTGCTAACTAATTTTATTATATGAATATTATGAGGAGGTCTCTACTCTATAAGCCCTGTGGTTTCCAGAGGCCTCCTCGCCAGAATTGCCTAAGCTTCCACTTATTTAAATTGTAACTAATAGTAACTGTTCGTTGTATTTAGAACAATATTCTTAGTCAAATCAATTGTTAATACTAGTTAGTTAATTTCTCTGTATAAGATTGTAAATCTATTGTAACTATTCAAATACCTTAATTATTACTTTCTCCTGTCAATAATATTCCTGTACAAATCACACCGCTAGGCCGCTTTGTATTGTAGTCAGTATTACTATTGTTACTTTGTTACTCAGATAAAAAAAATATGGCAAAAAAAAAAAAAAAAAAAAAATTAAATACATGTATGCTCGAGTGTCAAATTTTCTCAATAGTTTAGGTGATGATCTGGAGAAAGTGGTGAAGGAACTGGACATCAAGTCATTTCTTTCAAACATGGCTAACAAGTCTAGAACTACAGTAGATTGTTTGACGAAGGTGCAGTTGCTCACAGCTTGCAGGTCCTATAGTGTTAATGCTAGTGGCATCAAAGAAGTGCTTAGGGTTTCACTTAAGCAACACTTAAAGAAGAACAATATTCAGTTTAAGGCAAGTTACACTTGCCTTTTTACACCGTAATCCATGGATTATGTTATGTTAAGTATAATGATATTTTATCTCAACAGATGTCTTGTGTTCAGTTTTTTGATAAAAAGATGCTCGATGTAGAGGAGCTAACCACTGTGTAGAGAGATTTTGAAGTTCTCAGTGATGTCCTCAAAGGCAATCCAGATAAACCCAACTACCTTGCTCCAAAGGAATTCAAGACAAATGCACTTGAGTGAGGAAACAAGTTCAGAAGAGCAACCTTTGATGAGGTAGAGTAAATCGTCTGGTGTCCGTTATTCCCTTGTATCCAGCAGCTTGTAGCCTAAGTAGGAAACTGCCATTGGGCATCATCTCCCACTAGCTTCTCTCTTCAATAATGCCTGCTCTTCATGAAGCTGCGCATTGGTCTATTCCTTTGTCTGTTTCAGACTTGGAAGCTTTACTAAAATACAAATTATTAAAAAAGTAATAATTTCTAAACATGTATACATTTTCAGTCTTACAAGATAATGTACAAGTCCAGGCCGGGGCACTCATGTTTATGACTTGTATGTGGTGGTACAGGATCTAGGCTTGAACCTAATTTAGATTTCAGGGTCCAGGTGTTTCATAAAAATATGCAGAATTCCAGGTTATAGGGTACAACACATGAAGAATCAGTGTGAAAATTCAGGTTCGTTTTCAAAATACATTGGAAATCGAGGTTCAGGACTTTGTTCTCATGATATGAAGTGCCCCTCCCCAGGGACGATGTGATTAATACTTTTTTCTAGCTACTTTTTTCTCATATCATATTTAGTGCCTCCTTCCCCTCCCTGTGGGTACATGTATATGTGATTAAATATTTATCATTTTTCAACGGGATGTTATTCCATATAATAAAAATAATAATAACTTTATTTATATAGCGCTTAACCATTAATAGTCCTAAGCGCTTTACAAGAGTAAGTTAAAAAATATATTATGGCTATACAATTATAATTACAACTATATATAAAAATACATAATACACGGAATAAAATTCTAAACTTTTTTAAATTTATTTTTAAATAAAATCCACGAGTTTTTTCATATATGCATGGTGAATTTAAAGGACTTATTCCTATGACCTTTTAATGCTAACAAAATGTTTCTATAAACATAAATATGAACAATTTTTATTTTATCTCATTCTGTCCAATAGTGACATTTTGTAATGTTAACATTCCAGTTTTAGTGTACCACATCGCCCAGTTCTTGGGAAATATGAGACAGTACACCACATTAACTGCCAAGCTTTTGCAAAAAAAAATCACCTTCAGAACAGAACGCCAAAAAGGTAGCAAGAACTCCAATTACACAGTTCAGGTATTCCTTGAAGAAGCAGCTATTATAAATGCGGTGTTTTAAAACACAGCGCAATTTGGTTTATTTAACAGATCTTAATTGATTGCCTTTAATATTGTTCATTGCATATTTTAAATTAAGGATAAATCACAATAGCGGATATTACAGTGGCGTCTAGGAATAGCAGTTTCAGCGGGATTGACCCTATTGCCTGACTTCGATGTAATGAAGCGCTATTCAAACTGTGTATCTAAATCAGCTGTTCTTGTGTAAGAGGGCGTTGGTGTAATACACGAATGATGGCTTCAATTGCTCTTCGTAGATGCCACTGTAATATAATATATTATCACTAGTCTAACATATTTTTTTTACAATATTATCCCTTCCTACAGATTATGGCATGCAAAAAACGTGGACTGTTTGCCCGAGTCAATGACATAAAGCGGGAGAGGAGCTTACAGGAAGAGGAACTCTCATACGCGTAGCACTCCTTAAAATGGCAAACCAACCATATATTGAGGTTGGAGCAGAAATTCCTTGTGTACATAGATACAGAGAAAGTAATATAATTAGATTTGAAATTGTGAAAATATGCACAATAATAGTGTATATACCTCTTAATAACATTAAATGCTATTAGGAGTTTTTAAGAATTTAGGACTACGTAATCTTTAAGCTTATTTAAAACAATTCAGTATTGCTCTTGCATGTTGCTCCAACAAATGAAAATGCTAGTAACTACTGTTATCAATATTGTTGTCAGATATTTTTCAATTATTCAGCTGCTCTAGTAAAATATATATCCACCCCTGTAGTTATCCACCCATCAATGCTAAGCCCGAAGGGGAGGGTATGGGGACTGCCATTCCTTTCTCGGGGTTGGAATATTGCAACCAACAACTTAACATTGATAGATTGATAGGTGCAGTATATACAGGCAAATCCAGATGCCTACGGAGAAAAGAAACGAAGAGGAAACGCGGAGAGAGAGAGAGAGAGAGAGAGAGAGAGCCATAGGAATTGTCGGTTTTGTAACTTCATTGTGTCGGTTTGGTAACCACTGTGTGTCGGTTTGGTAACTGTGTGGCGGTTTGGTAACCTGTGTGTCGGTTTGGTAACATATGTGTGTCGGTTTGGTAACGCGTGCTTGCGGGTTTCCTGTGGTTTCATATCAACGAAAGAAATCGGCGGCCATCTTGTTTCAGGAGAAGCTGTATTTTTCAGCAACGTTCACAGCTTTCTACTCGCTCAATCGTCGGTGAGTTTACACTCTTTTACTTTTTTACTTTATATTTAACCTTGGAGTGTTGATGTGTACCTTATAAAGTATTTCTAGATCAATATAATGTTCGAAATAGAAGTCGAAATATAGCCAGTAGGCAGTACGGCAGTAGACTGTAGAGGCATACATTGTGCTATCAGTTGGTTATTTCTTTTAGTCTCAGCTATAGTTGCGGTGGTATAGTTTGCTAGTTCTTGTAATCTCCATTATGGTTTTGTGGTATACACAATGTAGTTTGTTAGTTCTTTTAATCTCAGCTATAGTTATGTGTTATATAGTTTGTTAGCTCTTGTGTAGTCTCAGGTATAGTTTTGTAGTATACACACTGTAGTTTGCTAGTTCTTGTAATCTCCATTATGGTTTTGTGGTATAGTTTGTTAGTTCTTTTAATCTCAGCTATGGTTTTGTGGTATAGTTTGTTAGTGTTTGTATAAGTCAAGACAAGACAAGACAATTTATTTCACACTGATTCGAAAACGTAATTAACAGGAGTAGCATGAAAAAAATACAATGGATTGAGGTCATTAGTTTAGAAATAAGGATAATACAATGTCTGTGTGCAGTAGCCAAAGTAGCGCAAGGCTTTCGAGTTGGCTGCTGTAATTAGGAAAGTAAAAATAGGCTGAGCTCAGTTACAAATTACAAATGAAATAGATGACTAAAGAATTTAAAGTAATTAGCATGCATATATTGATCATATTTACAGCTAGGAAGAAAAAGGTTTGATGTTAAAATTAATATATAGTACGATATTAACAACTTATAAAGAGACAAAGAAGGGGAAAAAAAAACTTACAGACGATTGCCATAAAAATAAGAAAATCAGGAATTCAGTGATAGTTGAGAATTAAGTTTGACGATTCAAGAGATAAGTTTTGTATTGTTTTTTTTAAAGAATTAGCTGATAGGTCTTTTAGGTCAGGAGGGATGCTTTCCCATAATTTGGATGCTAAGTATTTGAAAGTGAATTTGCCATAATTTGTTCTTATACTAGGCCTAAGTATACTAGGCCTAAGTAATTTTTCTAGATGAATATCTCGTATTATGAGAATGGATACTTGATACAGGGATGAGGAATTCAGTAAATATAGAAGGGATACTAATTGAGTGGTTTATTATCTTATGTGTAAATATAGATGTCTTAATTTAGTTTGACGATATTTTCAATTTTGAGGATTCCAAGAAGATTGAAATATGGGTCCAGATTCTCATTCCCTTTAGTAAAGAATATACTTCTTATGCAGTTGTTTTGTTTGACAGAGAGTTTTTTTAAACTAGTTTTGTAAGTGTTACCCCAGCTCATGATGCCATAGTTTAGATATGGATAGATAAGTGTATAATAAAGTTGCTTTAAAATATGCAAATCAAGATAGTACCTTAGTTTATAAATGATTCCAATATTCTTAGCTATTTTGTTATTAACATGAGTAATCTGACTATGCCAGTTAATATGTTCGTCTATGAAGATACCTAAATATTTAATGTAGGGTTTACGTTTGATATTGGGAATATTAATTTCTATATTTTTTCTATGGGCAGAGGTTATAATCATATAATTTGTTTTTTTAAAGTTAACAGAAAGTTTATTAGTAGCACAGTAATTAAAGACATGTTTCAGTTCATGATTTATAACCGTTTCTAGGTCAGTAGGATTGTCACATGAAAAAAAGATGTTAGTGTCATCTGCAAAGATTCTGAATGATAACTTATTAGAAGAATTTGTAATGTCATTTATATATATAGTAAGAACATAAGTGGACCTAAGGTTGATCGCTGTGGTACACCACATATAACGTTTTGTGCACTCGATTCAGTATTGCCAATTTTAACATACTGTTTTCTATTTTGAAGATAACTGCAAAACCAATCCAGAGCTATTCCTCTGATGCCATACTTTTCAAGTTTTTTTAACAATATGTTATGATTTACAGTATCAAATGCTTTTGAGAAGTCGAGGAACAAACCACAAGTAATGAGTTTATTATCTATTGATGTTTTTAGATTATCAGTTAATTCCAGTATAGCTTGTTCAGTAGAATGGCCTTTTCTAAAACCAAATTGATACTCAAAAAGAATGTTATGCTTTTCTAGAAAAGACATTAACTGGTTGTATACTAACCGTTCTAAAACTTTACTAAAGGGAGATAAGATTGCTATTGGTCTATAATTTCCAGGATCGGTAGCAATGCCATTCTTGTAGATGGGAGTTATCCTAGAGACTTTAAGTACATATGTCAGGGGCATTGCCAGTTGAAATTGATTCATTAAAGATGTAAGTAAATGGTTTTGAGAGTGGTTGACATGCTATCTTTATCATTTTATTAGGAACGTCTAAAGATGCTTTATTGATATTCAGCTGTGAAAATAGACGACTGACATCTGTTTCTGAGACAGGTGACATAAAAAAGCTTGAAGATGGTGTATTATTTATAAATTTTGTAGGGTTATCATCAGTTTTTTTCAATAAGGCCAGCTAGAGTTGGACCAATGTTGATGAAGTGATGGTTGAATTGTTCGGCAATATGTTGCTCGTTGGTAAATGTTATATCGTTCCTGATGAGTCTGGTTGGGTAGCTCTGCCCTTTAGTTTTCCTTTTGATTAGTGAGCCTATGAGTTTCCAGGTACTTTTTAAGTTGTCTTTGCACATTTGGAAGTGTTTAATATAGTAGTCTTTTTTTTGCTATTGTTTTGATGTGGTTGAGTATATTGGAATATTTTTTATAATGCTCTACATATGGTACTTGTTTACTTAAGAAATGTGAATTGTAAAGTTTATGTTTCACTTTAATTGATTTTAATATGCCTTTAGTTATCCAAGGTTTTGATACATGTAGTTGCTTGATTTTACTATTTGAAGCAAGTTTATTTGGAGCATGTTTATCAATGACTGTATTAATTACATTGATTGTATCGTTAGTTACATCATTTAGGCTGTTATTTTTGGAGATAATATTTGTCCAATTAATTAAATTAATATCATGTATATATTGCTCATGATTAAATTTACTATAATCTCTAAAGTATATTCGTTTTTGTTTTTTTGATAGATAAGCTTGAGACACAAAAAAATGGGTAAATGATCAGAAATGTCTACAGTTAATATACCAGTGGTGGTATTTAGGGTTGGTGTATTTGTATATACATTTGTAGATGGTCTATTAAGGTTGCTGTATGATTGGTAATTCTAGTAGGCTTAGTGATCATTGGAAGAAGATTATTACTATAAAGCATGCTTAAATACTCTTCAGTTAAATTGTGTTGATCGTATTTTAGAAAATCAATGTTCATATCACCTAAGATGTAAACATAAAGTTTTGATTGGTTTAGTTGATTGACAACTTAGACTTTCAAGTTGAATTGTGAATTCATTTAAGTCAGCACTGGGGTGTTTATATATAGATCCAATCATTATGTGACGCTTACCGATGCCAGGATCGATTTCTGCCCAGCATGACTCAACAAGTGGCATAGAGAATTTTAGACCAGGTCTTGGGATAGTTTTCAGTGCCTCAGATATATAAATACCTGCCCCACCAGCTTTCGTTGGCGAGTCAACATGAAAGAAATTATAATTTGCTATATCGATATTGACTACTGATTCAGCATTAAGTTTAGTTTCAGTGACAGCTATAATATCAGGTTTTGTATTATTAAGAGAGTCAAGCAAATCGTTTAATAGGGTTAATTTTTTTGGTAGACTTCTCATATTGCAATGAAGTAAAACTAAGCTTTGTGGACTAGATTTTTTAGTGACATCATTGAACTGGGATATAGAATGATAATTAGAAGTGGGAGTACTTAACATAGAATCTGGGTCCATATCATCAAACTTATCAGGATTAGGGATAACATTAAAGAGATCGAGATCAGAGTCAGGTAACGTGAACGCGACAGTAAATACCTAAAAATTTAGAGAATGACATTATACCTATATACATGTACGTATTGAGTTGCTCAGTGCAATAAATAATAATAATGAATTGCAAAGTCACTTATCCTGAAAGCGAGTCGAGGAAACCTTGCCATTCGTCCAATGTAGTGAAGGCAAAGGTTCTTGATGTGTCTGTTTGGCGTAGAAGTATTTTGCCATTGTTCGTGTAGTCTCAGCTATAGTTTTGTAGTATATACACTAAAGCTTGTTTAAGTTCTTGTAATCTCAGCTATGGTTTTGTGGTATAGTTTGTTAGCTCTTGTATAGTCTCAGGTATAGTTTTGTAGTATACACACTGTAGTTTGGTAGTTCTTGTAGTCTCAGCTATGGTTTTGTGGTATAGTTTGTTAGCTCTTGTATAGTCTCAGGTATAGTTTTGTAGTATACACACTGTAGTTTGGTAGTTCTTGTAATCTCCATTATGGTTTTGTGGTATAGTTTGTTAGTTCTTTTAATCTCACCTATAGTTTTGTGGTATAGTTTATTAGTTCTTGAACATGTAGTCTCAGCTAGTTTTGTAGTATACACACTGTACATGATTGTAGTTTGTTAGTTCTTGTAGTCTCAGTTATAGTTATGTGTTATTATTTTAATAGTTTGTTAGTTCTTGTAGTCTCAGCTATAGTTATATGTTATTATTTTAATAGTTAGTTCTTGTAGTCTCAGCTAATATGGTTTTGTGGTATAGTTTGTTAGTTCTTGTAGTCTCAGCTATAGTTATGTATTATTATTTTAATAGTTTGTTAGTTCTTGTAGTCTCAGCTATAGTTATATGTTATTATTTTAATAGTTAGTTCTTGTAGTCTCAGCTAATATGGTTTTGTGGTATAGTTTGTTAGTTCTTGTAGTCTCAGTTATAGTTATGTGTTATTATTTTAATAGTTTGTTAGTTCTTGTAGTCTCAGCTATAGTTATATGTTATTATTTTAATAGTTAGTTCTTGTAGTCTCAGCTAATATGGTTTTGTGGTATAGTTTGTTAGTTCTTGTAGTCTCAGCTATAGTTATATGTTATTATTTTAATAGTTAGTTCTTGTAGTCTCAGCTAATATGGTTTTGTGGTATAGTTTGTTAGTTCTTGTAGTCTCAGTTATAGTTATGTGTTATTATTTTAATAGTTTGTTAGTTCTTGTAGTCTCAGCTATAGTTATGTTATTATTTTAATAGTTAGTTCTTGTAGTCTCAGCTAATATGGTTTTGTGGTATAGTTTGTTAGTTCTTGTAGTCTCAGTTATAGTTATGTGTTATTATTTTAATAGTTTGTTAGTTCTTGTAGTCTCAGCTATAGTTATATGTTATTATTTTAATAGTTAGTTCTTGTAGTCTCAGCTAATATGGTTTTGTGGTATAGTTTGTTAGTTCTTGTAGTCTCAGCTATAGTTATGTGTTATAGTTTGTTAGTTCTTGTAGTCTCAGCTATAGTTATATGTTATTATTTTAATAGTTAGTTCTTGTAGTCTCAGCTAATATGGTTTTGTGGTATAGTTTGCGAACACGCATTAGGGACGGACCATTAGATATTTAAGGGGGGGGGGGGGGGGGGTTTGGGCAAATATATTTAAAAAAATCGAGCACAGCCTTAACGTGGGAAAAAATATATCGTGCACAACAAAAACCCCAGAAAAAAAATTCATGCAAAGCCGCGTTTTTTTTAGAATAATATTTACGTCAAGGAGCAGACGGCCAAAACACAAATGTCCAAGAATGTTGTCACGTTTATCAAGTATCATTACATTTATATTGTTGTTGACTACTCAGACTTGGGCTCACCGAAAAGGGTGTTTAGAACATATCTCTTCGCTGTGCAACATGTGTTTTCTAGAAAATGAAACAACTTTTAAGCAATCACAACCACATTTTGCAGTTTATTTTCATTTGAAATCATTGTGCAGCATAAGTTCATGGCGTATTTGTATATTGTAAATGTACCTGTATCCTTTCTAGTATTAACACATGTACGTAGTTAGGCATTTACAAATAAAAACGCACACACAAAAAATATTCTGCAGGCGAAAAAAATATATATATCATGCACAAAAAAAATTGACCAACCCCCCCCCTCAAATATCTAATGGTCCGTCCCTTAAACGTACGAACCTTATCTGCCACGTGCGTTAATAGATCAGGAAATCACTTCCGATCCGCTAATCTATTTTGTATCCGTCTTGAAAGTCATTCAAGATTATCGTTAATTACTGCAATTGACTTTAAAATGGAAATGGAAACAAATCTGAAGATGGCATGAGGCCACGCGAAAGGAAACGTTACAAGAAAAGTTAGGGAAATTATCGACCTAATGACCGATGAAAATAACGTCGATTTAGTAAAGGTGAAATCTGCCCAGCTAAAGGAGGTATTTCATAACCTTCGAGCTGCGCACGAGGCATTTCATAATCTATTGAAGGATGAAGAATGCAGTCAAGAATCAATTTTATATTTTGAGCTAGTTTCAGAACAGGTCACTCAACTTCAAGTTGAAATAGATCTTTGGTCGACCGGAATTGAAACAAGCTCTGGCTCGTTATGAATGTATACTGTAAGGCATCTCAATCTAATGGCTGTTATAGGTTTGCAGTCTTATAACTTGAAAATCATTATTTGTCAAAATGTTATCATCTATTTTTTACATCAAATATCACCTTAAAAATGAATGTAGGGCGGTATTCACCCGTATTTTAGCCACAATGGCTGAATTACAAGGGTGCAGCCCAACATGGCCGAGTGGAAGGCATGTATAGGGTGCAAATTTTCAGCTGCTATATGACCCATATTAAATTGGATAATTTGTTGACCTGTTTTAGCTCAAGGATGTTCTATGAAGATTTTGTACCTGGTATTGTGTCAAGAATAAAAGATCTGAAAGTATGCAGACAACTTCAACAACAAAGAGGAGACCAAAAGGGAGTGGAAAGAGTAAGTCAGTTGATTTTGTATTCTTCTTCTTGTAATACATGTACTTGTCTTTTAGCAGTGATTGGTATGAGACTTGTTGGTAACAAACATTGGTTGTCTGACTGTCTGACTTTGTTGGTGTATTAAAACATTGGTATTTACCTTGATGTTTGAACTAGTTTATTACACATTGTTGAACATTTGAAAAAGGACTTCCTTACATTCTTCTGTTGGCAACCTCATTGCGGGTTTCTGTCACTGGAAATCTCTGAGTGCATAGCGCTCAAAGGAGGCAAGCCCTAAAGGCACAAAGTTGCCTGCCAAATCCCAAATTGTAAGAACCGACTGTGGAACCCTAGGGACCAGCCTCGGTGCCCACCCCTGAAAGGTAGGGACACAGAGGGCAAACTTGCTATTCCATTGCCTCGCACAAACTATCTAAAAATAGCTTTAGTTATAGTGGTGCGGTTGTATGGAATAGCCTCCCTATTGAGTTGCGGCAAGCTCAAACTCTAAGTAGTTTTCGCTCTGGCTGCAGTAGATTCTTTAATTAGTATTAACACACGGCACTCATGGAAAGCTGGTTTTTCGTTTTTATTTTATTTTTATTATTACTTTATATTAGACTTATATTGACATATTTTATTCCACATAATACAAATTTTAAATAACTTTGTCACCTTAGTAGTAGATATAATAATTATGTAAACCCTGATGAGTTTACCGTGTAAAAAAATAAATAAAAAAAATAAAGTTTAGTTTGCAATGGCAAAAACATGGCCCATGAAAGCAAGAAAGCTTCTGTAAGATACGACAATGTCCACAGTATATTGCTTCTGAGAAACTTTATACAATTTTTAAGACTATCAAGAAGCAAAATGGGGTCAAACTGTTTTGTAATGCTATCTATTGGAGTTTGTTACGCTAGTACCACGAGATGTCCCCTGTATTTACATTGAACGAAAGGTAAATACCTGGCATCAAGCTCATTGTGTATCCAATTATGGCTACAGTAAAAACCCACATACAAGAACTTAGATTTTTCAAAGTCAGGCTAAACAGGTTCTTACATTTTGGGGTAGTTATTGGCCATTCGGACCGAACTTAACAAAAACCCAATGACAAGGACTGGTTTAACAAGGATTCAGGGGCGCGAAAGATACATGTATGTGCAGTACGCACTTCTTTTTAGGGAGCAACGTTGCCTGCCGAGGAGGCTATTCATTATTACTATTTTTATTTCTTCACATTTGTTGTGTAGTGTCATTTTGTATACTTGGTAGAATCTTTCCAAACTTGCAGTATTATACACTTCAAATTCACTTACTTTTTCCTATTTCTTTTTCAGTGTAACCAAAATATTGCGGCAGTCCGGAAAAATTGGAAAGAGTTTTATGAGGCTGCCACGAGAAACACTCAAGAGTATATGGCTACTAGTGGCGAGAAGCAGGATAGTGACGAGGATGATGAATTCCAAGGGGAGTTTAATGATGACAGAGAACTGAATAGGGCGGAGGACGATGTTAGAGAAGAGAATAAGGAAGAAGAGCTTAGTGCAGCAGAGGAAGATAATAGTCAATACTCAAGTAGCGCAGAATTTAGTCCAGCGGAAGAGGATGATTCTCATAGTAACGAGGAGCCAAGTGCAGATGAAGAATCTCAGAACAGTAAAAAGAATGAGAACAAGACTAGAACGAAATCGAAAGCCAAAAATGAGACGAAAGCGAAGCCTAGAACGAAAGCAAAAGCCAGTAACAGAAGAATGAAGAGAGCCTGTCCCATTCCTACATGTGATGCAAAGGTAGTCCATCTTCCTAGACATTTGAGGGATGCGCATGGCTGGCACAAAGAAAAGGCAAGGGTAGCAGTACAGCAGTTCAATTTTAGGAAAGCAAAACCAGTGTCAGTGAGCATTGGAGGGAAACGAAAGAGAGACTACCATGTCAAAAAGAAATGCCCTATCACCGGGTGTTTGTCGGTGGTCAGAAGAATCGCAGATCATCTGACCAAAGTGCACAAGCTGAGAACGGATAGTAAGGTATACAAGAAGGCACTCAAATTTGCACTGAAGGCTCCAGTGGGAGAGCATGTCTTCCAAAAACTCAAAAGAGCTCGCGTAGAAAGAGAGCAGATGATGAATGAAGTGATGAAACCGGACAGCAACGATAATGACAGTGCTGGTGCTACTTGTGACCGAATGATTGATAACTTGAGCGGTGAGAGAAAAAAAGAAGAAAGAACTGAGATGCGGCAAGATTTTACTGATACTGAGGGGGGCCAAGAAGTATACAAGGATGAGCTGAGCCAAGATTTTACTGATAGTGAGGAAGGCCAAGAAGCTGCTGAGATCATGGGGAGTGATGAAACTGAGGAAAGACAAGAGCTTTCTGATGATATACAGACAGCCTTCACTACACAAATACTAAACTCGTTCAAAACTTGGCTCAAATCACCTGATGGAGGTAAAAACGATGAGAAAACAGCCGATCAGCACATGAAGCAACTACACAAGCTTCTGGGCATCATCAGCCCAGATTTGGAACTGTCTTCTCTGTTCGATTACAAGCTGATACGGGACAAGTTTATTACTGCCTATGCCGAGGATATGTATTACCCTAAGACGATTAAGTCTTATATCATGAGCGTGAGACACTTCTATACTTACGTGATTTCAGATGAGCCTCCCGAGATTAAGATTGACAAGGCAATGTTGATTTCGTTTCGTGAACGCCTGCAGCGTTGGTCAGTCGCTTATAAGAAAGATTGCAATAAGCACCAGTGGGAGAAGCGAGAAGAAGACCTGGCTAGGATTGTAACTCCAGCAATGGTAAGGGAATTTGAGAAGAGTCAGGCCGCTAGGGATGCAATTATCTTGATTGGAAAACTGTCAGGTGCCAGTAACGTGGAGATCAGTCAAAGAAAGTTCACCCTAATTAGAGACTTTCTAATGACACAAATCTCTATAAATAACGCGAATCGTGCTGGTGTGCTCGCCAACATGACTGTTCCAGAATTTAGAGCAGCAAAACTTCAAGATGATGGTGAATCCTATGTGGTTAGGGTAATGAACCACAAGACTCTTGATAGCAAGGGCCCGGCTACTGTTGTTCTGAGCAAGAAGCTGCACAGTTGGATGGATGTCTATCTGAAAAATGTCAGACCCAGGGTGTGTGACAACAGGGGGGTCGTGCAGTTTTTTCTCTCCTGGAATGGAAAGAGCCTTGAATCCAGCCAGATTGCAAAGGCTCTTAAGTCAGTTTTCAAGAAAGCAGATATGGATGTCCAAATAAGCTCTAATGATTTCAGAAAGGGGGCCGTAACTGTAACTGAAGTTCACGATAAACACAAAGAGTTCAGCAGTAGCCTTGCAATACTCCTCGATCACACTGAGTCCACGGCACAACGTTACTACCTCTTGACAGACAAAGCCAAGTCATCAGTGAAAGCTTCCAAACAGCTCGCCATGGCCATGAGAGGCAGTAAGCCAATTGTAGATAACGATGTAGGTGACAAAGAACCAGAAGGACCGACTATACAGGAAACCAAGGCAGCAACCAAGTGGGACACGGCGTCAGTAGAGGCCCTTCGACGGCTGTTTGCCCAGCAAATAGAAGAGCAAACAGTTACCATAAGCTGTGTGAAGGAGAAGATTGTTGGGACCGAAGAGTTAGAGAATAGAAAAGCAAGAGATGTGCTGCAGAAGATACGCTCGCAGTGGCGGTTCCCCAGACAAGAGGAGTCAGCTGGCCCGAGTAACGATGAGGTCCAACTTCCATCTGAGACGGAAACAGTCAATCAGCGCATCGATCGTTTGCTCGATGATGATAATATGTCGTCAACATCTGTGATCTCGCCTACTACTCGTGCAAGTACATGTAGCTCTAATGTGGTCTTCTCGAGGTTGGATGTAGAGCTTGTTGTTGAGCTTTGTACAGATATGTTAGATTCGGCACCCGTTTCCAAAAAAGTAATCACGGAAAGACTACAGAACAATGACGAGGGGAAGAAGCTGTTGGCGAAGGTTTCCATCAATCAACTTGTAAATCGGATTAAGTATGAACGGAGAATGAAAAGAGAAAGATCTTCCTCGAACAAGTGACCATAAACATGTTTTCCTGGAAACGTTAACACAGTAGGAACATTTTGAATACTTGTACAGACAACTACAGTGAAAACTCTAGTAAGCGACCACTGAGAATTTGAAAACTGTTCATAGCTAAAACTGGTCGCTCTATGAGAGTGGTCTTGTTTTGTTTTGTTTGATTTGTTCTGTTTTGTTCTGATTTGTTTTGTTTGTTTGTTTTCTAGCAGCATGTTCATAAACTTACGGACGTTTGCCTAATGTTTTTAGTGAATCGTTTAGTTGATTAGCCATTTTCTTGAAAACGCTCATCTATCCAGGTATGGATAACGAATGTTGTGATTGAACTTTACTCTGGCCGTAGTTATGGCCGAAAACTCGTACATTTGAAAGTTTAATCACAACATTCGTGATTAGCCATATTGATAGATGTTTATAAAAAGGGTAGACCTCAAGCACGAATGCTCTACAGCGTCTGGATGTATAGCCTTGGTTATAGGTTGTTATTAAACATTTCGATTATAACCGTTTTCATGCATTTTCAATCGGAAAGGGGAAAGTCTTTTCTAGAAGCATGACTTACGTACACTTAAGGACGTTTGCCTAATGTTTTTAGTGAATCGTTTAGTTGATTAGCCATATTGACAGATGTTTATAAAAAAAAGGGAAGACCTCAAGCACGAATGCTCTACAGCGTCTGGATGCTTAGCCTTGGTTATAGGTTGTCATTAAAACATTTCGATTATAACCGTTTTCATGTATTTTTTCTTTTGATTCCATTGCTTTAGTCTTTCGTTGTTTTTGTATTGCTTGATTGAAGTGAAGTGAAGGGGCTATTAGAGCAGTTTGCGTATGACTGTGAAAAGGCACGGAACACGGCATGGTTACGGAACGGAAGGCACGGAACCTCGCCTTCTCCTGCACATTGAGCCAATCACAGCGCACGAAATGACTGATCAACCAATCAAAATGCTTAGACGCGGCACGACACCGTCACGGCACGGCGCAGTCCCCGCGGTAACTTTTTCATGGTCATACGAAATCTGCTCTATCTTTGTACTCGCGCACGCTATTTTCTATCTGTTCTATATCGCATGGATGGTTCTCACTAGTGGACGCAAGTGCAGAGGCAAGCGCAAGGATTCAAGCATTTGGATTTTTGAATTGCAGTTCACCCTTGAACGCAATCGCAAGAAAATCAAGAGCTCTCGCTCGTTGCGCTTGCGCTTGCTTTCACGAACGGAAGGAATGACTAGTACTGTGATTTCCTATAAGCTTGCGCTTGCGTACCATTAACTCTCACTTGGTCTTTTGCTTGCGCTGTGCTTCAGTGCGAACCAGGCTTGGAAGGCTGGTCGCACATACTTTCACGAGTACACAAAGTCATTGGCACAGTGAGCGGAACACAACTAAGCCAGCAAAGGTCGCTTGCTCAAAGAGTACACATCCCGGAAGCAGTGGAAACCAGAACTTACCAGCAAAAAGCGCGCTTTTTAGCGGTTTGTTCCTGTATTGTTGCTACGTGTTAGCGATATTCGTAACTGTCAATCAAACCAGATAGCCTCGTTCTTGTTCAACTGTGGTACATTTCCCTATACATCCGTTAATGTCGACCAAAGTTTGACTAAAAAACTGTGAAAGGATAATGAGGGAGAAGTGTGCTAAACAAGTCCACTTGATTGACTACTGCGTACTTACAGTCGACCAAAGCACCATTCGTCTAGCATGACCGCGTAGCAATCAATACAGTAATCACAATAAAAGTACGCTATTAGTACGCCGATTAACAGTGTGGCGATGGAGACAGCTGTTTACTGTTCATCATACTAGAGTGTATATGTGCACAAGAAGACAATTACATTGCAGAATCTACAAGAACGGAAGTATAGCCTCAATACTGTTACGCGGTTCATTGTTCCGTGCTAACACAGATACAGCTGACACGCGATAACTCGAACCCCCGTTAACTCGAACCATTTTTCATTCCCCTTGGAGGTTGGAGTTATCGGGAGTCAACTGTATCTAGGAAAAGCATATCCAGGAAACACCGTTTGTACAAGAATATATTTAGTTTTTCTTGACTGTCTTTTATTTATTTATTTATTTATTTAATTTTTGCCATTTGTTACCCTTCTCGTTTTAAAAGGCGAGCACTCATGTTATAGGGGAATTCCTTGGCGATGTTCGAACGAATTTCATTGACAATTTGTACTCACAATTTTTGAAATTTTAAGTATAGGATCGTGTTATATGCAATGCCTAATAGTCCACTATTTATATCAACCTTCTGATACTCTCTAAGATCGGCAAACATCAATTTTCAACTGTAGTGGTAATGAAAGAAGTGAATGCGCAAATGACACCTCCTAGCCACACCCATTAAAATTAGCCACAAAACATGACTTGGCGCAATTTTTTCTGTCCAATTTGGTATTTGTAGCTTAAGTAGTAGGTAAGGATCCTATAAATAAGGTAAAATTCTCATTAACTTATAAATGAAACTTATTTTTAACCCGTTGGAAGTTCTATCAAAAATGTCGGTTTTGTAACATTCATAAATCGGAAAGTACGTGCCCCAAAAAATTCGATTTCTAACCGAAACATTTATTCGATTTCAACGAATTTTTTTCTGCCACACACTGTGACACTGATGCAAATGTGGCCAAAGTTTCAATGGTGTAGATTGAAACGCTGCGATGATATGAGGGGTTAAAGAAGAAAACGTCATTTTTTGAGGTAATTTTGAATTGCAAGATTGTCCCAGACATGAACCTACAGATACTTGTACTCGACTTTTTTGGTACTTGCAAAACAGCTTTATACAATGAATGTGGTGGAAAAGAGAATGCTATTGGAGGATTCTAGCACCTCTATAGCTAAGGGATGATTTAATTTTTCCACTTTACCACTTGCTTTGTCTTTGTTACCACAACCTGTGTCGGTTTTGTAACAAGACTATCACAGTGTGGGCCTCCAAAGGAAGGCCTTGTAAAAATTTCACAAAAACTCAGTTTCAATTTGTTACTGATTAACAGAAGTATCATTTGCCTTAATTATTTTCAAACAGCTTGCGTTTCTCGAAATAAAATGTGCAAAGAGACTCGAAGTTACAAAAACGCCCTACTTTTCCTTTAGAGAGAGAGAGAGAGCCGGAGAGGGAGACTCGCCATGGCCACCTAGCTACTTCAGGTTTCATATAGATCCAATAATAATCGTTGTAATATCAACTGTGCACGGTCGCTCATAGGTTAAAAATCTGAACCACACGATAGGCCTCTCGGGCTTTCTTCTGATGTTTCCTCTTTCCCTCGTTATCTCCGCATTTTTTCTCGCTATTAATCTCCTCCCGACCACTGTTAAGATAGACATGTCTCATTACGTATCTGCCCGCTAAGAACCATATTTCGGCGCCGTTTGACGAATACAAGTTCCATTTAAGAGAGAAGAGGTTTTTTCTCTCTCGGGGTTTGCAATTTACGGCTGGCTGCCTCCTCTCCGGTGAATGTGCATCGAGGGTACGAATTGTGATCGTAGTTAACACGCAGTTCATATTCCCAATTCACATGCACAGCAGAGGTCGGGTCTACCTGTACGACGGGGCTCGAATCACTAAAACACCGAATTCCCCAGTCGGAGACAAACACTGTAGCAACCTCTGCAACGGTACACTCGAATTGAGAATGTTTGCTACTAGAAAAATCTAGGCCACGTTCTTCCACCAGTAAGAGAGCTCCTTTGTCGGGAACTGTGCCAGATTTAACGTGGTCAATATTCTCGCATTATAAAGAACAGTGAAATATGATTAGCGAGAGACCGTGAGTGTGTTAAATATAGTGCAAGAATTAGATAAGAGTTATAAATGACATGATTAGCTTAACAGATAAGTCAGGCGAGGAATGTATATTCTTAGCGGTCAAGGCCATGATCATAAGTTGACATGTGAAGTACTAGTTACCCAATCAGGTTAAGGTATAAGGAAATTTGACCCGCACACCTTCAATTCGACTCTCGAATACACCCCTCGCACGCCTTAAACAAAACACTTAATTGTAAAACAGAAGCAGAGAGAGCTTTTCGTCATATAAGTGATTTAGAATATTATGTGGGTGAATACAACCAAATAACCTACAAAACCTGAAGTTATCGTGATCTGTCGTGGAATAACAAACAAACGGAGGTGAATTCCCGACATCTGGCACCCCCGACGGGACTCAAGTAATATATTCTCGAACAAGAGAAAAGAACCAGCATGGAAGCGCCATTAAAGGGCTTAGATTGCAAACTAACTGAACTGCACATGACCAGCGCCAAAACAGGGGCCATTATTCGAGGTGGAAGAGGCATTGCGAGTGATCTCAGCCACTGTCAATCAAAACAAGAGACAAATAGAAGAGCTGAAAATTGCAGCTGGCGAAGAAGTAACTGATATCAGCGAATGGTGTAATGGTGTAGAGAAGAAATTGGCGATGGTCGACGATGTTAATGCAGATATTACAAAGTGCCTACAATCATTGCCAAAAGTGTTGGCACGATTCACATTTTCTGTCATTCCAAGAACTTCACAAGATCAAAACACAGGTCTTCCCCCTCTCCCCCGTTCAATGTTGCGTTGTAAGTTAGTGATTTTGTTTGATATTTTTAATTTGCGAGAGAGATGTCACACAAATCAAGACCCAACATTGAGTAGGGGGAGGGGGTGTGAAAAATCGTATATAATGTAACGAGAATATGATATAGCCAAAATTGTCTTACCGTGCCAACACCTTGTGGCAAAGATTGTCTGAATTCTTAAATAACGTTACCACGGCCCGTATATCACTACAAACATATGTTTCTTATCCATCAAACATTTACGTTTGGTATATATGTTTGAACAAGACATATTCAGTGTGTTCTGACTTTTAACGATGATGACAAGGACAAATTGCGAATGAGACCAACAAGAACCCACTACTGACATCACAGATAATGGGGAATCAACGTCAGAGGAAAATTGTTTTGTATTTTAAAGCCAGTATAACGTTTAATTTTATTTAAGAAACGGTTTCTGTAGGTAGTGAAATATCATTTCTGTGTTCTTTGGTATTCGTTTATAGAAGGTTCTTCGGAAGGAGAAACGAGGACGAAATAAAATTATACCAGAACGTATACAAACACGTCTAGTCTTTTTTGGTTGTAGGGGAGTGGAGGTGGGGTCATATTTCCCCTGAAAATAAGTAAGTAGTAGATAAAATATGAGCGCGAGATCTGTATGAGCGTTTACAATGGCGAGCCGCTTGGGCGAGCCATTGTAAAGCCCATACAGATCGGACGCGAATATTTTATCGTACTTGTGAAATGAAACAATATATTGAATGCAAAGTATTGTTATGCGATTCGGTAATTCGACATGCATGCCAAAATATTGTACGTCCCACAGGAGAGAGTGCATGGGACAATAATAGAACTATTAATAATTTTCAGTCACTGCCAAACCGTGAGTATGGCGACAGCTCGTTTTCGTTCTCCGAAAACTGAAGAGGAAGAAATTTCCTTACTGTCTGAAAGAGTACCTAAAAATACGAAATACAATACAAAATGGGCGGTGAACGTTTTTACTGCCTGGCAGAACACGAGAATGAACAAAAAAGCGCAGTTGGAAACAGCTGGAGGCAACGGATTTGAGTCAACCAACGTCGAGGACCTGTCAGTCCCACTCGAGCACATGTCCGTAAACAATTTAAACTTCTGGCTTTCCAAATTCATTTGTGAAGTGGCGAAGCAAACCTGGAAACGGAACCCTCCAAAGACGCTCTACCTACTTGTTTGCTGTATTAACCGCCATTTGAGAAATGTACAGGGGGAAATGTCGTTCAACATACTGGAGAAAAGTGATAGGAGGTAATATTTCATCACATTTTGTGTTTATTTGTATGTTCCCTTTTAACCAGTATATTGTTTGTATTGTAAAGGTTTATGGTGTTTCGAAAAACACTAGATGGCGAAATGAAGGACGCCACCAAGTGCGGAGTTGCGCAGGCATCAAAGATGTCGAAAAAAGAGGACATAACAAAGAGAGAGGAAACAATCCTGTGGGCCATGGCTCTACTGGGAGCAAATACAGCTGAGTCGTTATTGAATACTGTCTATTTATATAATGGGAAGCTGTTCGGTCTATGGGTCGGTGAACATAGGTTGATTCGCTTGAGTAATATTGTTTTTGATGAGTTTAGAAGAAAAACGTACAAAGGCGGATTAAAAGAATTGAAAAATAAGCCACGCTATATTGAACACATTTGTCACGAGAACGGGGAAAGCCACAACCCTTGCCTAGCTTCCGTAAAACTTGTTAGGAAAGGCAGGATTGCCTCGCAAAACGGCACATTGTCTTCGTGTTACATGTGCTAGTAAATTGTTTCAGAATTCAGTGGAAGCGAAATTGGCGAGGGAAAGAACAGGACACAGGTCCAATGCACTTTTTGGTTATCAAAAAGCTAGTGACAAACAGGTCCAAAATGTAAGTAAACGTTTGGCTTCGGTCAATGGACTCACGTAAGTCGGGTCAAAGTCAAGCGATTGAGAAATGTAAAGAGTCGGAAACAACTACTCAAGTCCTCGAAGATTGGTCAAACTTTGATTTAGATTTGTCTGATGATATTTTGGCTTCTATTCCAATGCCGGAAACTAAAATAAGTAATAATGTAGAGAACATCTGTACAAATTCTGTGTTCAATAACTGTACCATTAATTTTGTAGTTAAGAAGTGAATAGTTCACTTCATGTATTGATTGCTTGATATTTACGAGATTGTACAGAAAATACGCAGACAGTGTTAGACATTGTCAGAGAGTAAAGTTGACGGGTAAATCAAATTAAATTATATGGTGAAAATATGTCCATTGTATTTTGCATTTTAATTAGTAGAGATCTGTATCAAAAGTTAATCAATACTAATTAGCTGAGCAGGAGTTTGAATCAAAAGTTAATTCTACTGTTTAATAATTCATCAACCCTCCCCGTGCTTTTAGCTACTCGAGTTGTATTGGAGATTACAGTAGTGTACATGTGATCTGAATACTGTGCTGGGATTGGTTTGCACCCTCATGAATTATTAATGAATTTTACAAGTATATTTATCGTTTTTTGTTGAGTCCCGTTATTGTTGTGGTACAGTAAATGTTTCATACATGTTCCAACAGTTATGTATACCAGATGTTAGATGTAGAATATATAGGAATATATAATTGCATACATGTCCCACAATGCATCATATACTACGTTTTGAAAATGGCGGCTATTTTGAAAACTCGTTCACAACGTATGGTCTACCTAATAACGTACAGTAGAGTGGATATGGTTTTGTTTGGTCCTAGAGAAAGCTTTTCTGAGGCTGTATTAGATGCTTGGTCCACCATAACTTCCTGTCAAGTTGTCCAGTGGGTTGTTTCAAGGGAGAAGCATACAACTGAATCAACTGATAACAATAATATTTACCATTACCACATGGCTTTACGATTGAACAAGAGATTTAGCTGGCTATCCGTACGCAATTACCTGGAAAATACAATAGGTATGAAGGAAAATTTCAGTGATGTTCACCCAAATTATTACAGTGCATATTGTTATTGCATCAAAGAAGATCAAGACAGTCTTCATTCTCATGCTCACCCAAACTTAGACGACATACCACGAACCACAGTCGCAACAGAAACGAGAAAGAGAAAAGCTGGAAAACGTCACGAAGAGGCAGAGAAAAATGGAAGTGGTCAATACAGAGGAAAACACAGTGGACGAAAGGATTGACTTAGTGTTTATGAAGTTACATAAATTATACGCTCCCAAGGTATCAAAATCCACCCTCGATCCAACTCAAGCGATGCATCGTTCATATACAGAGAACAGTAGAGGTTGAGATCAAACAAACGCTACAACTGGCGATCGAAAGAAGGGCCGCCTTCAGGCAAGAGCTAACCCAGGCGGAAAAGATCATATTGAAAGCAGTACAATATCAACACTTCCAGGCCGAAATCAAGAAGTTGCGTGACCTTGAAGGCAATGAAAGCAAGTTCCAGGATCACCAAAGTGCACGCGAGAGAAACCTCAAGGTGAGACTTACCAGCAACCTTCATAAGTTGGACCCATTCCTTGATGAGGAGGGTTTCCTCAGAGTCGGCGGCCGCCTCAGGAATTCGGCATCGCGCTATGAGATAAAGCATACCCTTATAGTGCCAATAAACAAACACGGTACTATCCTTTTAGTACGCCAGTGCCATCACAGGAAGCACCACCACCAAGGCTATGGCATGACACATAACGCTATCTAGTCTACGGTGACATCATTACTAGAAGCTACCGACCAGTGGTACTACAGCATTGACAATGCCGTGTTATTCCTGGATCTGAAAAAAAGCGTTTGACACTGTCGACCAAAACATCCTTCTTGAAAAACTTAATGGATTAGATCAAGCCTCTTTGAACTGGTTTGACTCGTATCTTAGTAACAGGCAGCAACGATGCAGGATAAATAATGAATCGTCTAGTCCCAGAACATCAAGTGCGGCGTGCCCCACAAACGATCCTAGGGTCCCTTCTATTTTTACTCTACATCAACGATCTACCCAACTGCCTATTAAATTCTTTTCCTCGGATGTACGCCAATGATACAAACTTAACAGTAACCGGCGAGAGTCCGAGAGAGATTACTGCAGTGTTGTATGGGAAAACCTAAACAAAGGACTTGCCGAGAATCTACAAAAGTTGCAGAACCGAGCTGCCAGAATAATAACCGGTTTACCCTTTGATACTAAGATTGATGAGCTCCTTAGTACTCTAAATTGGGACAGACTATATATTCGACGAATCAAACAAAAAGGAATTTCGGTAAAAAGGCTTTTCGCTTTAGCAAAGCAAATCACATACACCATTCTTGCTGCGCATACCCACCCCCTATAAATAGGTAAATGTAGCTGGGATCATGTATTATGACTACAAGGCCAGAAATGAAGATGGTAGGATAAAATTTATAGGACTGTGAAGTTTTATGGATATTAAAAAGGTCAATATGTCATATTATTTTAATCTCTCAAGTATTTTATCCCTTTTTCCTAAAACTTGTTTGAAGCCTGATTAGCATCTAATCCGGAGGATTCTGGTTCTTTTGGCAAAACATGTCATTCTGCACTCTAATATTACAACTAGTTAGAAATGCACTAACAAACCCTTAATCCTGGTTAGCTCAATCAGGCTCCAGTACTGTATATTAGGCTTATGGGAGAGCTGCATGGTGCAGCGTGTATTCGTGCTCGCCTCTCACTATTGTGACTCGGGTTCGAATCCCAGATACACCATTATGTGGGAGTTGAGTTTGTTGATTCTCATCCACGCTTTGAATGTTGTTCTCCGGTTTTCCTCCCTCTGTAAATATCAACATGTGTGTACTTGTAAATATTGAATGTAGTGAAAGTGTGTGGAGAATGCTCGGATCATTAGTTAAAATTATAGCTACTGGCTGACGATCCACCTAGACAATCTTCAGCGCCGAGTATGTGGCAAACGACTGAGAGAAAGGTATGAGAGTCTAGCTACAAGACACTTCGAGTTGAATGTCGAAAAAGACGACCCCTCAATCTACCATCTGCATTTCTGTCACCACATCTGGAATAGACACTATGCTTAAAAAAGGTGGAAGTAAAAAAGACATGGGTACACGGGAAGCCGAACGCTTAAATTTAAATACAATTTTACCATACTTAGTTGACCGAGTAAATGGACTGAGCGAAGGGATGGTTACGCTACGACATGATTCCTTTGCCGAGAAATTTGAAATGGTCGAGATGAAAAAGGAGGAATAGTATTGTCCTATTTGCCTGGATATTCTCGATAAACCTATAGAGGCATTTTGTACCCACTATTACTGCTCCTCATGCTGGCTCACATTCTTCCAATATGCCAATACATTACCCTGCTGTCCAGTTTGCCAAACACCCCTAACAGGGGCCAAAAACCTGCGACTTGCATCCCCTGTGTTTTTTACAACTAATAGAAACACAATATGTACGATGTAAGACCTCTGACAGAAGATGCATTACCACCTTTTCCTTAGTCATACATGCCAAAGAGAAGCCTGCATAAACCCCCCACCCAGGCGCATTCTATCCCTCAACTAGCTATTCCACGCCAAACAAGTATTACGCAGGCTTTGAATGAGGTATACGAAGGCAAAGTTTCTCCTGAAGTGGCCAGACTTGGCAATGCAATTGTTAGAGCGATGATGAAGAAATCAGGGGATGGCAAAACAGCTCGTTTGCAAGGACCTGGCGATTACAACCAATACTAAACTAAGAAAATTTCAATACAAATCGCCTAATAGAATTCTTTATACAAATAATATGCTTTTCAGGATGAAGATTGTAGATTCATGCTTATGCACCTATTGTGATAATGAAAATGAAACATTAGAACATATTTTCGTTAGTTGTGAATGGACAAATAACTTTTGGGTGATATATTCGCTTGGTTGAAGACTATTGATATTGAAGTAAATGTTTTTTCTGCATTATATATTATTTTTGGTATTTGGGAAAAACGATCAGATTATATAACGTTGAATTTCCTAATTCTCACTGCAAAGCAGTTCATTTATAAATGTAGATCTATCAAAGTCAAACCAAGTTTAACGATTATAATAGTGAGGCTGGAATACCTACAAAATATCGAATTTTGTCTCGCCAAAAGAAATAACAAGCTGATCGAGCATTATGAAAAATGGGAAAAATATTACAAAATTCTTGTTGCTAGTGCGAAAAGGAGTACTGCAGTAGAAATGTTTTGTTGTTGTAATTTTTGTGTGCATATGTGTACTAAACTTCTTGTATAGAGGAATTGTAAGATATTGTATCAATTGTAATTTAGTAATTGTAAATGTAGTAAATCAGAAATAAAATTTGTACATAAAAAAAAAGGACCTGGCAAGGTACTAAACTCATATTTCAAGCATTCGAAATACATTCTAAATTATAATACCACACACCTTTTATGATATTATTTGACTCACGCGTAAATCTTTCTTCCAGCCAATCGTCATGATAAAAGTCACCCAGCCCGAAAACTCAAGTGATCAGGTATCCACGAAAACCATACTCGATGTTGGCGAATCAGTTAGTAAAGGAAAAATGGATATCCACACAATTCAGCTACTAAGAAAAAAGAATGCAGAGGAGAGAAAAAAAATCAGAGAACGGAGCTTGTGCTTGAAATTCCTGTGGGCGAGTCACTGGCAATGAAGGCAGATCTTCGTTTGCCTTGGTTTAGACCCAACAAGTTACGGAGGTAAAACCTTTCTCACAAGTTAAAAGGGGCATTTTGGGAGGTGGAAGGGGGTTAACTGGTTATATTAAAAACTGTTCATGATATATTTTCAAAGGTGGTTCATACAATAGGAAATTCACATGGAAAGTGGAAAGAAACAGCGTACTCAAAAAAGGAACAAATAGGCGATAACTTGATAGAAGAGTCCCTCCCTTTGGAGCATACAGCAAAAAAGGAAACAAAACTGTAACTGTCATCAAAGAAACGGCCTGCGCATATGTGGAAGACCTACGGCAGAAAATACTGAATTACCTGGACGCAAACAACGAGTAAGTAGCAACATATACTTTTCTAAGAAAGATTGATCGATACCATTTTAATAATGTATATCTTCATTACCCTCATTCCCAACTACCATCTCACACATACTTCGTCAGACTATGCCTCTTGCTTGAAACTACATGTACCGTTGTCACTTTATTTTGATTTCAGAGCTGGTATCCTAACTTGGCATGATGGCAATATACCTGAAGACTCTGTCTTTGTTAAGTTGGGTGGTGATCATGGACAAGGCACAATTAAATTTGCCTTTCAACTGGCTAACATTGAAAACCCCAACCCTAGCAAAAAGACAGTAATCTTCAGTAAATGTGAAGCCAAAGACACAAGGAACAACTTAATAACAGCTACCACCGTGTACATTTAGGTCGTAGTGATCTCGGATCGATCTAACTGCCTAGTGTAAACTTAGAAAAGCTCTCAGCGATGACGAGTTTAAAGCTTCAGAACTTTTCTTAGGTCACGCTCCTTATTCTATCGAATTCTAGGCTATCAATCGTCTTGAACTTAATTCATCTTATATTTATGGAACTTCATACAAACGCATGTCTAGTGTTATCGGAGGGAAAAAAACATACAAGCTCCTGCAAAACCTATTGGCACCCGTGAAGCTGGCAGAGCGATCCTTCGAAGAAAGTGTTTAAATACTGCAGGCACACCTTTCTCCCAAGCCGCTGGCTATCGCAGAAAGGTTCCGAGATTAACTTCAAGATGAGAGTATCAGTACTTATGTAGTGTACCTCGGAACACTGCAATTTTGGGGCGTGTTTGAACGATTCTTTACGAAACAGACTTGTCTGTAGATTGAACACTAAGAGCATTCAAAAGTGACTGCTCTCTGAAGCTGAGCTGTCCCTTTCCAAAACTATAGAAATAGCGATTGCTATGGAAACAGCCACCAGAGATATCCCAGTTCGATCCTCTACCTGTAACCAGTAAGTCGTTGGCAAATGAACAAAAAAGGGGTGACCCCAGCCTAACAAGAATCTACGAATATATAGTGACAGGTTGGACAGAACGCGGAGAAGGTTGCAAACCGTATTATGATCGCAGGAACAAGCTAACAGTCCACCAAAGGTGTATTCCATGGGGCATCAGAGTAGTTATACCTAGTAAGCTCCAGGATCGTGTGCTAGAAGAATTACATGATGGTCACCTAGGTATAGTGAAAATGAACAACCAGTACCGGAGATCACAACATAGACAGATGTACTAGCGACTCCGACAAAGGCTCCTCTTGCTGCACCTGTAACAGCTGAACCAGTTACCCCTGCCTGTCAAGCCCATTGAAGTCTGCAATTCCTGATCCGGATGCTCAGGAGAGACGCTATCCAGACCGTGTTGGAGAGCACCTCAGAAGTTAAACGTTTAACCACATGGAACATTATTGAACGTTGTTGATATTTTATTTGTTGACGTTATATTTTGTATAGTGATAAGTAAGCTGCAAGTGGTATCCCTGTATAACATGTGCGGGCGCATGCCACATGCTATTCTTGGAATTACACGTCCCTTGGGTTCTGCCATATTGTTTTATGGTACAATACGACGGAGACATGGCAAGGTCTCTCGGAGTAAGACATATTTAGAATGAAAATTAGACAAACCGTCTGTATTTTGTGGTATGTATAGTGACGAATATAGATCTGCAAACCACAGGACATCCCGCATGATTTTGGCGATTATGCCTGACTTCAACATAAAAAATGCCCTCTTCATATTGATTTTTAATTGCACAAAATGACTAAGGGAAAGCTAAAATTTTATACAATAATATAATAAGGTTGGGATCTTAATCAACTGTTAAGGCACTTTATGATGGTAATCCAAAATGTATCTGTTAATTGCAGTTAATTATTGTTTTCAGGCAATTTTTCCTAGCTAGTTAATTTTTCTACATTTTGGGAAGCACTGGCAGATGGCCGGTTCTTACTCGGGGGCCTGACTGGCCCTCTTGTCGGGTGGGTACAGTGACTACAATACATTAAGGTAAGAAAATACTACATGTAAGAGAATCCCAAAAATTATCCTAATTAAAAATGCCCTTAGACAAAAATACGTAATTAGAAAATGAATTGCTTCAGGTTCGGAAAAATATCTGAGCAAGGTTGAGCATTTCGCTGTTGTCTGATTTTGTGTTTGTTGCAATGGTTGATCGGTAGTTGAAATTATTGACATGTTGCCATCCAATTTGCCATCGGTTGGCAGCTTGGCTTTGTCCATTATGGCAGTCGTGCGAGTAAACTAAACATGATTTGAAGTCAAACATTCTATATTTTACTACTTTCTCCCCATTAAAAATGATGAAATTGTTTCGCCACAATAGTACGAATATTCTACTTACTCGAATCTTGATTAAGTAGAGATCGAACAAAAGAAACGCATTAAGTGCGGCAAAATGAGTGTCTATATTTTTCTTCTGTACCTCTTGTTGTTGGTAATTATTTAGTTATTGTTATTTTGATTAGCCTAACAACGTCTTCTAAATGTTACCAATTAAATTGACGCATTTGATTTCTTTGTATTTCAACATGTTGATATGTAGGTTTGAGTACATTGCAAGGAGAGATTGCACCACTGAAATCTAATAAACTGGTACGCGGATTAATGCATACAAAGAATGTTATGTACAGAATTTACAGAATAATTGACAGCTGACTGTTCCAAATAATGTTGTTATACGATAATTGAAGGACTGTCCTTCAATTATTGCTGCCAAGTGATTGAGCATTAGCGAACGAACGAAGACTGCTGACTATGTGCAACAACCTAACCCTAACCATAAGGACATATGCATTTGGGGATGTGAACAGGATTATTGGGCAAGAGGCAGAGGCCATATAATCATCTCCCAGAATGGCCATTGTACGATGGACATTCATTACTTTTTGGAATACATTAGGTCGTTTAATTTGAAATTAACGAGGCTTGAATTCGCCTTATAATTGACGAACGCTTAACTGTCGAGGTGAAGTGTGGAGTACCACAGCGGTTCAATTTGGGACCCTTACTTTTTCTTGTTTATATCAATGACCTCCCGAGCTGCCTGTTGGACTCCATTCCTAAACTTTACGATGACACATCCTTAACCTTTAGTAACAGAGATTTGACCATAATCGAGGATAAATTAAATGCCGATTTAGATCGTTTACACGATTGGCTCAAATCAAATCGACCCAGCCTTAATGTAATGTTGTGAAAAGCGAATATGTAGTTGTGGCATCACGGAATCAACTGAGTAATTTAATTACAGATCAAACTGTTACTATAGGTAATACGCAGCTCAAACGCGTAAAAGAAACTAAGTGATTAGGTGTTATCATCGACGAAAACCCAAGTTGGAAGTCGTATATTAATGTCCGGTTCGCCAGGGTCTAGATACTATTTTCAGTGAGTATGGTTTCAGGGCACCCGTTTTAGTTTTGCACCTGGTTGCTTCGGCTTAGGCTTCGTTAAGCGTAGTTTTTCAGCACGTTTCAGCTGGTATATCCTTTTTGGTTTTATATTGGGAAAGTACCTTCTCTGTATGGGGGGAGAATGACAACGTACGCCGCTGTAGGAGAGAGAAAGACAATGTACGCAGCTGTAGGCGAGAGAATGATAACGTACGCCGCTGTAGGCGAGAGTAATAACGTACGCCGCTGTAGGCGAGAGAAAGACTATGTACGCCGCTGTAGGCGAGAGAATGATGATGTACGCCGTTGTAGGCGAGAGAATGATAATGTACGCCGTTGTAGGCGGAAGGACAAATGTACGCCGTTGTAGGCGAAAGTATGTTAATATACGTATGTTAATGTACGCCGTTTTTTGTAGTATCTTTACGTATAAATATACATACGGTTGAAATATTTAATATATATGTTTTATCTCTTTAGTGCTTGTTGCCAGATCCTCATTTAATATTTTGTTTACGGCGTTTTTTCTGTTATTTTCTTCACAAGTCGCTTCAGCAACCTCGCCAGTCCAGTACTCAAGTTTCTGGCAGCACAGGTTCCGTCTCTCCTGTGTTCCAGTAGGGCTCCATCCACTCTCAAGGGATACCATTGCTTTTTCAACAAATGGAAGGCCTGGGCAGCTAATTACCGTGAAGTGTCCTACTTCCCCGCCAGTGACCTTCATGTTGCTCTTTATTTAGTTAATCTAGTTCAATCAGGTGCTTCTTTTGCTTCTATTCAGTCCACATTCTATGCGATTTCCTTATTTCATAAGGCCTGCGCAGTTCATAGTCCTTGTGATAGTACTTTCCTTAAAGTCATTTTGGAAGCGTATAAAAGGGCATCTCGGCAAGCCAGATTCCGGTGCTAAGAGGCTCCCTGTTTTACCCGAGCATTTGCACAGTTTAGTGTCTACGTTTGCTGGTCATAGCGCCAGTTTGCTTGATATTAGGGACGTGTGTTTTTGCCTAGTTGCGTTTGCAGGCTTCTTACGTTTTGACGAGTTGTCTAATATTAGATGGTGCCATATTCAGTTCAAGGACACTTATTTTTCCTTGTATATCCCTAAAAGTAAAACAGATCAACACGGTATTGGTTGCACTAAGGTCATCGTTACGACGGGTAATCCTACCTGCCCGTTTAATATGTTGTTTAGATATGCCAGTATGGCCAACGTAGATTTAAATTCTGAAGAGTTTGTCTTTAGGTCGGTAGTGGCGCACAAGAATAAAACCTATTCGTTACGTCCAGGGTCTAAACTCTCTTATTCTAGAGCTAGAGAAATCCTGCTTCAGAAGTTCAAAAGTTTGGACCTGAGAATGGGTGGTGCGTCCGCTGCAGCTAACAATGAACTACCCGACCGGGTCATTAAGAAGCATGGTGGTTGGAAAACCGAAAGTGTTAAAGATCGTTATTGCCGAGAAGATCTTAAGTACCAGCTTCTCGTTACGCTTAATTTAGGTATTTAGATAAAAATAAGTTCTGTCCTCACATACGTAGTCAAATTCCTCTTGCACGTTTTTTGTCTTGATGACTGCTGGGCGACTCCCTCCACACCTGTCTCGTTGTGCTGTATATAATAGAATTTTTTTCTATTCGGCTGAGCGCAGCGAAAGAGAATAGAAATAGATTTCCTTTAGTCATTAGCACTATTGTTGTAGTCCTTTGGGACCTTCACGGGTCGTATATAAACCACTCCTGGTCATAATCACACCACTTGACGTCGCAACCAGCCTTCGTTTTGACCTTCTTTTTTTTGAGATTTCAATTTACACTTATTTGTTATTTACGTAAATTGACAGGCAATTATTGCATGGTCCTTCCTAGAAGGATTTTGACTAGCCTTAATGTTCAGTGTTGCTATTTAGACCCAACTTTGTCTTCCATTGTAATTTAGTACCTGTAACTTCCAAAAGGTGGTGCTGCAGCATTGGGTTGGAGAACACGTTCCAAAAAAATCCCTGCGTGGGTTTTAACTGGTTTTCGTGTCCGGCTCAGCACATTAGTTATTTCTGTATATACGTGACTATTAATGTATTCATGACTTGACACAATTGTAATTATTTATCCTAGCTACCTTAGCCAATAAACGGCTGCTGGGCGACTCCCTCCACACCTGTCTCGTTGTGCTGTATATAATAGAAATGTTTTCTATTCAGCTGAGCGCAGCGAAAGAGAGCAGAACATTTATGTCGTTTAAATAAGCTTCTGTACAACCTTTTTTCTTTAGTTCTTTTTACAGTTGTATTAATTATGCAGAATACTGGTAGATGATCAGAAATATAATATAGCGCAATTCCAGAGGTAGTCTGAGTTATAGGTGTATTTGTATATATGTGATCAATTAACGTCTTAGTATGATCAGTAACCTCGTTGGTTTTGTTATAATTGGAATAAAGTTATTTCTGTAAAGTATATCCAAATATTTTTCTGTCGGTTGATGGTTGACATATTTAAAGAAATCAATATTTATGTCTCCTAGGATATAGACTTAGTATTTACATTGATTTAAATGTTTAAGCAACTCCTCTAACTGATCGTTGAATAGTTCGAGGTTCGCTTTAGGGTGCTTATATATACAACCAATTATCAGATGATTTTTAGCATTACCAGGGTCTATTTCATCCCAGCAATATTCCACAAGATTAAGATTAAATTCAGATGTAATATCCGTTCTGGCTATCGTTATCAGATCATTAGCTATATATAAACCAGCTCCACCAGTCGCTGTTGGTGAATCTGTGTGGAAAAAAATATAGCCTACTATATCGATATTAGTTACTGAATTTTTGTTTAGTCTAGTTTCAGTTACGGCCATCACATCGGGTTTTTTTTGAGAGAGTAAATAAAAGGTCATGTAATAGCGTTACATTCTTATCCAGGCTTCTCACGTTACAGTGGAAAAAAGAAAGGGCTTTCGGCCCGGCTATTTCTAGGACAGTATTAATTTTTGTGGCTGAATAATAATCAGAAACTATTGTACTTAACATAAGGTCAGGATCATTTTCATCAAGTTTATCAGGATTAGGAAGCATTTTATATATATCAATGTCAATATCTAAATCTCTGGACCAAGTGCCGAGTACGGCACTAAGTTCTTGATTGCTTAGATTACTGAAGGGTAAATATTGTAAAGAGTCACACTTACTTGGTAAGTCGAATTCAATTAAAATGTACATAAATTGATGTTTGTTTAACTAACCCAGCGATTCCTTGAAGTCATCGAATTCTTCATTTCTTGTAAATCCAAAGACCTTCGAGTTGTCTGATTTTCGTAGGAGTATTTTCCCGTTGACTGTCCATATGTGTTTGTATTGATGCTCTTTCTTGAAAGTATTGATACGTCCAAAGAGTCTTTTGCGGTAGGAAGTGAGAGATTCATTGATGAATATTTTACCTTGCTTCATAATACTTGTTCCAAATTCCTCCGCAATTAGCGGGAGGTCTTTTGTTGATTTCCCAACAAGATTGTTCTTCTACTATAAAAGTCATCCTTCATTTCGCGATGTACGAATTTAATAATCATTCTGTCTATATTACAAATTATTGTGTAAAGATTGAGGACAAACCTTAAGGTTATTAATATTTTGTATGGATAAAGTTTCATAGTCCTCTTACTCACAACAAACAATCCTAATAACAAACAATCCACAGCTTATTATATAGTAAGTTGCAGAACTATACCCTGTCCTCACCGAGGTGCCCGTTTTCAGACTTATTTTTAACCCTGACCTCAGCTCACACTCATTAGAGAATGAATGCCTCACAGGGCAAGTTCTCTAAAAAGAACATATTCAACTGATCTAATTTCCAGAGTGCGACTCATTATGATTTTCAATTTCCTATTACAGAAAACTGGAAAAAGATTGAGGACTACAGAAGTGAAATGACAAATGCTTCATGTGATTTAAGGGACATTCACCACACGTTTATTACAAATGAAGCTCTGGCAAGAGGAAAAAGGGTATTCTCAATTGTTGTAAGTAGTGATGGTGCCCCATTGATGAAGTCAAGAAAATTTGATGTGTGGCCATTGATGTGCTTCCTAGTTGAACTTCCACCTCAAGACAGATACAAATTCAGTAATGTCCTACTCGCTGGTCTTTGGTATGGGAATACAAAACCAAATGTGCCGCTGTTCTTAAAGCGTTTTGTTGATGAGGTGCAAGACTGCAATAATGGCTGTGAATTTGAAGATGATGTTGGGAAGCCTATACCCTCTATGCTACGTATCCAGTCTATTGTTCCTGACCTGCCAGACAAAGCAATGCTTTTAAACACAAAACAGTTCAATGGGAAATTTGGTTGTGGAACTTGTAAGCATCCTGGTCAATATGATAGAGATTTGCAGGCACGAGTATATGAATATACTGCCAGTATGTCAATGAGGACAGCAGAAGAAAGTCAGAGAATTGCAGAAATAGCAGAAACAACTGGCACCACCATATTTGGTATAAAGGGAAAGAATGTGTTTGGAAGACTAGTTTCCATGAGTTAGATAATATCTTCTTGTCTGTCAAAGTTCCCCATGATTTTACCAGAAAGCCACGTAGTTTTGGTGACCGCAAGCACTGGAAAGCATCAGAATTCCGTTTGTTTATTTTGTTTGCTGGGCTTCCTTGTCTCCGAGAAGCAGTGCTTTCAGATGCCTTTTCATTAGAACATTTCTATCACTTTGCACTGCTCACAACTGCCATGAGATTTCTACATTCTAGTGGTTCTGTCTCCCCTTCATCTGTAGACATCCCAGGTATTGATAGACAACTTTGTGAGACTTCTATCACATTTGTATAGTAGGAGAGACTGTACTTATAACAACCATGCCTTGCTCCACTTGCCAGGGCAAGTTTTAGACAATGGTTCTCTCTCATTCACCTCTGCTTTTGTGTTTGACTCCCTCATAGCCCACTTAAAGAGTCTCTTCAATGGTGAAAAACTTGGTATCAGTCAAGGCTACAAGAATCATGTTTCAAAGAATTGTGAAGGTGATGAACATGTTAAAAGACTAGCAAGCCACCTCCTTGATAAACCTACAAATACAAGGAAAGTTGATGGAGACATATTTTTGTATGAACCAATTGTTCTCAAGAAATTACCCTACTTTTGTGACATCTTGAATGCAAAGTTTGGTGGAACATCAGCAGACACACTGCATTTAGTTTCTTTGAGGATAAAAAAGGAACAAATGACATAGCACTACAACAAATGACATAGCACTATGTATTCCAGAAAAGGCAACTCATGCAGCTACATTGTTCAGTGGTTTGAAGTTGGAGGTGTAGAATATGGAAAAGTAGTTTGCTACATACTTCATGGGAATGCAGGTTATGCATTACTTCAAAAATACCAGCTGACTGACATAAATGTATGTCAACAACTTCCAGCACCCCACGACCCTGTTCTTAGAGGAATTGTCAACAGAAATATAATAGGGACTTACTTTGTTGAAGTTGAAGAAACAAACAATGCAGTTTTAATTGGTTGTACAGCACTGAAGAACAGATGTATGTATATCCCTGGCAGTGGTGGAAAAGGTTTTCTCGCTGTGTTAGATAGAACATATGAACATGAATAGTCATTAAATGGAATGCATACGCTAGAAGCATTTTTTTTAATTGTGACAGGCAGATATAGGATTCTTTGTCAGTGGGGATTTCAAAAGGTCAAGGGTTAAATAATCACTACCGATATGATTTTCAATACCAGCAATAATAATTTTTACACGATGGCCATGGCCTGACATCAAAGTCTTGACTAGTATGTACAGCTTGTGTTAAATATAATTTAAATCGTACAAAGGGAGGGGGAAATTTTAAACTGTCAAGACAGGATGTGAAAAAAGTATGAGTTCCTCATCAATTTCCTATAAATCCTCCAAATAGTGATACAGTAGGAATATTGACATAAATATAGGCATAAAGTTATAAGAACAGGTTTAAGTTATGAGTTGATATATAGAGACAGAAGAAACACGCCATCTTGTTTCAATGACCACTGACTCAACCATCAAGGGCTTGTTTTGAAAGCCCTGGATATTAATAATTAGACTCGTATGAATCTTGTAAGATCTTACTAAGAATAATACAAATGTATATATAATCATGACAAGCTATTATTATTTAAACAAGGTCCAATGCTATAAAAGGGCCTCGACCAGGTTGAAGACACCTTCATTTGTCAATCAGCCTTTGCCAAGTAAACATCTCTGTTCAAAGATGTTGACCACTTGAGTGATCTCTGTTTAAGAACTTGGTAGGATCTTACTAAGAATACATGTCAAGATCTTATTAAGATTCTTACATGAATCTTGTAAGATCTTATTAAGAACTTGGTAAGATCTTATTAAGATCTTAATAAATTATTGGTCTTATCAAGAATCTTATAAGAATCTTATAAGATCTTATAAGATCCTAATAAGATTTTCACCTGGGAATCCTGGAGCTAAAATGTCATATTTTATGATAGGACATATTAATGCTAGAAGTCTACCTATCGAAGATATATTTGATGAAACCTCCTCCTTTGTTTTGGATCGAAAACTTGATTTATTTGCAGTTTCGGAAACCTAGATGGTAAACATCTAATGATTCATTATGCATTCCAGGCTATTATCACGTTATGAGAAAAGACCGAAGAAATATACGATGAGGTGTTGTTTTATATGCCTAGATGGTAAACATCTAATGATTCATTATGCATTCCAGGCTATTATCACGTTATGAGAAAAGACCGAAGAAATATACGATGAGGTGTTGTTTTATATGCAGCACAATCATTTATTACTAAGAGACGTAATGATTTAGAAAAAGACAACATTGAACTACTTTGGGCTGAAATTAAGATGCACAAATTCGTCATGTTGTGCTGAGTGTGTTATAGACTTCCAAATAACTCGTTAGAAGAAACCTTGATTCTTTACAAATTATGCTAGATCAAATTCAGCAAAATTCTCAAACACTTCTCGTAATTAGTGGTGATTTAAACGCTTACTTTGACTCTGACAATTTAATAGGTAGTAGCGCCTTTGGCATTCGGTTTTACCAGTGGTCAGAATGTAATAGCCTTTTTCAGGTGATTAATGAACCAACCCGCGTGACCGAAGGCGGTGCTACTTTACTAGGTCTTATTATTACCAATTGTCCCAGCTATTTTGTTGATTCTGGTACGTACAGTCCAACTATGAATTGCGACCATTCATACATTTATGGGAAACTCTCTGTTTCGTTTGATAAGCAAAAGGCTTTTAAGAGGCATATATGGAATTTTTCAAATATTAATAGTGATAATTTGAACGATGACCTATTGAACATTAGTTGGGAGGAATGTGTCACGGATGGCGCACACATTGATGATGTGTACGAGAAATGGTTCAATTGTTTTCGTTCTATAATTGAAAAACATATTCCTTGTAAGACAGTAGTCATACTGTACGCCCACGTGATAAGCCTTGGATGGTAAAACCCAACCTAAATTACAGTTCTAAACGTGACCTCGGTAACGTAATCCAAATACAATAATTACCAGGAGCCCATTACCAGGAGCGTCCATAGAAATCGAAATTCGAGCTGATCTATTTTTAGTGTGAGATTTGCCGCGAAAACGTAATGTTTCCATTGCAGTAAGCATAAGTTGAAAAAGACAATTGGTGGCTGAAAGTAAAATTATTGCGAGCGCACTGAAAAATACACCCCACCTGGCCACAGTCCCCTCTAATATTTTATGCAACCTCCACAATTCAGTGCAGTCGGTCCAAGTCGGGTGTATTAATATGTAACAGTAATATGAGAACATGAAGAACAGACCGTTTTGGCATACATTGCTAAGAAGCGTGCACCATGAAGCGGTCGAGTTCTTCGGAACTTCGACATGATTTAGCTGGAGATCAATCTAGAAAAAAACGAAAATCAAACAACGACATTGATGACAATGCTTCTGCAAGTATTGGAAAAGAGAGTGAGAAGGTGGCAGAAGTGTGCTCGGAGGCTGAAACTGAAAGTCGTGGATCAATAAAGAATCTGCTGAGGAGTATTGAACGGAGGCAGAGGTCAAAGCAGGCCCAAAAAGATGACCAAGTTGATGAAGAGTTGAAAACACACAAAGAGGGGAAAGTGAGGGAGGCCACTCCAGTTAAAGAACGAGAACAGTTAGAAAAGTGGAAGAGGAATGCCGATAGTTTGGGATTTCGTTGTGAAGTGTTCCCCCCTCTCCCGTGATGGCTCAATTCCAATGGTTCTCACACCTCTAGCATTCACATACGGGATGGTGGTATTTCCTTCTGAAATTCGACGGTACACTGACGAAACTGGCCCTTATCAACCTGTAAGAATGGTTATCTTACCCGATGGTACGTGGAGACTACAATGAGAAATTCTTGAGTTCCGAGATGTGGCTGTAGGGACGTTTAACCAATCGCACAACGACATAAGTCAAGAATTGACTTCTTTGTTGAAGAAATGGTTCATTCCCGAACACACGGTATGGCCGGAAATAATATCCATGGAAAACGTAGAGAACGAACTGGGATATATTCCTAAGAATGTAACTTTGATTGAAAAGCCGGCAAGCGAAGTCGTGTAAGCTCTGGCACGTACCATCAAGGTAAAGTAGAGTTCATACGGGGTGTATTGACACTTCAGACGCAAGATGGGTCGCGGCAATTTTTTCGTTGAAGAAGATGAAAGAGCAGGGAAAGAGCAAAGGAGTGAATCCATTACTCCCTTTAATAAAAACAGAAGATTACAGAAGAATGTATTTGGCAACAGTTATCCAGTGAGTTTAGTCAACGTACGAAGCACACTTTTCGCTCCCAAGAAGAAGCCGGGGAATAATCATAGCCAGTTCGCTTTCAGACCTGTCTGGAGTAGAAGACTGCAAGGACTGCTGGATTGGTGACAAGCCGGAGAGTAGGAGTAGCGGTCGCTCAAATTTGACCCCTCTCACCATCATTGCATGCAAACCCGAGTTCATTCATGCATACTGAAAGTGCATGCATGAAAACTCAAGTACATGCATACAGATTGAAAATGCATGCATTGAAACCTAAGTGTATGTATGGAAATTGAAATACCTAGAAAAGACTATTTTACACTGCAGCCAATATTTTAATTGGACTAAACAAATAATTAAGAAATATGCACATTAACGATAGCTATTTTTAAATGCTGCCCCTTTGCAGTTACACAATTAGATAACAATTTATTTACTGGTCTAATTTGGATATTACGACTTACATTACAGTTAGCAATTAGTACTGCATAATTAAATAGGCCGATTTTTTCAGTATTTGTCTATCGTGATCTCTAAAACATTATTCTGATACGCGATCAATACAATTTTTATTTCCTTTCTAGTATTACTTAAATGTCCTGAGTTTTATAAAGGGGTTTGGGTTTCCTGTGTCTCTATTGGCGAAGGGAGATAACTGGAGTCGAGAAGAGGAGAACTTTCCCCTCCCCTTCACTTCCCTTACTCACTACAGGCTCTCTCATCTTCGCCACAGAGATAACCCCATTCCTGAAGAGTTACGAGAAAGGTCAAATTACATGTATACCATATCTTTCTTTGTACTAAGACTCCAAGCCAACATTTTTTTCTTACTTTATGGACTTTATGTCGTTGATGAAATCATGTAAAAAGTGCAGGAGGAAGTTACCTAGGCTTACAAAATAATATTACAACAGGAATATACTATGTTAGGGGTCGTCGACAATTATGAAAAAGACGTTAAGCTATGACCCCCTCCCCCATGTTCACTTCGTATACAATTGTACAATAAAGTTATTCCTGACAGTTAAAAAACTATTTTCTTACAATCCAGGCCAATAATGTCCAAAGGACATTAATGAAATTTGTTTTCATTTGTCGATGACCGCTTAGCAACTGACAATACCAAGGTCTTTACACCGCCACCGCATGACCAACAACACACGTATTTCTATTTTTGATACGTGCATAAAGAATATAACCCCTATAATGGAATGAACGGAACAACAACTAAATCACAAGAGTGGAATTTACCCCTTTCGCCAGTTCATAAAACCCATGCTGATCATACAATTAAGGTCACTGGTCTTGCACAGCACGCTTCACGTAGACACCACAGGAAGCCCAAGTTCTGTCAATTTATAAGGGTCTGTAGATTTACAAACACATTCATTTCTTTTGTTTTTTCCTCATTAATCATGAATGACGTTTTGAATGGGAATTATTTTTAAAAATCTTTACGATAAATATACTGTACAAAAATGAAAGAAACTTACTGGTGTCTGCAAGGGATTTAAAATTCACCCAAATTTGCTGAAACTGCATAGAGACACAGCCAAGACACAGATATACATGTAGCCACAAGTTAAGTGTATTCATGGTATTACCGTATATTTAAAAAGTATCATACATACACTTATAAAATAGCCATAAACAGAGCATGAGCTTCCTGTGGTAGATACTGACAACAGTCTGTTAGAGATTACTTTAATATTAAGAGTCGGCCGGACATGACGTTTGAACCTAATTAATTCCTAACCAAACATATTACAAGTAGCCTGCCTCTTGAACTGTGGTATTGAGACTACTACAGAGGAGGCTATTTCCTTTCGATATTTTTTTGTAAATTTGTAAACGCAACACCGGCGCCGAGATTAAAACAATGCTCTCTTGTCAAGTAAATATGAGATGTCCGATATCCGGAGTTTGAGGGTACATGCTTGGTTAGTCAGCAGGCTTTTAACGGCTGAGTTCGTGGCGGGGTGTTTCGAATTTCGAAGAACGAAAATGCATTGTTGTGCCTGTTGCAAGACTGGATTTGAGGGGAAAATGTACTCACAAGAAACAACAACCTTTTTCCTGGGATTCTGTGGAGGACTTGTGGCCGCGTGAGTAGTTTATTTCGCTTCGAGTGGCAAACCGAAGTTGAATGGAGTGTTGAATTGGCGTGTGCTTCCTCGTGTGCTTTAGAAGACGACAAAAAGGACACGAAAACTCGCTGAAATTACCTTATGTCAGCTAGATGACCGAACAAACAGCAAGGCATTTGTGTTCATAGAGCTTTCATATTTCTAGCTCACCGAATACTAGTATTTATAGTATAAAGTTTGAGGAAGCTGTTCTGAAATGTAAAATGTACAATGCAACTCCACACATTAATTACCTGAATGTTCTCTGAAATGTACAATCAAATCCACACATTAATTTCCCCAAGTTTAAATAGATCGAGTGATACTTTTAAGTAAAGTGATCAGTCGAGATCAGGGCTTTAACAGTTTTATGAACTTGTAGAGTCTAGAGAACTTGTGATTTCGTCGATGCGATTCGTCAGCAGACTTTAATAATCCTTCAGGAGTTGTAGCTGTTAGTGTTTACAGTTGAACTCGGGGAATGACTATAAAACTGAATCAATTAATGTAGCCCGACGTTCAATAAATGCAGAGCTACCGTAGAAGGACCTACCGGATCTTTTCTAGATAGTTTTATAGGGGATGTGAATAGTACTGTCAAACATTGGAAGGAGGTATTATGTACGGGGATATTACAATATTTATGCACCGTGCTTTAAATATTATGATTTTCATTATAACATGGTTAAAATAGGTGTGGATCCATGAGACATATTTGCCGAGTTGAGCCTCACTCAACCAGCAGCTCATGCTTACGACTTCCCAGTTCACAGATTTTGGTTTGGTTCTAGGAGCAGGCAGCTTTTTTGCATTTCTGAGATATGACCACAGTCACGGTAACCAGTGCGTGCGCTCTCAATTCACTGAGGTGCGATAGGTGCAAAGTTCGTTAGTGGGGTGGGGGAAAGGGGGTTTGCAGATTTTAAATGGCATGGCGCCATGTACAGTCAACTCATGGATATGTATTTCATTAAGCAACATCGGATATACAGTGGTTTTAATAACTTTTGAAGTAGGAGGCACTACAGAAAACGTAGGCAGCTGATGGAACAAGAGGTACCTAAGGCACATGAACCTGTAGGTGGCTTAAATTGCAAAAGTAGGTGGCAAAATCTTCAAAGTAGACGGATAAAATCATCACTGTATATAATGGTTTTGTTTGCTTGTACATGTATAAGGTCAATGCTATTAGTTTGTTTCTTAGTATTGTAAAAATTAAATTGGACTGTATTTTTACCACCCTCAGGTCTGAAGTAGAAATGCCAATTCGCTGATACCCTGTCCTCACTTAAAGTGCTACTGAAACGAAAAGTCGAAATTGTTTGATTGACGATAAAATTCAAGTTAAGTGGCTATTCTATTGAGAATATTACTTTTTACCGTGCAAAAGTAACATCTTTTGTTCTTTTTCGAGGATGCATTAAATATGTATGACGTCACATGGTTTGCACAGCGCAGGAAGTCCTCTTCAGTCCCGCACAATGCAATGGCGGCAAAGCGCGGGGGTAAGTTTTGTTTGGTTGGTGGGCCCGATAAAGTCAGCTGCACCAACAATTCTTACACCCTTGGGTGTCTCCATGCACGTTTTTCCCACCGATGATAAATTCAGGAAAGTATGGACGCGGTGAGTCAGAGTTTACAGGCCAGATTTCAAGACAACAACAACGTCGGCGCTATGCTCCGCACACTTCGAGCAGTCGTGCTATACGAGGTTACGATTGAGTGTGCTGCATCCAGAGGCAGAGAGCTCTATTGAATCTGAGAAGGAAAAAAGGATTTTGATAAGAGAATCAGTACCAACGATTGGCGTTGTGCGACCCGTGGAAAAGAGTGATCGCGATCGTAGACGATCTCAAAATGTAAGTCTTTATAGTTTGTAAAGAAATGCCTTTTCATTATAAGCCAAGTCAAGTTATTTGTACATCAAAACAGTCGAACTTGAGGGGCGTACACACATGCCATCTCATGGTTAACAGTTCTTTTTAGTTATGGAATTAGTTAGTCGTTACTCTGAAATGATATTTATTCGAGATATAAGAGAAGAGGCTTTCACGAAATCAGTTCTCATACGCGAGATTTCTGTCATCGATCTGGAAAGTACTGCGCGTAAAAGTCAAACTATTTGGTGCAAATCGCTTTTATATTTTAAAATATTAAGGTGCATACTGTCACAATAAATGGCACATCATCAGAAAGTAAAAGGAAATGCATTTGCAAGGATGTGTTTAAAAATAATTTCTAGGGAGCATACATGTAAGCTGTGAGACTCCAGGGTGCAGCCCCAGAAATGTGATGGCTTCTATTCATCCTTCAAAACTAACTGAGCTAATATTAATACTGAATGTCCTTTGAAACAAATACAAATTTATTCAGATGAAGTCTAATCAATTTAATGTCATTTTAGTCTTAAAAGTGTTAGCCCTGTTCTAGTTACTCATAATGAAAACATTCATCAAGTCATAGTTCACAGTTAACTATGCATGATCAAGTCAGTACATGTAAGACACTCTATATTATATTCAATGTATATTTGCAAGGCTATATCTGTAAATTAACTTATTTTCTAAGTCAGATGTAAAAACTTGGTTGCCAAACTTGTCAAGGCTAAACAAAAATGTTTCATTGGCACTCAGTTGGTTGCAATTTCCAGCCTATATTTGACATATTCAATAGCACAGCAGTAAATTATTACATCATTTTATAAACTTTTACTTTTTCACATAACACTCTGATCCTGGCTGTTCAAGTACAAATTCAACAAATGTCATTACTCCAAGTAGTCTAAGACCACCTTCCGCAATAGAAGAGCACCGAAGAACATTCAATTGTATGCAGCCGAGGAGTGATCCAGGATTTAATCCCACAAATCAATTCAAAAAGTCAAAAGTACTAAAAAGGGGAAAGGCAAGTTGCAAAGTTGCACATTAAGTTTTTTTGTTTGGCAAATATAGATGCTGAGAAGCCACCCAGTGCTATTTATAAAAAGACAGCTCTTTCCAACTGTGGTCTGGGTCCACCAGAGCCTGATAGAAAGGTTTCCTCTGCTTGAAGAAGCTGGGGGGTATGAATTGGTATTGTACCAAAGAGGGGGATTGGAACAAGGTTTCCATAGAATACCACTACCTTACACTCCTGGCAGAATAAAGGAGCTTAGCAGGCCAAGCCGATGTGTATGTTAGACCTCTGCAGAGAAATTTAGATGACTTAGAGGAAATAAAGCAGGATAACTCCATGGGAGTAGAGGTGAGCATCTTTTCAGCCCATCTCCATAAAGAAATTAATGGTCCCTCAAGATTGGCTAAATTAATGATTAAGTAGAAATACATGTCACTTAAAACAGTTCTGTACAGAAAATTTATAATATTTTTTTACATAGTATTTTCAATCTAAAACTATATTGTATATCAGAAAGTCAAATACTGTGAGTTGCACACAATTGTAATTAAACATTCAGTAAAATGTTTCTATTAAAAGCACATGTTTCACATGTTCCTCATGAGGCAGCACGTTATTTTTTCACACATTCATATCAGCTAAAAAGTTACGACAACAACCTTTTATTTCCACATGTATTGGTACATTTACAGTCCCTTGTTTGAATAAAATATTATAGCAAAATAAGAAATAGTCAATGATAAAGGGACAATATACATATTTTGAAAAACTTGTGAGAGAACTGTGCAAATTAAAATAATATGTTTAGTACAAATGTACCAATGAAATGTAAATAATTTACTACATGTAAGTTGTTTTTCTGTATTTATCAAATCAGGCATCTGTTTACAATGTCATGATGACATACATGTACCAATACATGACATTATAAGCCACAAGTTCAAGGTAAAACCAGAAAGGTAGAACATATTACATTTTTGTCAAGAAGATTATCCTAATTTTCGACTTGATTTGGTTGGAGACGAGAGTGTAGAAGAGCCGCCAGAGAAGAAAGCAAATAAGTGTTTTGCTGATTTAAACGAAAATCAGCTTGAACAGTTCCTGGACAGGGCACAAGCCCGGTCTACAAAGTACTCAACAAACCACGCTGTTTCAGTTTACAAAGGTACGTTAGATAATAAAAATATATACTATTCAGTATTGCTCTTAAACATAACTTAAAGGAATTTTTAGCCGAGTAAATTTGTAGAATATTTAATGTTTTTGACCGATAATGTTGCACCTAAACTGCAACAAAAGTAAACAAAACTCAAAAGCATGCACGGAGCACGAGCAAAAAAACACAACTTAAGTTATATCCAGGAAAAAAAAATTCTACAACATTAAACAATGTATACGGTAACTTTTTTAATTCAGAGTGGGCTGCCCAGACTGGTCACCAAGAGGAACTACATGGGATGAGTGTGCAAGAACTACACGAGAAGTTTCGCATTTTGGACATAACTGTTTGGTGTGAATTAGTTTCTCCTGCTTTATCCATTCAATCATCGAATCTTGGGTAAAAATAATTCTTTGTCGAAGATAGTCATAAGTTGTAAATTGACTTTTCCTTGCCCTCTTTTCTCTTGCGTAACTGCCCTGTAGTGTCGGACTTGTTTGTGTATTTAAACTTTTACAGACCTCTTTCGTTTGACCGTGTACATTGTAGGGTTTGTCGGTGTTCTAAACTGACTAATTTCTCTCGTCCCTGTTTAAATACAGAGTTATTTTGTGATGCAAATCGTAGTAGAACCAATTATTTTCTTGTGTTAAATTATTTTCTAAAAAGATTAGCTGTCTTCCCCTTTTTGGCACAAGGCGAGAATCACGAGCCCAAAATTGGGCAAAATTGGGAATAATTTTAATGTTTCTGAATCACCAATCGTTTTTTTAAAGAACAGCAACGATTCAATTTTGTAAAAAAAACACGTCTCCATTGATGGTACTCGGCCATCAAGCCGATTACCAGCATTATCAAATATAATGATATGCAAGAGTTTTTGATCGAGAAGTGTACATCCTCGGCCCTTGCGAAAACTCTTTGTAAAGGATTCGTCACTTTGCCTGATATCTTCGGTTTACTGGACAGGTTTATGAAAACTAACCGCTTATGAGAGGTTCTACACATGCTATAAATTACCAAGATATGTTACTGATATCATGCATTATTTGTTCTTTTGTAGTTCATTGACAACATTGTTGCGTCGTGCAGTGACGCAGAGAAGAAGCAACCGAGTTCTGTGGACATCAAGACTGGGATACTCAACCTAAGTGGTCCTGTTGTAACTATTCGGGCGATGAAGCAGTCAGTGAGAAGCTTGAGGACAGTAACAGAGGATGAGTTCAAGAAAGCTGCAGAAAACCGGAGTGTGTTTGGGAAGGTGATAACTGTCAGGCTACCTAGGCAGCCAAAGGCTAGAGTCATCTTCTAAAAAAAAAATCCAGGAAAAGTACATGTAGTTTGGCCTAAGACGGATGTTTTCAACTCACGAGACAGTTACAGCTCAAGATTCGCGTTGCCCGTCCACAGCGCCATAGGGGCAAATTGGAAAAATGCACTGTCAATGACAAGCACTTGGGCGTATATTTTTTTCTTAGTTTTCTTAGTTTTTTCTTAAATACTGTAGATGATTGCCGAGTGTAATATGAATCATTGTATGCACAAACCAAGTAATAATTTCAGCAACAAGTAGAATGAGTAAAATTGTAATTCAGGCCCGAATTGTTCGAAAGTTGGTTAGCGCTATGCACCGGATAAACCAAAGGAGGATTATGCAGTCTTCCCAGAAGGCATTGCGCAAAAAAATCGCACTTTGAAGCGTGTAATGGCGGATGTCAATGGCGGATTATGCGAAATTTTCTACTTCTTTGGCCTCGATGAAAGTTAGGAAACACCAGTTCAGGTAAACTATTCCAACTATATTTAATATAATCTTGATTTCATGGTCCGTATGAGTGCATTGTTCCTTGGATTGACGTATTCTTTACATAGTTTTAGTCATTACAATGGATATAGGATCAAGAGGTCGCGGTATTGTTGTATTCGTCTCGCTTAAGTAGCTCCAAGTTTTCGGTTCTTGATTCTTTTTAAGAAGGTAGTAGCGCCTTAATAAAAGTAGTTTTGAAAATAAGAAGGAACAAGGATTCTAAATATCGCAATGTACCCCATTGTACCTCTACTCGACTTTACAGAATTTGGCTTCGTATTTGCGGATATTTTAATGGCAATTTCTCGACTATTACACAATGTAAGTGAAGATGCAGTGTGCTAAGACCTCGTTTTTCACGGAATTTCAAACTTTGATCGAATAATTTTCAAAAGGAATACCTAAGTAAGACTTGTAGATATGTTTATATTAAACCGCTTCTTTTTATTACCTTTTGTAGATGGATGATAATACTACCAGAAAACGAAGACGTGACGTGTCGAGTGGAAACACTTCCCCTGCCACACCAAGAATTCATAAACAGAAAAGTTCTGTTTCCAAAACGCTGTCCTTTTCCCCCCATAAATCATCTTTAAGCCCTTCACAGAAGGTAATGCTTTTAAGTTAACACGAAAGTCGTGTAACTGATAAGCTAATACAGTATGTATTATTATTATTTTTTTAAATTAAAAGTGCACCTAACAAGAACAGTTATGGAGCCTCAATTTTTCTGTCTTCAACAGTAATTGTATAGTTATTATTAAGCTGCATTATTTTGAATTATATACATGTAGGCTGCACGCAAACTTTTAAAGAAGGCAAGGCTAGCCAAATCACCAAGGCAGATAAGCTTCTCCCCCCAGAAGAGGACCAGTGCTCACAAACAGTGGTTAAGCAGGGAGAGGCAAGCTCTCATACAATTTGTGGCCTTGTACTCGGATGAAATACCGAAGGATAAAGTATGGCCCTCATTTGGCTCATCACATGAGTACTGGAAGAAGGCAGCCCAATTCATCCATGATACCGCTAAAACAGCAGTTATAAGATCAGGTGTGGTATAAATGTGAATCAATGAATTAAGTTATTTTGATACTTGTAGGTATTGGTGTTTTTTTAAATTAATCTTTACTTTAACTAGTGCATTTCGATTTCTCTGTAGTATGTTTCTTTTCAGGATGACTTGCATGAACAAAATCTAAGTTAAGTCAAACAATGTTTTGATTTTATATTGCTTTTTATTGGTGATTTAATTATACTGCCTAAGTTAAATTGCCAAAAAGTATTGTCAAATTTAATGCGACATGGACCCATTAATGATTGCATAGCAACTTTAATAAGGCTAGTGTACAGTTGAGTATTTTATTAAGAAATGACAGTCTCTGTGTTTGTCAAATAGTCTAAGGGTTTAAATATAGTTTATTAACTCGTGTCAAAAAAAAAATTATGTTGTTATTAAAACCACAGCAACTGCCGTACGTCAGGAGGTGTTCCGAAGTTTAAGGGAGAAGTACGACACAATAGAGGATGCTGAGAAAGATTTTGGTCTTGGTATAGATGAATATCTTGGTACATGTAGCAAGGATATTGATTCGATCAGTAGTCCTGGAGAGCAAGATAAACATGCATTGTCACCAATTCTTGCAAGCAATCTGAGCATAATGACATCTTCCCAGATAGAGGAACTTATCCTTAAAGGAATTGAACATCTTGGCAAGAAATCATTACAACATGTACTTCACACCATTATTCTCCTGATAGGAAAGAGCCTTGCTGATTACAAGGACATTTCTTTACATATGATTGACTGCTTAAGCATTGATGAATCAGAGTCAGTCTTGGACTGTTTGTTTGCAAAGGTGGCTTCATGTCGTGGGGTAAATACGAACCCAGGTGACTTTGCCAGCATGTCAATAAAAGCAATGAAAAGGCTGCAAGACAAGGATAAAAACAACCTTGTATATAAGTATAGTAAATCTATTGCCATGGATAGACCAGATGGCAGTGGTCCATTGATACCACTAGATCGAATGCCATTTGGCTTGTTGGAATATTGCATTGAATTCTTTACATGCACAAACACCATGCAGGTTTGTAAAAAAATTATATAGAAATTTATGCTGTAAAATAAATATGTATATTCATACACTGATGTACATGTGGGATTTGTTAAAAAGGTGTATTGAAGAATGGTGTGTTACTATATAATATTAATGGTTATTAGTTACCTTCCATACTCAGTGCTCGAAATTAACACTTGCAAAATGTTAGCAGACTTATAACACTTCCACTAGCAATGTTTTGTGAGTCTATCTTCATTTAAGCTACAACTTGAAGTCTGAAAACCTCAAGAAAATGTAGCATATTTACAAGAGGTTATAAGTGTGATTCTTACATATGTACCTGATTCACATCAAATAAAATTATGAAGTATCTAGTGTAGTGGTGGTGCATACGTTATATATATTATTTGTTTTTTGTTAATTTACTCCTAATGAATTAAAGTGATACTGTGTACTATACATGTATAGAATGTGATTATATGCTATTTCATTTTGCCAGTACTAGCACAGTGTATACAGTTGCAGTCAATCAACTGAGTAAGATGTTTTAAAAATTCAGATTTCAGAACCCCGGGACTTTAGGTTATGGCACGAGACACTCACTGCAGAGTTCCCTGGAAGATTCCAAAGGCTCTTTGCAGGGCCAATGTGGAGCGGCTTAGAAAAGGCTGATGTGGGATATCCACTAAAGGTACAGCATAGTTTTTGTTGTGATGATATGCAATAAATGAAAACAATTAAAGTGAATTATGTTTGTCAGTGAGATGTATTTCTAAGACATGCCTCATTGTGTACACAATATTAATTGTTAACCTACTGTAGCTTTTCAACTTTATAAATTTTATATTTACAATGTATGCAAAGTGACATTGTCAGTTAAAAAAACTGTGTATTAAAAAACTCCACTACAACAGAAGGTTGGCAATGTTACAGTATACCATATAAATAATATATCAAAGAGTTACCATACTGTATATTCTTCACACTGTAGGCCCATACTAATGTCCCATGCTCCAGCCAATCTAGCCAGTCAAGAAGAGACCAAAAGTCTGCATTTGATACGACAACAAATGTACAGGTACGGCCAAATACATGTACTATCAATAATTATTGTGACTGTGAATGCACAGTAGCAGTGACACAGGGAGGTACAGTTCCAGAAGAGATTGACAGAAGTCATCAATGAAAATGTCCCCGAATTCATCAATTTTATGTCTGGTATGGGAAGTCTGAAGGGAAGGGGAAGGGGAAGGGGGCACTACCTGAGGGGCCAATGGCTACCCCCTATTTGACTATCTGGTGACAACCCTGTACCTGTACCTCAACCCAGCTTATTGTCATGCTGTATCTTTACATCTAGATTGCAGCATTAGATCAGCTGAAGTCTGCTAACCCCGATGGGCGTTTTTGGTTGAAGTTAGATGGCACAGATGTTAAGAAAGGGCTTATGGAATCACAGAACAAGATTTGGAATGGAGATGTGGACCTTGGTGATGGAAAGCTGCAGGAGAGGAGAGCAGAATATGAGAGCCGAATAGAGGATTTGGAGAAAGTGTTGAAAAGTAACACCCGTGGGGAAATGGCAAGCAATTTAATTAAGTGTGTTGACTTGATTGAAGATGACATATCCTTTCTTTCATGTGGATTCACAAATGCAGTGGAAGTATACCGAAAGAAATTCAATACCCAAAACACACCAGGAGACTCTGAAAAACTCCAACTGGGAGGTTGTTGAGTTCCAGACACTACTTGAAGAGTGTCAGTCCTTGAAGTCAGTATATGAGGGCTGCATTGCCATACTCAATCCAAACACCTCTACTGAGCAACAGCGCCTGGCCTGTAAAGCTACACTCAAAGACTGTCATTCTAAATGTAGCCTGTATCTGAGAAACTTATTCAAGAAGAAGCGTGTGGCTGCAGACCACATTGTTGTGGTCATGATTTCTGATGAAAGAAGAAACAAGAAACCCTATGCTCTTCCTGTGAAGTTCATACCATGCAAGACCTTGAGAGATCAGTTTGTCCGTGACCTTAATAAGGAAGTCAAAGAAAAGATGAAAGAGAGAGGCCTGGTTGTAGTTGGTAAGAAATAACCTTTCCTTTCAAGTGGTTACATGTGAGATTTCACAGGTTCATTAATGCTGAATTACTCTCTAGCACCCAAAAATATCAATTTTATAATCAGTCAGTGTACATGTACAGTTCTGCTCATTTTATTACCTGCCAATACCCATGCACAAAGTACAAGTACAGTATAAGTCTTTGACTTATTTGTGATTTGGTTGAGAAAGGTTCTGAATAGTGAAGTGGTCTGAAAGCTTATATTCAGTTTAGTTGTGAGGAACAGTTTAATATTAATAATTCGTTTATTATAAATTCTTTATTTCATATATACAGGTACTACAACCGATGGGGAATTGTGTAGTCTGAGGACCAGAGGAGAAACTCGTGCTCTTCATGTGTGGCAGCTCATTCATGATATTAGACAAAGTCTGCAAAGAATGAGTATCAAAACCCTACTAGAAAGAGTCAACTGCATGTGGTTTCAAAAAATATCCATATCCCTCCCACCTTCCCTTTCCTGCCCCTTTTTTTTTGGGGGGGGGGGGGCAATGGACCACTAGAATCTCTGGAAATCCACCACTTTCATACTCCTCAGAATTCCAATGGTTTTCATGTTGTTGTTGTGCAGTAGTAAGACAGCATCTGATATTTTGAGGGTTTAAAATCAAACAAGCCATCAAAAGCTACCAAGGGTATAACATGGATTTGACTGGGGCAACATCATCTATCAGTCAATAAAACTATTGTACCATGTTGTATGTTCAAATGTGCTGGGTTTTATTTTTCCAGTCCAACCAGATGGAACTCCAGTTGTCCAAAGGCCACATCCAGCAATTACAGATGATCTCATAATGGAGCTACACCAATTGCTTCAATTCCCAATGAATCTAGAAGATGCCATCACAAATATCAGGGGAAGACTAGTGCCTCCTGGATATGTTCCTTATACTTTCAGGAGAAACACCCCTGAGAACCTGAGGGACAAACTACAGTCTGTTGTAGCTACTTACATTTATCGCTACACCATCCATGAGATGAAAGAGGCAGGTACAGATTTTAGCACACATCTGTATGTCCCAGAAACTGATCCAGTAACTGGAGTCATCAGGCATGATAGAGGAGACCACAACCATGTCTTCAAAAGAATTGAAACAAGCACTCGTGCTGGAAAGTGTGAGGCCCTAAATTACGAAGCCTTTGATGATGTCTTAAAGGATTCGAAGAGTGGGCTTACTCATGCTGCACTGATAGGCAAAAGGAAACAGAGTCTAAAGGATGCTGAGAGGCTTTTATCTTATCATGTAGTAGAGTCATTACAGAGACATGGCCATGTTACAGAAGCTGAATATGTAGAAACAGTTGTAAATTGGCATGAGGCATCAGATGGAAGGGGGCTGACCCAGCTGCAGAGATGTAGATATAACTACAAGATGCTAGAATACATACTAGATGAGTGGATGCCATGGCACCGCAACAACTATAACTTCTCAACCATTGACGTTAACAGGTGTGCTCTTTATTGATTACATAAAAAAAAAATTACTGCTACGTATGGCAACTGATTATGGATAGGGTAATTTTTGTCAATGATATTAGAGGTCAGTGTTAGACATGTTTAGATATTTGTTGTCTAGCAATGCAAGTATGCATAATGCCATACAACATAATTAGGGAATGACTAGTTGATTTATACATGTTGAGAATGATGAACATTTACTTTGTTATTAGGCCTGTTGAGAACATACGTGGTTTCTCAAGAGAAACAGTAATTGAGGTAACAACCAATATCGAAAGCCAGGAACTCCGTCGCCAACAAAGCAGTGACATTGGGTATCCAGAACATCCACGTGCTGGTGGAACCGATGATCTTGAAACGTTCTTTGGTATCGTCCACAGAGATGTAGGCACAGTCTTCACACTGAAGCAGTTTAAAGATTATTGGCCAAAAGGTGTCAGGTACAGTAACTTTTCAGGGCATGGTATAAATGTTGTGAGTTAGTTTTTAGTGCTGGTTGACATTTTTTCTACAGGTTGTTTTCAGGTTAGGTTACATGGTTCTACATTATACTATTGGTGAGGTTGCTCCAACAGACCCATCGTAAATTCACTGGTAGCAAAAAAAATAAAGAACAGTTAACTTTTCAGTCTTGACTCTGCTAAACTAGACGTGTGCATCAAAACTAATAATACAATAATGTTGGTACTAGAAGTTGACATTATCAATCGGCAATCTGCTATAATATAGTACTGGTATAATATCTTTGGAATGATGCCTTCTTTTTTTTCTGTCACCAGGGAGTTCACCAAGAGGATGGATACTGAACTGCCGTTTTACTATCACACTCTAAATGACCGATACAGAGAGGAGCAGCCATCCTTTGATGATAGACCCGGGTTTGACGAGGATAACATTGAAGTGCGAAACCACCCACTGAGGTTACACCGCCTCCGTCTCAACCAGAGGGAAGATAGTTCTATCTTTGTAAGTGCAAGGGCAGTTTTGCCAGCAAGGCATGGTCAGACAATTAGGCAGGCCTTCCACAAGCCGGGTGACTATCTACCTAATCCATAGACATTTTTCAAGAATGGTGAATATTGTATCTAAATGGGAGTGCAAAAGAGAACAGCTTGAATGCTCCCACATCAACAAGCATGCTAAGATTGGTCATACACCAAAGTTTGATTGTGTTGCTTAAAATGATAGTGACTCCTGATCACATTCTAAATTCTCCCTTAGAAATCAAATAATTTGAAGGAGAATTTGGAATGTGATCAGGAGTCACTTACATCCTTGTTTCACACAGCCCTTCAAGTAGCTTATATCCCAATCACACCAACAAAATCTGTTTAATAAAACTGAGTTTATCTAGCCCCTATCTTGGATGTGTTTAGTTACACAGTGTAAAAACTACATTGAACAGGTTGTTCACTTTGAAACTAGTTTAGAACCAGCAAGTGTGTAGCGTGAACAGGTATTATTGTAAAGTTGTTTTGTTAAACAGCTTTTAAACATGTTTCAGCTTTGGTGTGAATTGAGTATTAATAGTATTACTTTGGGGCTGTTTACATGAGAGGTAAATTCTAGTGCTAGGGTCACCCTACCAGGTGGATTCATTTATTACAATTGACTCAAAGTTTCAAGTCATGTTTGCAAAATTGCATTTAACAGACCGTCATTCAAAATTTAATGAAGTCTAGGCGGTAAAAGCTTTGTATGAGACTACACAGTAGCTAAATGCAATTTTCTGAATGAGAGTTGTAACTTTCAAGGTCACACGTCAACGAAAACATTTGATTTTGATGCAGGGACAAGTATTTGATTTACATATTACATTGCTACATGCATGTACTTCAGATGATGCAGCTATTTCTGTAATTTTATAACTTTTCCGCTGGTCACTGCCATTTCTGTCCTAAACCCAGTCAGACAATGTATCCTTACTCATTTGTTTGCATGACAAAGTTGATGATAGTGCTAGGGGGTGATCCTAATAGCTTACGCAAACATTGCTCTTCACAAAAATACAGTAGCACTATATTTACATGTATGCTAATGCTACTATAAAGGATAACCCTAGCACATTCCCAACCCCCTAAATGTAATCAGCTCCTTACTATGGCATGTTCAGCTACATGGTTTTGAAAGGGTTTGGGTAAGGAATAGTAAGGCATTAAAGTGGATCCTTGAAAGGAGGAATCATCTGAAAATAATAATTTCCATTTGGTTTCTTACTTTGGCATGTTCCCAGGAAGAAAATACAATAGTATCATGACCAAAGGCAGTTTATTTACAGTAGTCAAATCCACTTACAGATGTAACAGTAATAATAATAAAAACTGGCGAGTCAGTAGCAGCTGTTTAGACCACTAGCCCTTCATCAGATTAGTCACTTATTTAGGGCAAAAAGTGTTCAAACTAAAATTTTAAAAAGCATTAATAATTCATGAAGTAAAAACAAGTGTCTAATGAGTGTTTATAAATGTGATATAGATAGTCCTAATTTTCATAACCTTTAATTTAGATTTCCTCTGCAAAAATAGGTTGTGTTGCCAAAATAACTGAATTACAAGACTACACATCAATGTTTTATCAGATCTACAAAAACTTGCACTACGACCTTCGTGTTTGTAAATCTGATAAACAAAAACTGCACTTCTTTAAACAGTACTAAGGGAGCAGGTAAAAACACATGCCCCAGATAGGGACCCTTTTTTCACCAGACACAACTGTCAGCACAGGGTACCTCCCCCATTTTTGACCATACATGTATATTTCCATTCTGGGGGGAGGGGCTTAGGAACAATTTTAATACAGCAAATGAAATGATAGCAGAAGACAAACAGGGCTAAAAATAACAGCCGGTCATCGGACAATGTCTGGCCAAACCTTTGTCTTGCCAGTCATGTTGACCGGTCACTGTTACTACAGTTTCAACCAAATACAGATATTGACCGGCAACTGACCAGCCATTATTTTTAGCCCTGGACAAATCATGCAGTGCATTTGTTTCTAGTTTATGCCATTCGCCTTTGCAGATATTTAAGAACAACTTTTTTTTATATTGAGTTTTTTCTCCAGAGGGGATGGCTGGCAGCAGCCCCATGCAACCCCTGCCTCAAAATGGGTCCATCTTGAGGGCATGCATTTTGACCTGCTCCCTTCTTAATCAGGAAAGCTTAAATGAAACATCCACACCTTTCATGTACTACAGTATCTTACAATTGCATTCCAATGGCGTCATTAAGTCAGAAGCCAATTCAAGTTCCTTTTGCTCAGTTTTTATGTCAAGCTCCACTTATTAAAATATATAAAAGATTGCAATCAAAATAATGTCTGGAATCCTAATTGAAAATTGAAAGATCAAATGGCAGGCCAGTGGGAATGGGCCACTTTAGGAATGAGTAGGGGGCTGGAGCAAGTTCATATTTGCAAAGGCACTTGGGATCGTTACTGGGTATAGTTATAATTGCAAAATACAAAAAAAAAACTGCCAAATACTGTTGGTTGCAATTAACTGTCCCCTATAACGATCCAAAGTACCATTGTGAAACCAAACTCATCCCATCCCCCTACTAGTTTCTAAATTGGGCAAGTTGCATAAATTTCAGTTCAGTATGCTAATTTCAAATGACCAAATTCCATCTGCACATGAACCACAATGTGTGGTTCCAGAAAATATCCATAATCCCATCATGGAGGGAATTTGATATAAGAACCCCCTCCCCTCTGGAAATTTCCAATTCCCTCTGGTGGGGGAATGGATATTTTCTGGATTTACACAATGTGGAATTATGTTGGTGCATTAGCCCACTTCCGTGATATGTTTTACTTGTCACGCACAAAGGTTTCAATACGAGGCTCCCTGCTAAATTAAATTTATTCTTTTCACAGAGAAAAGAATAAATTTAATTTAGCACTGAGCCTCTTATTGAAACCTTTGTGCATGACAAGTAAAGCATATCGCGGAAGTGGGCTATTAAGAATGGTGGAAAATATTTATCTGAAATACAAAATGTACATCTGGTCCCTGGTCAAATGTTGGATAATGCTATCCACCCACATAATCTATAAATTGGACCTCAACCAGGTTGAAGACACCTTTGCTTGTCAATCAGCCTTTGTCAAGTGAACGTCTCTATTCAAAATTGTCTAACATGTAATGCTCAATTTGAGTGGACTCCAACATTTGGTATCGCACGAAATTTAAAACTTGAATGTCTAAAAATAAACTAAAGAGAGAATATCGCTATTGACAGGCAAAACCGAGCAACTAGCTTCCTGCTGTTTACTTTTTCTTGCCTTATTTCAATTTTGGATTCCGCTATTTATTATTGTAACAGGAGAAGACTGATTACTGGCTTGACTGTCCTTGTTAAACCAAGCTAGCTTATTTTATCCAGTGGATAGCTTTATCCACCCACAACTGTGGCCAGATGTTTACATTAACCTTTTTTCACAAAGCTTTGTCACTAATATCATCATTATACATGTATTTTTTCTTGTCGCATGGCCATTTCTCTTTCTTAGTAATCATAATTTGGGCAAAGTATCTATGCTCTGAAATGTTTGGGATGTATTGGTACATGACATTTTTCAACTTAATTTCTGTTATCTCACCATTTTTCATTGCATGCGTTGTCTTGGATACCTTTTTGCCAGGTATGTATCCAATTGGTCTCCACTCATCCAACAGTACCTGGACAACAATGGCATTCTCGTCCCTTTTATTCGTTGGCTCTGCATGGAGCCTTACACCAGGACTGTCTTTCATCCGGAGTCTCTGCTTACTAGCTTGTAAATACTTCTGAAAGTGAAGGTGATAGCTACTTCCCTTAAGGGATACCAATTCGGTGTAGACAATCGACTCTATGACTTCATCTGATGCAGGAATCCTTTCACTGTCTTGGGCAGGGGTAGGCTCCTCTTCCTCTTCTAATATTTCATCTTCCTCAGAGTCATCTTGTGCTGCATCCTCGGCAAGAGAGCCTGAAGCTGGTCCACTGTCAGTTTGGACATTACAAAGTACGAGGTTTACATTAGGGAAGTGTGAGCAATTGCAGTTAGGTTTGCTCAAATCCAGCAACGGTGCACTTGGCATTGTGTCTAACATACTTAGACTTGTCGGGGTTACAGCAGATGCTGACATGGACATTGTAGCTTCGACGACGAAGTCCCAAATTAGTAGAATTATCCTGTCCCGTTCGTCTTCTACTTCTTCTGGAGCTACCTATCAAAAATACCGGTTCAAACTTAATTTGACATCGCTTTTGCGTAAGATGAAGTAAATTTATGGGATCCAATTTATGACCCTATACTTTTGTGATAACGACAATACAGTAAGAGACTTACTTCGAATAATACGCTTGAAATAACTTGAATAACACATGGAGACTTCACACCTTCGAGTTTCTTCAATAAGGAATCGCTCTCCGGAATCATGCACATTCGTCTTTGTGCCAGCGAATCGATGAAACTGAAATGGCAATAAAGCCCATTCAACTGTAGAAATGGCAAACTAGGCACTGTGACATCCAATTTGTAAGATAGGTCGCAGCAGTGTAAATAGATCAAGCTTGTTTTCTGAAACACCTCCGCTTGAAAGTCTTGTATCCCTAACGCGTCCATGTTGGAATGATTTGATGACGTCACTTTGTCGGTTGATAATATAGTCCGCCGCAATGCCTTCTGGGAAGACTGCATAATCCTCCTTTGGATAAACCATTAATCATTGGATAAAATGATGCAGTTATCCAATAAATGTTATCGGTTGGATAGGAGTAATCCAGTGGATAGCGCTAACAAGCTTTCGTGCAACTGGGGCCAGGTAGTACAGTGAAACTTTCAACTGATAAGTGTGGTATCAAATGAGTTGGAATAATTTATAAAAGTCCAATAAAAAAATCTTAATTAATTTAGTCCTTTATTCCCATTAATTGAAAATGTGAGGAGCTCAGACGCCAAATGATAGTGGCATTGACATGTCCCATGGTAGACTGACTGAAACCACGCGTTGACACGTCTCAAAGTATATATAAAGTGAGAAATACTGGAAGACTGACTGAAATCACACGTTGACTTTGAGGTAGCCTGCCAAAAGCAGCCGCTTTTAGGTTCCTCGAGGACGAAGTCACAATGAGGTGCGATGGGGTTATTTTAAGATGTTTATTCATTCTTATAATATTAATAACTATATATGGCCCAACGCGTTGACATGTTGGCGTACTTGAGCGGGGGTTTTTCTGAAATCTAGCCGAATATTTGTCTATGAACTCCATTTACAATTCCCACTTTAATAACTCACATACTTCATCGTTTGCAGGTCCTAGCAACTTCACATCCCCATATCCTAAGAGGGTTGTATCTTATGGCATTAGCTCACTGCCAACTTTTTGAATTTAGCCTATACTTCAAGAACTTATTGACAGTCCTGACTTAGTATGTGATATCGTAGCTTCTTGTTATCTTACATGTACCGTATTTACTCTATAAATATAAATGCCCCCTCTCAAATAAACGCCCATCTTCAATAAACGCCGCCCCCCCCCCCCCCCCCCCCCAAAATAAAATAAAATCAGGCTTAAAAATAAATAAACGTCCCCAAAACACACTCTCAAACGCCCCTCTCAAATAAATGTCCCCGAAAAAGAGCTGGGTTTTGAATCAATGCCCCAGGCATTTAATCGAGTAAATATGGTATTTTCACATTTCGGTAACTCGTCTGTTCTTTGTCTACACAAATTCTCTTTTGCGTATAAGCATTGGATATCTAAGTACCCTTCAAAAAAGGGGGATTGAATCAAACGTAGCCCAGGAATTTAATTTAATGAGACTACCAGTGGTACAGGTTGGGTAGGCAAGTTAGATGCTTTGTGTTTTAATTTATTGTATTCAGGAAGAAGCTCGAAGATGGCCTTGGCCTTGGTGGAAAGGAAAGGCTTACAGGATTGATGCAATCCAGGACTTTTATGGTCAAGCTATCCGAAATAATAAACGGAGTGCTGCTGCAATGTCCAAAGCAACACATGCGATCTTAGATCATTTTTTCAGTACTCCAGATCAGCCACGTCACGACAACTGCCCTACAGGACGGGAATGGTGCAGTTTTAATAGGGATAAAGCTACTGGGGAAAACAAAATGTCCCTATCACGGATGCCTTGGCCCAATCTGTAGTAAATGCAATGCAGCCAACATATGACAAACTGGATGATGAGCATTTTCTTGTTGGCTAAGAGAAATGTCTAACCCAAAATGCGAACGAGTCTGCACCATGCGATTTGAGGAATGGCACCAAAAGACCAAAAGAACAATATAACTCACAAGCCTGGCTGTTTTCCTTGGGGTTTTAATTTTTAACAATGGAATGGAAGATAATGGAAGATAATACGAGTAAACTAGTACCAGCAGTTGATTGCACATTCCATCCAACTGTGACTACTGCATGGCAGAAGATTGACAGTTAGCGGGTGAGAATAGCTGATTACAAGTCTCTCCCTACTGTAAAGCAGCGAAGAAAGAGGCGATAGAGAGAAAAGTACAAGAATCAAGATGCCTTTGTACACCAAGAGGGTGTAAAATACAATTCTCAAAGTTTCTACACAAACACCAATACTTGAGTTCTGATGGCATGGGATACCATCTCCTTAGAACAATAATTATGACTGTGTTGTATACACCTATTTCCAAAAAGGTTGTCTTGTACTTGTTGCATGTGTCATATTGCGCGGCCATAAATAGCGAGATAAAAAGAAGCTTCTTCTACTGGGAATTGTAAAACTTCAGACAAGCCAAATAGCACACCACCTCAAGCATATTTAAAATTGTAATTACCTTAACTGTAATTACCAACAAGCATGAACTGCAACATGACACAACACCATGTACACTTGATGAAATACTTATTTTTCATAGATCTAAAGATGTGCCATGATGAGATTTGCGATTGAAAATAAATTTAAAGGCCGGGTTTTCGTACTTTTACCCAAATCGAAACGTCTTAGATGACAACACTCCCACTAGATATTTAAGTTTGTAAATACCTGTAAGTATCTGAAGAGTTTGTAAATACCTGTAAGTACTATATTATAAATGAATTATTGTTGAAAGAACATATTTCTCGTTGGATTGTCCCTCGAAAACGATAAAATTCGCATCTTTTTAAAATTAGTTTTATCTTTATCTTCAAAGGGTTAACACGACTCAACGCATTTGTAAATATTGTCCTATGCCGAATTGTGGATCAAAATATTTAATGAAACTTTCCAATCATTTATAGCAAATACATACCTTATCACCAGAGGAGCACAAGCATTATTTACAAGAAGCAAAATGACAAAAATATAAAGTGATTCGAGTTTATGACCAATCAGCTAAGTCATGGTTCATTCCAGATAGTATAAATAAGGTGAAACAGAACTAACGTTTTCATTTTTTGTCATGAACCCAAGACTGAAACATCCCTTTGTATGTAGTAAAGTGTCCTTCCTTCCAATTCCATACAAACAGCTCTTATTTTTGCGACTCTTGAAAGCTCACCACATGGTAAATATCCAATGAAATGTCACCAAACTTGGTAAACGGACTAATTTCGATGTGCTCTTTCTTGTGATGGAGTTGATTTCTTACTGATTAGACTAAAGTAGGATATTTTTAATTTTTGAATTCTTTTACTTATTCAGATTTTCCAACCCTTTTGAGAATAGCAAGACAATGGTCTAAATTAGAGGAACAAAATAAACCGTGCAAAGAATTCTGGTAGTAGTAAAATGACGCCTGATTGACGTCACAACTCCAGGCCGCTCACCAAGTCTCGCGTTGATTTTCAACTGGAAACAGGGAGCCCAAAACGGATGTTTTCCCTAACTTTGACGCCTAACGCCACTAAAATCGTTTAAGTTTTGTTCCACTTTTTTTCGAATTCTTAGTCAGGGCGCTAAACAGAATCGATGTAAAAAAAATTGGGTGTTATAGGCACTTTAGGCCCGAAGGGGTCTTGTCATACCAGCCTCCGGTTCCAGATTGTATAGGCCGATACAACACCCCCGCCCATGTTGTAAACACTACATCAAGCTAAGTCTTTGTGAGATGCAGAGGCCTGCATTTTACAGTAATACAGACCCAGATTTTAGGCTCTCATTAATTTCAAGACCTGAGGCAATAAGTAATGCAACAATAATATTTTGAGATTCATTTTTAGATTTCGAATTTCATGACCTAAACATTCACGACCAGGAACTTTGAGATTCCAAGACACTATATTTTTTATGTACCGTTTCCCACCCTTTTTGTCTGACAAAACAACACATGTACCACCTAGATATTAGAAAGTACATGTAGATACTGTACTATTTTAACATTGTATTTGATTCAGGCTCAAGTATGGTTAAGTTCTTTAGCAAAATCAGACAGTCTGAGAACTGGATGAGCATGAATACTGTAACTATTGCAGGCATTATAAGTGTTTGGATGTTTGATCTTGCTGAATACTAAAGCTAAAAAAATTAACATTAAAAATGCATGGCATTGATAACACTTCCTAAAATCAACTTTAGCTCAATGAGTAGATCTAAATGTGAAAAGACTCGTACCAAAATGTATTTTACTGTGTTTTGCGTCAAAGGACAGAAAATCTTCCTCCCAACCGCTGCTAAGTACAGACGGCTCAATTCCTGTAATCTGTGACGTACGATACGGGGAATAAATTAGTTTTGCCATGTTGTTCTCGGCGTTGATTAGATGGACTAACGACTCATATTTGCGCACTATTGTGCTTTCTTTGTGCTGAAGGTGTGGTTGTGTTTCATTGGAGCATTGAGTAAAATATCAGCAAGTAATACCTGGAAAAACTTAGAACTGAAGCCTAAAATTAACTTTAGCTCAATGAGTAGATCTAAATGTGAAAAGACTCGTACCAAAATTTATTTTACTGTGTTTTGCGTCAAAGGACAGAAAATCTTCCTCCCAACCCCCGCTAAGTAAAGACGGCTCAATTCCTGTAATCTGTGAAGTACGATACGGGAATAAATTAGTTTTGCCATGTTGTTCTCGGCGTTGATTAGATGGACTAACGACTCATATTTGCGCACTAGTGTGCTTTCTTTGTGCTGAAGGTGTGGTTGTGTTTCATTGGAGCATTGAGTAAAATATCAGCAAGTAATACCTGGAAAAACATCTAATTATACAACAGCTTTCTTAATTCATGGTTTCTGGTCCATTTAAAACGTATTGCACAGGGAAATATGGAAAGTCTAGTGGGTATTACGGCTTCATATTTGCCCTGAAATTTGACCTTACATGGTAAATTTCCGTCACAGTCGTATAATAATGATATTATTACATGTACATGGATGATAATGTTATTTAAATGTCTTTCACATTGTTTTGTTAGAGACATGTACAATGTATATACATGCAACATCAACTTGAATTATTATGACCAATACAAATACAAGAACTGATGTTTCCACCTTAAAACCTCAGGTATGACCGTTTTACATGGCACGACTGCATTACTCCCCATGATGAGATCTGGGTCAAAGTGGGTAAGGAGGTGGAACCTCCAAAATGTCATTCCAAGTGGGAAACATCCTTTCCCCTAACTCACAACAAAATACAGTGGTGTTCAACCTCTTCGAAGCCCATGACTCATTTGTCAATCTGAAACTTGCGATGGAATAGTACACACAATATGTTGATCTTGTGCAACAAATGTTTGGTGTAAAACCACTGTAATCTGCTGTACTTAATTTCAAAAATATTCCAACAGGGGAAACAAGTAAACAAATGAAATTTTCATTATCATAGGGGAAATTTCGCTTTTACTTCCCTGTTGAGATATTTTTGAAATGTACTGTACATCCGATTTGTTTTCTTGGAATTTAATTGGATACATGCATACTGTACAGTTCCCAATGTAACAACACCCCCGAAAGTAGCGACCCCTCGAAAGTAATGATAAAACTTGATGGCTGCTAATAAATCCCGAAAGTAGCGACCCCCCGAAAGTAGCGACCCCCCAAAACTAGCGAGCCCCCGAAAGTAACGATCCCCCGAAAGTAATGACTCCCAAAGGCTGCTAAATTCGAAAGTAACGTTATGATCCGCAATAAGAATGAAGGCTTCAAATACGAGTTTTCGAGGGTTGAGACTTTTTAAATAAACAATGTTCAAACTTAGTGAACTCACAGTGAAATACAAATAAAGAAAACTTGAGGATGTTAAAGTTTTAGGCTATGCTTTTGAGTAGTTCTCTTGTTATTCGAGAAACAATACATTTGCTGTACAAAAACTAAAAACGGGCTTTGTTTTGTTTCAGTTTAGGCCTGGGTTTAGTTAGGTAACACACTGAGACTACAGACACACCTAATTAGTTTGTGATGCCATCAATATGCCAAACGGCAAGGGGGCCAGGGACACGGTATACACGACGTCGAATTGATTCTCTCCACCTCTGATGAACACCAGATGGATCAGTTCTCAGCAGTGAATGCCGCACTCTTTCCCATTGCATCCACAAGCCTTTACCACACAAATGACCATTATCATTCTTAATCCGATACCAGGATGGCAACGTTGTGCATCTCTGACGAAGTTATCCAGCTCCTCATCCCCAATGTTACAGTAAGTACCTTGGGCATGACAGAAAACTGTCAAATAATATACACTCAACTTTACCTTATGTGTTAAAGCGGATGTGTGTGAGTTTGTATCCGTAACAGTCGAACTTCTCACAAGCGAACACCCTCGGGACCTTCTTGAGGTGTCTGGTTGTGGGAGGTTCCCCCAAACAAATTGTAAGCTTACTAACCTTATACAGAAAGGCCGTACTTATTCATCCTCCTCTCCACTGTCCGTGTGGATACCCGAAACAGTTGGGCAATGGTGGGGACTTTAAAGCCCCCTTCCAGCAGAAAGGATAGTTGCTCCTCCTTAATTTCAAATGCTGGTCGTCCACGGCGTTGAGTGCGAACGTGACTAGCAAACTCGACGAGATCATGTTGAAACTGCCTGGATTGATCAGCCTCTCTTGTTAGCTGGCTACAAGCTTCCCCGAGCAAGCGAATAATTTCCTCTGTTTGAGGATGGTTATCTTGGTTAACCAACGAACGGATTAGATAATCTAGTCTTAGCATTATTCCTTCGATCGCAAGTGGATCACTCAGGTTTTCAAGAGTTGTGATAGTTTGATTGACTGTGTTGAAAGCCTCAAGGTAAAAATCATTCACGCTCGCCGCCATATTGGCGTTTTTGCGCCCGCATTACTATATACAGCGGATTTCTCTTATAAGGGTAAGTACTTCATGCTTGACGGAGGTTGAAAAGTTAAACTACAATAAAATGATATACTTGCACGCTCTCGACTCGAGGGCTGCCATTCGACTGGTACCCCAATAGGTGCAACCATTTCAAGCTGACAAGATCGCCCACGGCAGAGTAAAGTAAATGTAAAGGCTTTGTTAGAATGGCGCAAGTAGAACACCAATGTTGCATCGTAAAACTCTAATGTCGCATTGCAAACTTGAAGGTCGAAATGCAAAAACTTCAAATGTCGCATTGCAACCTTGAAGGTCGAAATGTAAAACTTCAATGTCGCATTATGGGTCACAAATTAGAATTGTATAATCAAACATCGAAAGCGGAAATCTAATTTTGGCGGGGATATAACGCCATACCAAAACTGTGCCAAATTCTCCATTATAGTACAGGTGTATGTAGAGTCGTTCTATGAAAAACTTTTTTGGTCGAAAACGGTTAGTTTTTTATTTATTTCACGGTTAGGTTTTTAGAAGATTTGTATGAAAATTTGAGAAAATTAATTATTATTGATCCAAGTTGCAGGGTATTATATAAATTATCCTAAGTTTTGAAAAATGTTTAATACAAAAATCTGAATAAAATGAGATGTTCTTCACAAATGTCTTAAAGGAGGCCTTCGAGGCACTTTTTGGGGAAATTATTGTGTCTCATTTATTTACCAGAATTATACAAACCTATTTATTGTTGTAAAGCTTGGATAACAAACATATTTTGTTCAGTTTTCTTTCTTTCCCACTGCAGTTTGAACTCTGTAACAGCGAGACAGCTTTATTCGCTAAACAGAGAAGTTACATGTAGGTCCTGTAGGTGTCTAGCTGTCATTAAGATAGTTCACATTATTGTCTGCAATTTCTAGCCTGGTGTCAACAATTTTCCCTTTTCCCTCTTTTGAAGATTGCAAGTCTGAGTTGATAAGACTTCTGGAGGAGTACCGAAGGAATAGACAGATCCAAACTGGTAATGAGAAAGTGATTGTGAAGACGAGAAGGAAAATGATAATGAATTAGGCATAATGGCCAGTGAGGGGGGAGTTCAAGAGAACCAGGAATCAGAGGTGGAGGTGAATAGGAAACAGCAGGAACTCAAAAAGGAGCAACTGAAGATCAAAAAGGTCTAACAACAGAAGAGGAGCAGCAAAGGAAAAAGGAAGAAGAACAGAAAAAGAAAGGATCAGAAGAAGGTTCAGCTAAAGAAAAAAACAGGAAAAGAAAAATGCAGACCGACAGGTATTAATTGAACAGAATCAGTTTGAGGAAGGCACAGACTGTGATACTTGAGGACACCGTGGATAACTACTGGGAAGCAGAGCCAGCATCCATTATGGCCGAAAACGTTGATGACGATGTAGTTGAAGACAGCTCTGCTTCGTTATCGTCGTGTTGTGCTATTTTACAAGCCCCATCAGGAGGTAGAGCAACACCGCATGCAGCAGAGACAGCCTTCATCAACAAGCACCAGGCCACCAACAAAACAAACCACTGCCAGTAGCAGAGTCAACACTAAATACTTTGCAAATAAGCAACTGGCCACCAAACAGGGTTAACGAGACCACAATCTACCCAGCTACTACCAGTAGGCTTGACCACAAGACATAGGTATCGGCCAGACAAGTACCAACAAATACTCGGCCAACTCAGGCACTGACATGCCCTAGAAAGCAGCCCTCACAAGGGACAACCAATGGGCCATTAAACAAAAAAAGCAGTCTGCGCTTACGACTACAAGTACCAACAGTAATATTCCTGCTAGCAGTGACAGCTGTAGGAATATTGCCATGGCACTAGAAAATGCCACCTACCAACTACAGCAGTCGAGGGGGGAACTAAAAGGTACATCCATAAAACAGACTATCGTTTCTTATGAAAATGGCTTATTAACATATTTAAATCTACAGGGATGGAATTTTCGTACTGTTAGATGTCAATTGTAGTTTCGGTGAAACACCTGTAGTCTACCCTGTACGTACGAAAAAGCTCTTTGGTTAGCCATTAACGCATACCTTCTGGGCACTCGTAGCAGTTTTCAATCTTGCTTCTCGATCGAAAGCAAGAGCACGGGCACAAATTCGCCCTCCCAAAAGTTACATGACCGACTTAGTGCCAGTCGCCTATTCCACTTGTTAGGTGTATATTAAAATAAACAATCATTATAGTATGATCCAAAACATATGGACAACATGAAATAATAATTTGCTGCATTTCTGTAAAATAATATGCTAAAGTATCTTCACTTTCTATTGCCTTTACGAATATGAAGAGGATGCGACTCTGCCAAACCTGCCATCTGCTGCCCCCAGTACCAGATACGAGGAAATGTTGTTCAAAATGATTCACGTGCTTTGATACCAAACTATGTGTTGGGATGCTCTTATAAACGTTCTTGTCAATGAACACCATTGGGATTTTGAAGAGAGCTTGAAAAGCAGAAAAAGGCAAAACACACACAAATTGGTATTCTATAATGTAATATATGTAAATATAAATAAATATAGATAATCATTTAGAAGCACTATTAAAGTGCTGCCATAATAAGGTATCCGGAAGAAAAAAACTAATTATTATAAAGTAAAAGTAATAATAATAAAGATAATCAAGGCATTAAGATAGCTCCATTCTCTCTTAAATACAGCATAATTTACAGTGTGTCATCGTGGAAATGCATTTAAATGGCAGAGTAGGTTCCTGGGATCCGAACATATGTTTACCAAGCAGAGCTAGAGCTTGCCATGAGCAGAAGTTCTGCTGATGGCATTCTATACCCCCTCAAGAGTTAATAGAAGCCCAACATCTTACTGGGTTTGGTAGAAAAAAAGGGCTTGGACATCAACATCATTGATGGCATTGTAGGTGAGTAGATATAAGAACGTTAGATATAAAGTTTTAAATACTCAATACTTAATACAACAAGAGCCCATCTGGGCTTTCACTCGGGCCACATGAGATTGAAGATGAAATACACTTTCATTTGAGATCCTTTTAGTAATAACCGAAGGGAATAATTATTAACTGAATTTAGCAGTCTTTAGGAGTGGCCGGTAGCGCGGTGACATGCATTCTCTGCTCCCCTAGTATATATATTTCTCGTGTATGCAAATTAAAGAAGTTGACCTCTACTTATTCATGTACCGCACGCTTACATGAGTGTCTCAAATATATGTTTATATTTGTCCCATATTATAAGTCGTATTCCTGTCCACCTATGATGGAGCTATCAAATGATATATTTCTCTACTGTTCATTCTACCCTGCGGCTCTTTATCGCAGCTCGCGTCCATATCAGGTATTTATTAACTGAAATGCCTGTTGGTTATATACCCTCATTCCCAAAACTGATCTGCTCATTATATTACAGAACTATAAAGGGAACTGTTGGAAGCCTTTAATTTCTCGAACCAAAACCTCGGCCGTGAGAGGATTCTTGTTTAAGTTGATATTGCTTCGCTCATCATAAATTATTTTGTTCTCCGGGGTATTTCTGACAGCCAAAAACACGCTCAAAATTATTTTAGTGCATGTTGGCCTACAGATCACGGTGTTTGAGCTGGTATGTATTATGACCGAGAGGCATAAAACCTACGAAATGTACCTCAAACAAGAATACCGTCCGATGGCAAAATCTATCAGCGCCACGAGGTCAACAAATCGACAAAGAAATGCATATCTATATAAACACGCAATGATTTCAACCTCACCGTTCAGTTTCACTTTCACTCTCAGCTTTGCTCTTGAGTTTGAGTTCGGCTTTGTTAAAGACTTCTTATTCAGTTGTATGGTATTGTGCAGTATATTTGAGTATACCAATCCACAGAGATTCCAATAACAAAGCCGTGGCGAAATAGAAGCTTAAACGAGAAATATTTTGTCCTCCTAGAAAAACACAACATATTGCCCTTTCTATCGAAGAAGCCTTGGTTTCAGCAGAAAGGAAAACGCTAAATTCCAATTCGATATGTGTGGATCTTTGAGTCCTTCAGGTCCGGCGTCGTGTCGTACATCTATATAAAATCACAGGCCATCTGGGTAAAAAACGCGGTCCTTCGGCTCCGACAAGAGCGCCAGTTGCAATATCCTGAGCCTGTTGGAAGGCTTTCGCACGAGTGAAGTTAAATAAAACATTAAACTGCTTACATTTGAGAGATGGGACTCCAAATTTGAGAGAGATTTGCTCGCGGATCCACCATTTTGATTTACTGTATTAAATTATGTAAATAAATTAACCTGGCGAGTGTTACGTGACCAGCACAGTGCGATCTGATTGGTTTGAATTTGACCTTTAACGCATGCGCAGAAGCCGTCTGACATGAAATAAAAAAATAAAAAATAAAATAACGACTTGCATTTTAAGACTCGGTGCTGCCACAGGCAGCCCGAGTAATAATCCATTTTAAAAGATATGGAACTTGTGGAGATGCAACATGGTCAATAGAATGATCGCTTACTATCATGCATGTCGACTCTTATGTACATCATTTGTAAAAGCATGTTGACTGTTATGTATGGTATGGTATAAAGATTATGATTGTTGTTTTGGTTAATTGCAGCCTTTTCTGTCCAGGATTTGGGAAACACCAGTGCATTGAGGGCCTCGGTGAAGACAGCCTTGAGAACAAAGATTACAAGTATGATACATAGGCATAATGGAAAGAAAAAAAACAGCATAAGTGAAATAAGAGTTACTGTTAAAATAATATTTCTTTGTTTTTAGGAAACACAAATGTATATTAATAACTTTGTCAATGTTTTGAGAAATGTTTGTTTCAGTTTTGGAATAGGTATAAATTGTTGTTACCATATAAACAAATCTATAAATTACAAAGAATCGTATTTCCACAAAAGATTATTTTAAAATCCACATGAATGTAAATTTGTCCAACGATAGATAAAATTTCAAAATTATCATATTTATAGCTTTGCCATTTTTTTATTCAAGTTCTTCAAGGAATCAAACTGATTTACACATATATCACAAAATGTTTAAGATTTATCAACGCAAATGTAACTGTCAATTTTTTTAGAAATTTATATAGCTTTCCCATTTTCTTAATGTTAGTTTAGTTCTTCAAGGAAACACATTGATTTACATATATTACTAATTATGAAATGTCACGGCAATCCATATTAACAAAAATATAATTCTGAAAGTCGTGATACATAACAATTTTCTTCTGAGATTCAAAGCACATGTGAGGTAAACATTTTTGTTGCTATTACACAAATACATTTGGAGCACAAAATACCTCGAACGTTTAACTTAGAACCATTTGAGGCACATTTGGGGCATGCAGAGTGAGGGGGCACATTTGGAGCGTACTCCAAATAAGTAACTTTTGGAACCATTTGGAGCATGCTTCAAATGTGCCTCTCTTGTTGATTTCAGAATGCAGAATGAGGAGCACATTTGAAATATGCTCCAGATGGTTCCAAAAGTTACCTATTTGGAGCGTGCTCCAAATGTGCCTCTTGGAGCATGTTTGGGGTATGCTTTAGGCACAGTTGAGGTATGCCCCTAATTTTGGTAAGGGAGGGAATGCAAAACAATTGTATCTATCCATCTTTTAAGGAAGCTTGCACCAGATGCAAAACATTGGATCTACTGAATGACAAAACAATCATATGTGAGTACATGCTGTATTCATGTGTCTTCAGACCAAGCTTCTGCCCAACGCAAAGCTCATATAGACCTTAACAAAGCTGCAGTTAGAGATCTGAACGATGAGAGCTACAGACTGTATGGTTTGGGACTATTTTTGCAAGAACTGCATTTCATCACTGAGGCATTATAGACTGACTAAAGTGTCTGAGACATTTTATGTTGGACTTCTTTCTGTAGTTTGATCATCAAGTATTTCTGAAGCAACCAAGATGAAAGATACTACCCCTGCAACGGTATTCTCATTCAGAGATGCTCATAGTGATGAAATTTCCTACCAGACTGTATCCAAGGCATTACAAGATGTGCTGAAAGAAACAAGCGCTATGGTAGCAACGCTGGTGCCTGAGCAGTACAAGCTCAGAGCAGTGGAAGCGAAAAGCCACAGTATAATTGGAAGGCCTCGCTACATTACAAGAAATGCTAATACATAAGCAGTATTTTATTACCATCCCAATTGCCTTTTATCAAGTCCTACATCACATTACGTCATGCCTTCTTCTGATAGGTTATGAAAGGCAAACATCGATAAATGAGTACCAAGAGGGAGGCTCAGTAACAGGATTTCAGTTTTTTTCAATTACGATGGTGATGACTGATTACTAACAATCTTCATCTCAAGTTTTCTTTCAAAAAAAAACATTGGAAACTTACAAATTTGTTTCAAAGTAACATCGGAATTACTTGTCACACCTGTAAATAAAATCGGCGTAAGCCCCCTAGATGAGCTCCCATGCTCTTGGGGCAAACGCCGAGAATATATACGTTTAAATAAAAAAAAAAAAATTACTTACGTTGTGGACAACATATTTGGTTTTATCACATGGTGGCCATGTTGATTCCCAGGAGAACAAAAACCTTTGTTTTCCTCAGGTAAACTCATTCTGAAACCATTGAGCACGAGGTTAAATGGACAAAAACCTATTGTTTTAGCCAACATGGCTGCCGTGTGATAAAACCGAACGGTACTAAATGATACAGTTGTTTAGAAATGTGATTAATGCAGTAATGTACCTATCGATGTTATGCCAGTGGGGGGACCCTTTTCCTTGTCTGGGATAGGGAATTGCAACAAAGTCTGAATGAGACTTGACAGGGTGGGATAAGTTTTAAAAGGATGAAAAGAATAGTTATTATTGGTTTTAACTGTTACCGTAAACTTTTGGATGATGTGTGAACACATGCCAAGGTAGGCGAATGTTGATTGTTATTTTTAGATAACAACTTTTTTATTAACATTATGCATGTTTTCTGCCCTTGTGGATCCAATATTTTTTAATCATATAGCAGGTCAACACTTCTGATCCTTTCCCCCACCCCCCCCCCCCCCCCCCCCAAGTAAATAGATATAAATATCCAAGTTCTCACCCCTACACAGGTCGTCCCCCCCCAACACACACACACACGCACTCAGACTTAAAGGGACACCCGAGCGAAAAACACATTTGGGCTCAAAAGCATCTTTCAGATGTACTTTGTTCAGAAAATGTATTTAAATTTAATAAAACTTTTTCAGAATTGAGAACGAGCCCCTCAAAGTTGGCCCCGCGAAGACCTGGGCGCCGCCATCTTCTTGACATTAATTATTGATGTTTTTTACATCACTTTGTCCCACCGGAGTCTTGCGGTTAACTTGTAGCTTCGGGGACTAAGGTCCTCATGGTATTCCAATAACCCTAGTGAAGTTAGCCAGTGAGCATATATGTGAACCCTAAGTGCTATATGTAATATATATTTCTTAACAGGTGAGTTTCCAGACTGAAGAATTATACCATTATATAAGGCTGACTCCATATACGAATTATCGAATTATCGAATTATCAAAATACTGGAAAAAATAATGTTCAAACGTTTAACTTCATATATAGATAAACATAATATATTCTATGAATATCAGTTTGGATGCCTTAGCATTGTTTGAAATTATTGACAATCTCCTAAATTCGATGGACCAATCCCTTTATACCTGTGCTATCTTTATAGATTTCTCAAAAGCATTCGACACTGTCAATCATGACATTCTCCTATCGAAATTACAGCATTATGGTATTAGGGGATCCACTTTTGAATGGGTTAAGACCTACTTAACTAACCGACAACAAGTTGTTGACTTGAATGGCATCCTCTCTACAACGTCTGATATTATTTGTAGTATCCCTCAGTGCTCAAATTTAGGAACCTTATTATTTCTTATGTATATTAATGACATTGCAAACTGTAGTGAACTATTAGCAATAAGATTGTTTGCAGATGATACAAACTGTTTCTACTCCAATAATAATATAAACAGTCTTGAGAAACAAGTTAATACAGAACTTATTCAATTAGTAAACTGGCTTAAAGCCAATAAATTGTCAGTTAACTTCAAAAAGTCTAAATACATAATAATTTCCTCACCCAAAAAACGAAAAACCCCATCAAACATAACATTGGGTGACCATCCATTACAACAAACTGACTCATTCAAATATCTTGGTGTCCACATAGATCAACATCTGACATGGAAATATCATGTTAATATCTTCTGTAAAAAATAGCTAAGAACATTGGAATTATATCTAAGCTACGATACTATTTGACTTAAATACACTCAAACAAGTGTACTACTCGCTCATTTATCCCTACCTCCAGTATGGTAACATAACTTGGGCTAATACATATAAAACCTGTTTAAACCAACTAAATCTCCTAAACAATAAAGCCATACGAATAATGACATTTTCTCGCTTTCAAACCCATGACCTCCAACATACAAAGATCTAGGTATCCTCCAATTAAAAGACATTACATTTAACCCAAATTTCCCTTTTCATGTATGATTATACTAATAATAACTTACCTCCTGCCTTCTCTAAATACTTCAAACAAGCTTCTAATATTCATTCTCACTTCACACGCTATTCCACACCTAACTATCATTTACCTTCAATTTCTACTAACTATGGAAATTTTTCACTCAAATTCACTGGTATACAAACTTGGAACTCAATCCCAGATTCAATTAGAAATCGTTCAAGAAACAAGTTTAAAAGAGAAATCAAAAAACTTTGTTTACTTAGATATAATTGGAATTAATTATATCATAGACTTCAGTGCATAATTAATAATTTTAAATTATTGTATTATAGATAAATTAATCAATATTAATTAAAATACGATATGTTAACTTATGTTATTGTCATGTTCCCTTCACAGAAATACTGCACCTTGACCTTATTTATGTGAAATTTATTTAATGGGGAGTTGGCTTCGGAAACCTAGGTTACTCCAGCTCTACTGCTCTCTCTTTCATTGCCTTTCCTTTGTAATGTATGTATATGGTAATTTATAAGTCTTTTAGTTTTGTAAAATTCTAAATAGTGGTGCAAATAAAGAGTAAAGAGTATTGTAGCAACTTGTTTTCTTCATATTATTTTCACACGCTCGGAATTAGAGTAGATTTTCATCGATATGGCAGAGCAATTTCGTAATAGAACGAAAATAGGATGAAGACGATGTTGTGAGAGAAGTTCAGAAGACTGGGAGGACAAAGAAAAGCATGTGGAAGGCGAGAATATCAGACGAACAACAAAAGGCGACTACCGAGCTAGTGCTATACTGGTGTTGTGCTATGATGTAAAGATTCGCTGTGTGTTTTTGTATGGAACTTGTCAACCTTAAACACAAGAGTAAAGGTAGATTATGACAATATTGATATTGGCATAGCAATCGAAACTTGTTAAATTTGACCCAGATTTACTACTCAGCAAGCCACATAATTTTTAATATCGTTTACCGAACTGATGAGTGATGTGTTGTTAACAGCGCGTGTCAAGTTCCACCACAAATATGCTGGGCTTGATCGCGCCAATGCTTTCACACAATTAAGGGAATGGAATTATTTTTGCAATACAATTGCTCCGAGTGTCTCGTTCTTGTGTCATTGCCTATATTATGCTATGTTGGTATACTTATGATCGGTTTTTACAGAGAGGTTTTAACTTTTCAGGTGTTTCATTTCAGTAGCACAAAGCCATGCAGTCAGTACAGATCGAACCGGATAACTCACAAATTATATAGCTCCAATAATACATAAATTTCTTGTCAAAATTCAAACTTGACCTTTGTTATTTCGACATGCGTTATCAAAGTTCAACATTCGTCATTATAGTTTAGTAACCGATCGTTATTAAAGTTCGACATTCGTTGTTAGAGTTCGACATTCTTTGTTAGAGTTCGACATTCGTTATTTAAGTCGATATTAGAGTTCGACATTCGTTGTTAGAGATCGACATTCGTTATTTAAGTCGATATTAGAGTTCGACATTCGTTGTTAGAGATTGACATTCGTTATTTAACTTCGACATTCGTTATTCAATGAGACTGGGTCCAACCGCGCAAAATTTGGTAGAGCGAGGAAACTGGGAAATGTGCTTAACACGCATGCGCAAACTTCAATATTCCTTCTCTTTGTTTCTTGTCTGCCATTTTGTACGTGTGCATCATGTCAACGCTAGAAAAATGTAAGAGCCTGCTCGAGGAAGTAGTGTGCAAGCTGCAAAGAACAAGTGCAACTACTAGTACGCATTTGCAATCAATATCGCCAGGGATATCGGCAGCTTCTACTAGGGTTTCCACTTCTACTCCGGCTTCTTCAACAGCAACGTCCTCGCCCTATGCTGGCTCACCCTGGAAACCACAATGACCGGTCGCTTCTGTACAGGAGGAGCATCTGCATTTATTTGGATTTAGTCCAAAGTCAAGGGCTCGGTACCACCCATTTAGCCATGGGGGTTCTAGAAAGACTAAAGTGAAACATGTGCCCACCTGGACTAGAAGTTTCGTGTGTTTTAATATCTAAGAGAGATGATGTCCGCCTGGCCCGTGGAGTATTTTCATCTCAGTCAAAAATGCAGGTTTGGCCGAAAAAAATAACGCTCAATCTGCAAAGCCAGGTGTTAAGAAATTGTTTAAGAGACTGTACCCTAGAGAGGAAAACAACTTTAGCTGTAAGGCCAGACATATTCACTGCAGGAAAATGTATAAGAAGTTTGCGCATGCGTGTTAAGCACATTTCACAATGTCCTTGCTCTGCCAAATTTTGCGCAGTCGGACCCAGTCTCATTGAATAACGAATGTCGAACTTAAAGACCCATGACGGACCATTACGCTTTGCGCGCCTCTCTTTTGATTTTCATGAAACCGGGGGCTTCTATTGTTTTCGCCTCGCGCGCGATTCCCTCACGGCTCGGATGTAAGTAGAAAATAGTCCTTCTACTCACCTTTGTCATTTGTTTGTATGTCTGCAAAACACGGAAATGAACTCTTCGCTATCAATCGAGTGTTGATGGAAGTTTATGTCTCCATTGTTGCAGGCGAAGTAAACATCTGTGAGCATCAGACCGGAGAAAATGAAAGTCTAACTTACTCTATTGATTCGTAAAATGGTCGCTGTCGGTATTTCCTTTTACTAACCAAGAACCCGTAATAACAAAGCCAAGTGCAGTGCCAAGGTCAGTGTGCCATGAATGGAAGAAGGGGTGCTTGTATAAAGTTTCACGAGAACAAGGCCAAATGTATCAAAACCTTCCAGCTTATGACAAAATAAGGTAAGCTAAGGCAACTTGTTTATTACCACAATCTATCCATATCCTTTATGGGAATTTGCAGGTCGAACATGGCCTACATGTTGTCCAGAATGGAATAAAGTACTCAGGTGGTTGTTGGGACAATGAGCAGCACACATTTTCTCAACATTGCATTACATCAATATTCCAGTACAGTTTACCCACCTTTGATAAGAAATATTGTTCTATTTCTTTCAGAAAAAGGGCATGCATTGTTTTCTTCAATCTGTTAAGTGTGGGAAGAGGAAGTACATTTATGGACTTTGCCAAGAAATTTACAATAAATAGTCCCCCACCTTCAGATTCACCAATGTGGTATACATGCAGATAAATGGGAATTGTCTGCTGTAAGAGGATGACATGCATCACCTCCTACACATTTTTACTAAGATTATTTTGCGTAGATTGGGACAGTTTGAAGGTCAACTTGTATTATGAAGACTGCAAGGCTGATCGGATGGCTGGAAGTGCAATGCCATGCATACCCGTGTGTTTGTAAGATAAAATTATGGTATACGGGTATCCCCTTACAGCACAGAAGCTAATGGGTTTCTGGACAAATTAGACTAAGAAATTAGTGATCAATATCATCTTTATTGTTGATTCCACTTTGAATACAAAAAATCAAAACAGTGACACGTCAGCTTTAATTAGCATAATGGCTGCCACGCGGTTCTGGGCTCTGCCAACCTCGTTCCCAGGGTCTTCTCGGTCAGATCCAAGATGGCGGCTACTCCGTGAGAAGACCCTGGTAAACGCTGAATCACGTGACCAAAAATCTCCAGAAATCCTGGAGATTTTAATCACGTGATGTGGGCATCCAATATGGCAGCCAAGCTAAATATGGAAATGTTTAACAAGTGCCTACAAACCATAGGTATCCCAATCCGGAGTGGGTGAGATGCGATTAACGGTATTTCCATGCGGCGAACGACGAAGCAAAAACAAGTCTACTAAACAGTTCGAAATGGAGTTTACTTGGATAAAGAAACAGTGGAAGGGTATCACAAAGCTACCAGGATGTATCTAACCTAGAAGAGAATCTTAAAAAACATTCATTACCTGTTAGCGTTGAAGCGAAGAGATCGATAGCACAGCTTCTCCTGGCTTTCCCACTGATGAAACTTACCAGAAAACTACCCAGTAATGCACTTCATCTATTGCTCTACCAACACAACGTGTTTTAAGGTTATTTAAAATTGTTTTATTGATAAAATTTGAGCAATCGAATCTATATACAAATTCATCTCTCTGGACTCAGTCCGTTTGGCCAATAAAAAGCATCGTTAGAACAACCCTTGTGTCATAATTGAAGAGCCAATCAGAATACGTGCAGTTCAGCGTTTACCAGGGTCTTCTCTCGGAGTAGCCGCCATCTTGGATCTGACCTAGAAGACCCTGGTCACGAGGTAGGGCTCCGCTTTTACTTTTCGCCAGTATATCGAAACAGAAATGGAACAAGATTACAAGAAACGACAACACAGACTCCTATGGAACTCCACAATCGACTCCCTGTGTTTCAACAAGCCTGGATATTACTTTTCCTCTAGGAAATGCAATTCTGCATCGCGAATCCACCCGAGTGAAGAATTTGAACATTCATTATCGCCTCGACTCAAATGGTTCTTCACAGCTCGCAATGCTATTACTACTCGGAGGGGACATCGAACTAAACCCTGGTGATAAATGGAAGTTTCCCTGTGGTATTTGTTCGAAGCCGGTTAAGCAAAACCAAGCAGGAATCCAGTGCGACCAGTGTGATCTTTGGTTTCACATTAATTCAAAGTGTTGTGAGATATCGCCTGCTATGTATAATATCTTGACAAACAGCTCAAGTACGTGGATATGCCCACAGTGCGGCCTCCCGAACTTTTCGGACTCATTCTTCGACAGTAGCTCAACGGATTCATTTAATTCATCTAAATATTTTGAACCGCTAAATCGAACTGCTTCCCCGATATCTTCGCCGGCATGCCAAGTTCCAGTACATCATACCAGCAAAGGGAAATCAGCCAGGCGAAACAATCTAACCTGTTTGGTTGCTAACTGCCGAAGCGTGAAGAACAAAATAGCTGATATCGCTGCTGTGATAAATGAACATAAACTTGACATCATCTTGGAGAACGAATCCTGGCTGAATTCTGACATCGCAAGCAGTGAAATTTTCCCAGACTAACAGAAACAGCAATACCCATGGCAGTGGAGTTTTCGAGGCGGCAAAGAGAGATTTAATTATCACTTACTGCTTTGATTCAGATTGCGAGATCATCTGGTCCCAATGTCAGTTGGCCGAAATAAACAGTGCGAAATCCATCTATTTCGGGTCTTACTATATACCTAATTCATCTGATATGAAAAGTCTTGACGAGCTAAATACATCGTTGTTGAAGATGGGAGTTAATCTACATAAGAACAATGTGATACTCGCAGGCGATTTTAATGCTCCGGGCATTAACTGGACCAACCCGGGGCCACTAACAACTTCAATGCAGCGTCTGAAAAATTACTAGACGGCAAGGTGAAGCACACAATATCCCAGACCTTGTATTATCTAACAACAAGAATATCATCAGCTGTGTAAAGGTCATTCCTGGCATAAGTGATCACGATATTGTCCTATTCACTGTTAAGTTATCGTGCAAAAAGAAAAGGAACGTCAAACGTAAAGTTTACATCAAGAAAAAGGCCGACCCTGATCGTATCAAGAAAGAGTTACGAACACTAGCTGCGATTCAGGAGTCCAATTTAAATGACGTGTCAGCTGACAAGATGTGGGATGATTTTGAAAGAAATATTCATCGAATAATGGACACCTGCATACCTCATAAAATGACTAGCTCGCGATATAATCTCCCCTGGTTCAGCCGTTCGCTTAGGAGGCAAACAAGAGCCAAACAACGGCTATATAATAAAGCAAAAAAAGTCAGGAAATCCAGCACACTGGAACGAGTTGCGTGCCGCTAGAAAACGTCTGCATAAGAACTTGAAGTCTTCAAGAGAAACTTACATCTCAGACTACCTTGGCGACGCTATTGAGGAAAACCCAAAGCGCTTTTGGTCATGCATCAAACAGCTAAAGAATGACGATCCTGGTGTAGCAGACTTCAAAGTTGACGGTAAAATCATTAGCAATGGAAACCTAAAGTCGGAACTCCTAAACAAACAGTTTTCTAGTGTCTTTACTGAGGAGGATCTTACTGACATTCCTACTGTTGGTGAAAATCCTGAAACAAGTATTGGCGCCCTCATTCGCACGATCTCAGGCGTTATAAAGCAGCAAGATCCCTGAAGCCACACAAGGCCAGCGGTCCAGATGAGATACCCCCATGGTTTTTGAAAGAGTATGCATTTGAGATTGGTCCTATTCTAACAGCTATCTACCAAACCTCGATTGACACTGGCCTTATACCTTCTAAATGGAAGCATGCCAATGTATGTGGTGTGTTTAAGAATGGGTATAAATCCAATCCGGCAAACTATAGGCCCATATCGCTGACCTGTATAGCATCGAATGTTCTTGAACATATTGTTCATAGTCACGTGATGAAACACCTAGAGAAATATACGATCCTCACAGACGCGCAACATGGTTTTAGGGCAAAACGATCTACTGTAATTCTGACTATCCACAACATGGCCAAGACCATCCAAGATAACAAGACTGTCCATGCAGCAGTGCTGGATTTTAGCAAAGCTTTTGATAAGGTTCCCCACAAGTGCCTTCTTAAGAAGCTTAACCGATTTCCTACAATTTTATGAATTTCTTAAATATTTGCGAAGAACTTGTGTGTTCATCAGTATTTATGATTCTGATGATGATGATGGTCAAAGCTACATGTATTTGAGTGATATAAGGTTTGTTGCTTGGACTTACACATTTATTATTATAGGCATAGACATGTATTTCTTGTACACCAATATATCTTTAAATTGACTTTATGACAGTATGGATATTAGCATCGATGACGACGAGAAAACGTTAACCATGGTTGATCCATATTATGGAGAATCTGATGAAGACCCATCATACATACGTGCACCTAGCAGTCTAGGGTAAGATGATGGTAATAAAGAACCAGTTGACATACATGCATCTACGTGAAGCACTCTAGTGGAAGAGAATGGAAGTACAGCACCTGTCAACATACGTGAAAGTGAAAATGAGCCAGGTCAGGAACACGAGGGGAGCAACTCAGTCGAGAACAACAAAGAGGAAATAATGAAATTGCTAGAAAATGCCTTTTCTGAGCTGACTAGTGTGAAAGACTTGGAGACATTTCTTTTGTTGCATTCCCATGTGAGGGTGATGGTATCAGTAGAGAACCTGCTTGATCTGAATGGCAATAAATTCACAGCAGAAGATAACAGCCAGATATATGGTGAAGCTGTAACCCACATGGTGAACAGTTGTGCGTCCAGTGTGGAAATCGGCTGGAAGTGCTACAAAGGTCATTCCAGCAAGTGGGTGTCATCTAAAATGCTAATTAAGAGTAAAAAAACAATGTCAACACATATCTCAATGACTCACTACTAGCTGCTGCAATAATTATTTCTGGAAATAATTACAGCAAGTTTGCATTATTATGTAAAGCACTTGGTCTCACCATGATTAGTGGGAACACATTTATGAGGTTTCAAAAGCACTGTGCTGTTCCTGTCGTCAAGGATATCTTGAGCAAGATGAACACACTGATCATAGACATCCTTAAGCAGTATGAATAAATTTGTGTTTGGTGATGAGAGGAACGATTCTCCTGGACATTCTGCACGATATTGTGTTTACACATGGATGGAGCATGCAACTAAGGTTGTTGTTGACATGGACATCCTGGACAAGAGAGAAACTGGTGGGAACTCAGTAACTATGGAGAAGGAGGGTTTACGAAGGTTATTGGAGAATATGGCAAATGTTCTCTCATTCAGTGAACCAGCTACAGATGCCTCATCATGTACGTATCATGAAGCTGGTTAGAGAGATGAAAGGTATGGAGTAATATCTATTATACAATGTAATATTTAAGTTTGTGAATAAACTACAAGCTTACTACAGGACTTACAGACTCTACGAAAACGCCTGGGACATTGCATTTGAATCAAGGCAATTACACGGTAATTGCAGAACTTAACAGGCCAACAAATGGTATAAAGAAAAAATACCGGTTTTAATATATATGTCGCAGTTCGTGCACATGCGTTACATTAGAGACTTGTATTGCATGCCAGTGACATTGATGTAAATAGCAACAGCTGTCGGTGATTCGGTAATAAATGCTTATAAAACACTTTACGGTAAAAGGTCGTTACTTTTGGATAGGTCGTTACTTTTGGGGGGGGGGGGGGGTCGCTACTTTCGGCCCCAAATTTTATCTTTACTTTCGGTATGTCGTTACTTTGGAAACTATACGGTAGGTTACTACAGGGCTTCTATGTAAATCAGATTAAGTTTATATCTGTTAGGATTCCGTGTCTAAGTACCAATAAGTATAAGTAAGTATATTATTGTTGCTTGAGTAGAATATGCACAGAGAATAAAGCTGATATAATAATACTTACGTTTGGCGAGTGTCTGTAGTTGATTTACGAGTGGAATAACGAAGAAAAATGACCACACCCCTTTCTTTTGCAAGTCTTTCAAACAGTGTCTGTTCTTACAATGATTACATAGTGTTTGTCCGACATATTCATAACAGAAAGTACAGTAATAGTGATACTGAATAGGATTTCTCAGTTTCAAGAAAAACTTCCAAAGTAAGGCCATAGAAGATGCTATCCAGATAGGCAGCGTGCAATGAACGTTGTTTATCAAGAGCAGGAGATCTGAAAGAGCCACACCCAACAAGTTATGTCGAACTGCAAACGTTATTACAAGAAGCAGACTAACGCCAACAGTAATACGAGCCCCATCATACAATTGTACACTGTTTGCATCAACATCGGCTGTAGAACCCAGATTAGTTTCACCGTCTTCCTCATCTTCCTCTTCTAATTCGTCCTCGACATCAGTAAAGTTATCATTCATAACATCTACTTCTGACTGTATTCCAGCAGAAAGAGCAGGGTCGTGTATATCCTCTTCGAGTATAGAACTTTCAATAACTTCAGTCATCGTTTCATTGTCTTGCTCGGCATTCATCTGATCGATTAATTCTCCTTCGCAACAGTGCTCAATCCAAATATCTTCCTTTTCTCTAGATAATGCGGATAATGTTGAATTATTTGTTTCCACTGCCTCGGTGAAATCAAAGTTGTCCATAGAACCACACGTCGACAAGTTTTCATCGTTACATAAAAGTTGCTCAGTTTTATCGATTATAATGTGTGAAGCTGATGGGCGCTCATGATTAATCCCTGAATTGTTGCTTTCATCTCTGTATTTCGTTGTCTTGGGAACAGTCATGGACGGTACTGGTTATAAGGTCCTCTCCTTTTCCTTCGAGTTGTTTGATTTTTGATATCGCTCACTTGATGATCGTGGCCTCCTCGTACTAGCGATCAACGAAAGTGTTTTTTCCCGTGATGCATGGTTTCAGTGTGTGTATAATTGATATTAGCGAAGCGTCCTGAAGATGCCTAGCATTCCACTACTGTATTTTAGACTACAAGTGTCAATTAAATTCAAGCCTTATTTTTAAATTGTATAAATATTGTTTAAATATGATCACAAGCAGTGTGAATAGTGCCTTTATGTTCGCAAGTATTCGGCAATGACAAGGTTAAAGGTTTATCCGGCGTATTAATTTATTGTATTCAGTTTTACATTCGTTAAAATGGTGGTCTGTACGGCTTTATTCTTCTTTTATAAGTTCTACATTATTGAAAATCTGCCAACGGAATAAACGACAGAAAGAGAACAGTGAAACCTTCTGCTAAGTATTCAGATAAAGGTGAGTTAGAAATTATATTTTTAGTGCACGCGAAGGAATCAACTTCGCACGCATAAGTGAAAGTCACGCTATTTGGGGGTTTGCTAAAGTTCGTCTTCGCATCATTTAATTATGAAAAACCTCAAACAAACTGCATGGGGTTATAACCCATGGCGGTTACAATTACCTCTTATTGCCCGAATGGGCCATCAGTTTATCACGCATGTGCTGAACTTTCTATTGGGTTCCGCAATATATTGCATATGCTTTGAATAATGTATCTGCATGGACTGGTGTAAAGCTATTTTAGGTTAATAGTATTAAAGTCGAACCCTGAAAAACGTGATCCTATGATGAATCGGTTTTGCCGTGAATGAAATCTACGCGCCATTTATGCAAATCAGGGTTCGGGTCCTTTGGGGTTTATAACGATGAGTTATCCCAGCTACTGGCCTGGGATAGAATTATATTGCAAACGTGAAGCCATCTTTAATAAATAGTTCTGGATCATTTGTTCACGTTTATGTTCTCTCTGCGTTTTTTTTAATAGAATATGTATTGATTCAGTTTGCGGCCGATGAAGTAAAGGAAGTTGTGAATTCGGATAAAGTTCGCCAAAAAGAGGGAGATAATGGCATAATGGAGGCGGAATATCAAGATGGAACCTTTTACGACTGTATCGTTTTAAGCCGAAATAGCGACAAAGACGTCTTAATAAAATTAAAACTGCAAATGGCTGGTTCAAGTAAATTGAACTTGAAGAGGGCTGTAGTATCAAAGAAAAGGAAAAAGGAAGAAGAAGAAAAAACAGAAAACAACAGTAAAAGTGGGAAGGATTAATTTACTTATATTGTAGCTGTTGAGAAGACAGTACAGTACGGTCTATTTTATTAAACTTCATAGGAAATGAATGGGCCTTAAATTGGTTCTTAAATTGGTTTGTTGTCCTTAATTGTTTCCAGTTAGTGGGTACGGTTTCCCAAAGTACAGTAGCAGAGTATTTAAAGGTGAATTTTCCTGTGTTAGTCCTGACTTTTGGGCGGTAAATTTTTTGTCTAGCTGAGTACCTAGTCTTATGATTGTGAATGTTAGCCACAGGTATTAAGAAATCATGGAATAAAGGTGGAACACTGGCTGGATTGTTATGGAGCTTGTGTGTTAGTGTGCAGATTTTTAACTTTATGTTTTCGAATTTTAGAACATCGAGAAGTTTGCAGTAGGCATGGTATTGATAACACTTCTTATGGGAGGCATGGAAACATTAAAAATAACAAAATATTTTTAGTATTTATGAAATGACAATATTAACTTCCCTTAAAGGAGAACTGAAGCCTAACATCAACTTTAGCTCAATGAGTAGATCTAAACGTGAAAAGACTCGTACCAAAATTTATTTTACTGTGTTTTCCGTCAAAGGACAGAAAATCTTCCTCCCAACCGCCGCTAAGTACAGACGGCTCAATTCCTGTAATCTGTGACGTACGATACGGGGAATAAATTAGTTTTGCCATGTTGTTCTCGGCGTTGAATAGATGCACTAACGACTCATAATTGCGCACTATTGTGCTTTCTTTGTGCTGAAGGTGTGGTTGTGTTTCCTTGGTATGCATGACGTACGATAGGGGAAAAAAGCACTGAATCGAGCCGCCACACAAACTAGCTTTATCAGGGGAGAATCGGCTATTTTTCGACCTTCAAAACGTATTTCCTCTTTTTAGATGTGCACCAACCACAAAGAAATAAAATATCAGAACTTATTCTCTTGAATAGAAGTTTGTATAGTAGTCGGATTGATTTAGGGTTCATTTCTCTTTTAAAGTTAATGCACTCAGTACTTCATAAATAGCATGTAACTACACTTGAATATTATTTCTCACTCACAACCTGCCTAAATTGATATTACAGGGGATTGTCCATACAAAGTGAAAAGAAGGACCGCATAATCGCAGAGGGACAACAGCTTCCTGAAATGAGTCCAGAGACACTTCCCTTTACCTTTCCAGTTAAAACTGATAAGGGCACTGAAGTTCGACCTGCTGCCTGTGCTTGGATTGGGGATCTGCAACGTGCTGTTATAAAACACCTGGAGAAAAATCAAAAGTTAGTATTGTTATGGATATTCTTCTACATGGAAGAATGTTATTTCTCCCATATGTTGAATTACTCATGAAATTTATTTTCAATCGCAAATCTCATCATGGCACATCTTTAGATCTATGAGAAATAAGTATTTCATCAAGATACGAGATAAAATGTAGGTCCTTCTAGCTTTTAGTAACATTGTATTACTAGTGTTATCCAGAACACTATATACATGCACCACTTATTAGACGTTTGTGCAGGTATTATGTGCTGATATTTTACGAGTTGCAAATGTATTTTTCGGAGGGAAAACTGCGAGCATTGAGTAAAATATCAGCACGTAATACCTGGAAAAACATCTAATTATACAACAACTTTCTTAATTCATGGTTTCTGGTCCATTTAAAACGTATTGCACAGGGCAATATGGAAAGTCTAGTGAGTATTACGGCTTCATATTTGCCCTGAAAGTTTACCTTACATGGTAAATTTACGTCACAGTCTTATAATAATGATATTATTACATGTACATGGATGATATTTTTTAACTGGGGCAGATACTTTTGAACTGGGGCAATTATGTTTGAACTGGGGCAATTATCAATATTCTAAAGAGGGATTTTATTTTTTGGGGATTCATAAAAAAAGGGGTTTAGTTTTTTGTGGAGGGGGGGGGGGTTCAAAAAAAAAAACACCCTCCCCAGGAATGATTTTTTTTTTCACCATCCCCTCCCTTCCTTCCATCCCTTCCATACCCTCTCTTCCCTTATCCTTATCCTTATACTTAAACTTACATTTCATTCGGATGTAATACCAATGTACCAAACTCAGCGGGATTCGAACTCAGAAGCTCTGCCTTCACGGCTCACGCCCAGTTTTCCACTACTGACTAACGCACTGCGCCACACAAGCGCTTGTTGATTTAAACACCACCGTTTATTCTATAAGTGAGTAATCGTCGAACCCAGTCCTCTCGTTATGCGCGCATGCGTACTGATAACAAAATCGGACTTCAAAATATCTTTAGAAAATATGACATGGACGATATTCAAACCCGGACAAAACTGTAACATAGATGAAGTTTGTGTTGACTGCATTCTTTTATGAAAACTGCAGCAACCCAAGGGAAGTAAGAAAGCTAAATCCAGAAAAATATATCGTTTATAGATGATCAGGTGTACTTTATTACGGCGCCACTCGTACTTCGAAACAAACTGTGTCAACCGAACCGATTTTTACAGAGACTGTCAGAGCTAAAATAAAGGCAAAAGAAAAGCGAATCACCTCTAACATTTTATCTAGAAGCTATAGTTAAGACTTTTACGAAAAAGCTAAACGGTATCTCAGGAAAGTTACGAGTGCAGAAGATCTTGTAAGCTCGTTTACGAGACTCAGCTTTCCAAATGGAATATAAAACACTGACTCAGACTAAGATATGCTATATTATCTTGTTCTCTCACCAACGAGGATGTGAAATGACGCATAAATGGATTAATGAGAACTACATGTAACAACAATTATGTTTCACTTTGCCGTTTCCATTCCGAACATTAGGGCCAATAACAAGCAGATTTATTGAAGCCAGTTAACACCCCAGTCCATGCAAACTCATTCCTAACAGTATTATAAATCAATTTAATGGTCCTATGAACTAATCCAAACCCTTACCCTACATTTTAAAAAAACCTAACCGGTCAGTGAACATAATCTCACAGGTAAACAACAGGTTTTTAGAGCTAATTGGTGACTAGAGTTCCCAGGTAAACATGTACATGTGAGTTTGTCGGCTGTATTTGGGCCATTCCACAGTATTTGGGACATGGAACTCTGAATTCTTAATTACTGAAACCTTACAAGATCATTGCATATTTCCATTATTTAATAACTAAAGTATTTAAAAAAAATGATTTTGAAATGTCGGCAAACTCCTATCTTGTCTGAAATTATCATTAATTAGCTGAAACACAAAATTGCCTGTCACGGAGGGGAAAACCACAAAAAACCTATGAGCTACATGTACTTGCTTTATGTCAAAAACAAATAAAAAATATCAGGACACACAGTTCTTCACATGCACTAATAGAGAAACAAAACATAATTTCAGTTGCTGTTAAGGGGGTGTTGCTATAGCTCGTCCAAGAGGGAACTTTTCCCTCCGTGACAAAATTAGGTATAACAGTTTTGATATTTCCAAAACAGTCAAAACAAAATTCACAATATTTTATAAACTTCTGAGTTCAAGTTCAATACAACTATATAAAAGAAAAGAAAATTCTGAACTGCAAGTTTTCTTTGTTCTATTTCAATAATAACAAGTGTCAGGGAGGGGAAAATTATGTCAGGGACGGGAATTGAAACTTAAAAAGCTGTTTAAATTACTTAGAAATTGCATAAAATGTATCATTTTCATACATTCAACACAATATATGTTGTTTGTACCCAAATCAGATAATAATTGTAACCTCTGAGCATGCTCATAGCAGCAATGCATTGTGGGCAAACGTTCATTTGGGCATGCTCATAGCAGCAATGCATTGTGGGCAACCTTTGCCATGTGCTCATGTAAATGTAACTAGTAATACGTTTGATTGCTCATAGGCCTTGTTTATGTTCCCAGGATAATTACATAATGTTATATAAGTTAAATAAATATTCCAGTGGGATTAATTAAGACAACATTGCTATGGCATTGGTATGGGACAAAACGTTCCCCTCCGTGACTTCCCCTCCGTGACGCTGGTCCTTTTGACTTACCTCCTAGCTGGAGAAGTTAGAGAAAGTGAACATTTGATTATTTGATGTCATTTGTTAGTTGATGAACTAAATGTTTAATAAAACTTGTGTTTAAAGTTGTAGCTTTTATATATTCACAGGAATTTGGGGTTAGTTTTGGAATTGTACTTTTTGTGAATTCTCTGTTCCCCTCGGCGACAGCTAACATTAAAAATAATACCTCACTGGGTATTTTACAAAACATTTTGAAATTCACCACACATAAGGGAGCGGTCATTAATTACCGGGGGGGAGGGCCGGTAAATTTAGGGGAGGGCTAAGATTTTTTGGGCTTCCGATTTGGGGAGGGTCACAAATTTTTGGGCGCCTGTTTTAACAATGACACTTTTACAATATTTTTAGGCTACTTCAATCGACCATTCAGCTCCACCTTGGAAATGTCCCTTAACCAGCAATCAGCGCGTGCTGGATGCTGCTAATGGGCAACGTTCGAGACCTCAAACATTCTGCTTGATAACGAGGTTTTCAGGAGTAAAACAATATAAATGCTTTTCTCTTTTGTTAAAAAAAGACGTAATTTTTTTTTATGTTTTGGGGAGGGCCAATATTTTTTGGGCTGATGTTTTGGGGAGGGCCAACATTTTTGGCTCCTCGTTTTAGATATTTTACCGGCCCTCCTCCCCCCCCCCCCCCCCCCTCTCCCCAAGTAATTAATGACCGCTCCCTAAAGAGCTATTGAAAATGGTATACATGATGGTTCAAAAGTTTGTTTCAATTCAAGCATCTAATTGTTAGGCAGCTTTCAATCTTGTGATTTTCCCCTCCGTGACATGCGAATACTGTGGAGTTGCCCATTTATCAAAATACAATAGCTTACTCCAACAAAAAGTGACTCTGACTGGTCAGTGAACATAAGCTGGCTCACAGGTAAACATATTTGCCCCGGTTCAAATGTATCTGACCCAGTTCAAAAATATTTGCCCCGGTTCAAAAATATTTGAACCAGTCATCAAAATTGCCCAACAACATATACACATGCAACATCAACTTGAATTATTATGACCAATACATGTAGCACAAATACAAGAACTGATGTTTCCACCTTAAAACCTCAGGTATGACCGTTTTACATGGCACGACTGCATTACTCCCCATGATGAGATCTGGGTCAAAGTGGGTAAGGAGGTGGAACCTCCAAAATGTCATTCCAAGTGGGAAACATCCTTTCCCCGAACTCACAACAAAATACAGTGGTGTTCAACCTCTTCGAAGCCCCTGACTCATTTGTCAATCTGAAACTTGCGATGGAACAGTACACACAATATGTTGATCTTTTGCAAAAAGTGTTTGGTGTAAAACCACTGTAATCTGCTGTACTTAATTTCAAAAGTATTCCAACAGGGGAAACAAGTAAACAAATGAAATTTTCGTTATCATTAGGGGAAATTTCGCTTTTACTTCCCTGTTGAGATATTTTTGAAAAGTACTGTACATCCGATTTTTTTTCTTGGAATTTAATTGGATACATGCATACTGTACAGTTTCCAATGTAACAACCCCCCCCCCCCCCGAAAGTAGCGACCCCTCGAAAGTAATGATAAAACTTGATGGCTGCTAATAAATCCTAAAAGTAGCGACCCCTCGAAAGTAGCGACCCCCCCGAAAGTAGCGACCCCCCCGAAAGTAATGACTCCCAAAGGCTGGTAAATCCGAAAGTAACGAGGTTTGCATTGTACTTTGCAGTTCACATTGTAATCTATCTCTTAAACATTAATATTAAATTTGAAGGTCAGAGTAAATTAATCCTCTCATTTTTTTGCAGTGAAAAAAAAAGGTGAGGTTGATTATCTTTGGCAATTATGCCTTCCTCTGTGTCCTCCTTGGAATAAGTGGAGCTAGTGGCATGTTCTACAATTTGTTTTCCTTTTCAATGGCACGACCGTAATAGGCCATCTTTTTTCTGCACTTGAACTTACATGGGGTAAATAAATAGATATGCATTCTTCATCATCACAAGTGATTCTGGAAATATATACAATGTACAAAACCATATACAGTAATGTACAAAAGTCATATGATAGGGGCTATACATGTTTGACATGGACAGGCCAGAAAAAGCCATCATTTTTTTGCTTGTTGTTTTGCCATTTGAAAGTTGTCACATGACAAAAACACCTATTGACTTTTATTGTAGTAGTTTTCTCTAGGGAGGGAGTTGTTTCATCTTATGACGTCACAGGATCCATGAAAAGTAACCAGAATTAGGGATTAAATGCCAGAAATGTTACAAAGTTCGAAAGATTAATACCTTTTTGTGAGAAACATACACAATAGTACAATATAAATTGTATTATTTTGACATGATACTTGCACTTTAATGGAATAGACAGTTCAGTAATAATTATATACATGTTGTCATCAGGTGTACATGTGTATTATAATCAGCCGTGCTCTACACACCCTTTAGATGAGCTCAATAATCCCTCCTAATCCCTGCATGACCATCAACATTTGTAAATGCAAACATTTGATCTACTCTACATGTAATTCTATTCAAAGGTATGTTTACCAGGACTACACATAAGTCTGGGCATTTTCAAGCGTCTGTACAGCTTGCTTGTTCAAGAACTTGATCAACTTGATTTGATCATAAATTCACATACAAGCACTTCTGATCAAGAGCAGGTTATGATGGTAGAAATTGCGTGCCTTTACTTACATTTCAACATGCATAAATTACAGGCATGTGGCGCTGCTATCATTGACCAGTGTTAGTCTTAATATTCCTTCTCAACAGTCTCCAGATAAAGGACATGATAGCAGGCCTACATCATGTTACATTTTAGTTCACTGCATAATATTGATTCCTATACAATGTACATCTATAACAAAAAATTGTCTCCTGAAAGGTGATGCCAACTTCCAGTCCTATGTCAAGGATATTCAAAAGGTACACAAGAGACAAACTAATCCAAGAACTAGATCAAGAACTACAGGATTAATACATTGGCATATTACCTATCACTGATAGAAGATTCCCTTGTGAACAATACAATCAAAGTTTCTGCAGAAAAAGGAAACAGAAATACATGGTCAAATTGAAGCTCAGGCTATTATGATGGAGATTTTGTGTACATGTTTTCTATACAAGTCTGATTTTGATTATTAATGTACTTCAGTGCAAAATAAGGTAATATTTGAGCACAATTTCAGATACAGCATACATTGTATGCCTGAAAATCAACCTTAAAATAACAACAGATAGATAGTTTATTATAACAGTTACATATAGCACTAACGTTGCAGCTGTGAAAGTACAAACATGTATGTAAATACAGTGCAAGCAATTTGTAACAACCCTGGGCCCAGTTGTTTGAAGCAAAGGTAACTTTATTCCTAGGATAGTGATAAATCTGTAATTGTAATCTGTACAGTTTAACATCGGGTTACGGTTTAACCCTGGGGTAGCGTTTATCCTTGCTTTGAACAACTGAGCCCTGCTGTACATTTGAGTGATTTAATTCATTTTACATGTATACAGTTTTTGTACAGAGAAATATCAGACCAAAGTATTTTCAGTACAGACCGAGCTGTTAGGCAATATCTATATAAAAAAAGGAATATCTCTCTATTCTGCCTTATAATTATCAAAATATTATACTGGCCCATGGAAGTTTCAACAACACCTTATCTAGTGCATTACCTTCCAAAAATACCTTAAATTCACTTCCTAGTTTATTTAATGCTAAACGCTACCTTTGATAATGATTTTGATCCTAATCATAATTTACATAATGTTGTTCAGCACGAGTGCCGCTATTTTTCACGACATAGTTTTGAACTGACTGAAATTAGACAAAATGATAAACCCTTCGTTATCCCTATTACATAATAATTTAAGAAGCCTTAAAAGAAATATTGAGGCGTTTCAAGATCACTTACTATGTGAACTAAACTTTCCTTTTAGTACTACTGGTGTTTCTGAAACGAGCGTAGTTGGTGATCAGCCTCTAGATTTTAATGAGATTTAATAATCATAGTTAACTGGGAGATTGGCCAACATATTGCTCTCATAATTGTATGCTTAACGGGGTCGTCTTGTGTGATGAATTTGCCCCCATGGTGAGTTATTTTGGGATTGCTTGCAATAGCTATTGGCAAGCAGAAAGTGCTCATTTGGCGCATGCACAACGGGGTCGTCAAATATGACGAGTTTTCCCCGTGCTCAGTTCTAGCTCGCTTGCTTTGCATTTGCTTGCCGGGTTGCCCACCCACCCGTCCCTACTATGGTAGGTTTAAGACCTAGGTAAGTATCTTTTTTCCACTGTGAAATCAATGTGACAGGTGCCAGGGTTTGACCCGTGGCTTGGTTGCCATGGTTCCCTCCTTAGTTGCACATTGCTTGCCTGTTGCTAGTACTTACATTGCAAATGGCACCTACCCTCTATCCTTTCCTATATTGGCAAGTTAAATCCTGATTTGTTAAATTATAATTTTTAATATGTTTCCACTCCACTCTCAGCAGGGAGTGGGCATGAATATAGCAGAAAATATAAGTTATAACATTCTAGAAAATACTTCTAATATTTATTTGGGTGGATTGAACTCGTTATCGAGGATAACCAAAGTATTGTTCATGGCATTATTTATCGGCAGCATAACGATCCAACTAAATTCCTGGATTATCTGAGTGAAATTTTCTGTAACTTCAATAAGTCATGTAAGACTGTTTGCATAATGAGCGACTTCAACATTGATCTTCTTAAATATGACTTACATGTACTTATAGCAAAGATTTTAAAACTATCTTTATCCACAATAATTTATAGTGATTCTGCCACCCTTATTGGTAACATATTTTAAAATAATAATTCATATAATTTAGTTAGTGAAAATTGTGTCTGACATTAGTGATCATTTTTCGCAAGTCTGTCTTCTGTAAAATTGTAATGGTTCTTATAGTTCTAGACCGAATAAACTCAGAGATTATTCGTTCAAAAAGAGGCTGCCACTGCCAACCGAACTTGGGCCAAAGTTAGCTTTGCCAAAATGTTGGAGAAAATAATAAAACAGCAAACGTTTAATGGTCACTGCACTAGCCCTGACAGACCTAGTTAGGTTCCCTGTGGCTCCAGCGGTTTAGCTCAGACGGTGTGACCGCCTGGGAATACCTCATGCTGAGCCATTTCTTTTTAGTTATTTGTTCTCTTTTTCGCTGTTTTTCTTTTGGATAGCAATATACAAACACCTTTAAAAAGGGAATTGGAAGTCCTACATTTTACTTAGTTAGGTTAATTTAAATCATAATCCCAACAACAACAACAAGCTTTATTTGTACCTTAAAAATAGATTAGAGATTACAAATATATATATATTTTATACTATAATGGAGATACAGGCTGCCTGAATTAACCATATAGGGCTACACTAGTCAGGCAGCTAAAAATAAATAGTGAACGATTTGATAGATCAGTGCAGGGCAGATACAAATAAACACACAAAGCACACAAGCAAAAAACTAAATATAATACAGATAAGAAGAGGAAAAAATGATAATTAAATAAATGACTTATCACATATATAGATTTATAAAACGAAGACATAGTAATACTAAATATTATACTGTGATGAATTTGCAAGGGAAAAAACAGGGGGAAAAAGAGACATAAAGATGCAAATTTCAATAACAATTTAGAATATCTTGTTTGAGTTTCGTCTTAAAGGTGCTTCTCTTAGAGGATTTTATTTTCTCATCAATTTTATTCCAGACTTTGGCACCTTGGAACCTGGTGTTAAATTTTCCATAATTAGTTCTCGCATAAGGTAAAGAATAGGAGGATTTAGAAGCTAATCTAGTATTATAATTATGTTTTTTGATCACTTGTATAAAAAAGTTATCAAAATAAGAAGGCAGATTACCTGTACTGAAATCATACATAAGTACAGCATTATAAAGAAACACGAGGTCTGGGTAGTTTAATTATTTCAAGAGCTCTAAAAAGAGGATTAGTGTGATCATTGTAGCCAGAAAAAAATATAATACGCATTACTCTTTTTTGAAGTACAATGATGGGGTTTATGGTAGAGAAATAAGTGTTACCCCAGGCAACAATTCCATAGATCAGAAATGGATAAATTGAAGAATAGTATAGATTAATGAGAATATCTAAGTTGACAAAATGTCGAACTTTCGTTTCATCTTTTTAGCTACATAAGTAATTTGAGATTTCCAGTTTAAGTGTGAGTCAAATATAATTCCTAAATATTTTATACATTTTTCATCCATAAGAATAACTGAATAATTAAATTTCCTTTGTGGAGGGTGGAAAATAACAAAATTAGACTTATCAATATTGAAAGAGAGTTTATTTACACATTAGAAATTAGAAATTAGTTGGATATCTGATGTAGCATTTCCAGCAGATACAAATTGTTTCCTATTAGAAAGATAGGAACAGAACCAGTCATTGGCAACGCCCCTAATACCAAGTCAATATTCTATGATTGACAGTGTTCAAAAGCTTTACTAAAATCAAGAAAGATTAAACAAGAATATAAGCCTTTGTCAATGGCTGTTTGTATTTTATCTGTTATAGATAAAATTTACTTGAACTGTAGAATGATTGCAGCGAAAACCAAATTGTTTGCTATAAATAATATTTTGCTTATCAATAAAATTAATCAGTCTATTAGCCATCAGCTTTTCTAATAATATGTTAAAAATAGAAAGGAGTGAAATTGGACGACTTACTCAGACTAACATGTGGTCCTTTCTTATAAACAGGTATTACTCTAGCAATCTTAAAGTTATCTGGAACAATACCAGTAGCAAAAGGGCAATTAAATAAAATTTCTAAAGGTTTTGATAAGAGGCATTTTAAAGGTTTAAGTAGTTTAGTTGGAATACTATACGGTTCACTTGCTTTATTGGAATTCAAAGTGCTATTGTAGATTCACTACAATATCACTCGTGTTTTCTGTCGGAATAGATCGTATACCACGAATTTCGAGGCACTCCCGATATGAACATTGTTCCATAGAGTCGGCTGCATCTTTCTGTTGATTAAGCTCATTATTTAAACTATCAACTTGAGACTTAAGTGCAGTGTTATCAGCTTTCAAAAATTTGATTCTAGATTCTTGCTCCTGGTATTTCGTTAGCAGGTCATCATACTGAGAACTCATCAAACTCAAAGTACTTTGCAAAGGCAGCAACTTTTTGTCGAATATAGACTCAAGAACTGAACGGGTTACTTGAGAATCATCTTCCATAGCTTTTAGACAGTTATAATAGTAGGTTTAGTCTCTTAAATAAAAGAAAATACGGACTTTCAAAAAAACATGGCCGCCATCTGAGCTGACCGCTGACATCAGCCTTGCGAGCAGCTGCCAAATGGAAAGGAAACAAGAAACAGGATAAATTAGAATACACAAAAACTCAAAGTGCTGCTGAAATAATATCTCAGCGAACATATTTTCACTCCTATCATAGTTTTGTATACAGTATGGAAGCATATGGAAACTAAAACCATTTCAAAATCTTGACACTTTTACATAGCTGCCTAGGCACTTGAAGAGAGTGCAAGATCTGCAATTGCATCGAACAACAAAGCCTGTACCGATGCGAGATCTGAGAGTACATTAGTACACAATCTTCTGTGCATGTCCTCTTTTACTCTTCTCCTCCTTTATGGATCACTAAGCTCTTATTTTGTTGCTTTACTTCTCGATTGTCTTTCTAAATGTTCTCACTACAGCACAGCGACTGACCTCACTTCGCTACATCCTTTTTCAAGCCATATGTTATATTCATTTCAGGGAAGACCAAAGGAAGATATTCTGTAAAAAGCTGATTTTAAGAGTACAGTAGTTGATATTTGTATGTTCTAATTCGACAAATTTTAAACTGCACTTTCTCTGCTGACTGCTTTCACCATCTTTCCCCATCTTAGATTGACCATACAGATGTCCCGCCAGTGTCCAGAGCTGTGTCGAATCTGATTGGTTGACCCTGTCACGTGCTAAGCCAACTCGCGACGACAAAAAACGTTTGTGAAACTTGACTCAGCAGCCAAAGGCCTCGCCCGAGTAACAAGCAAAATTTTCTGTCAGACCTCCACGGTACTAATTTCGGAAACGCCCTTGAGCAATCAACTGATGTTGACACTGCTTTTAGTACTTTCAACAACAAACTTAATAACTTAGTAAACAAACGCGGATGTCAGTAAATATCGAGAATCGTGCAACAGAAGTGAAAAATCAGATTCCATTTTATTTTACCAAAAGAACACAATTGGTAAACTATTTTCGAAAATCACATTAAAAAGTTCAACTGCTTTTTAATTTTTGTTTTATTAGATAAGTTCAAAATACAGCTCGCTGGAAATATTGTGCATTTTGAGCAAGCTCGTGTGCAGTAATGGCAATTCTTCCAGTATTTCTTATTTCGGTACTGAATTTACCATCCTTTCCCCTATCTTAGGGCATAAAAATAATTTTAGAATTCCTATTTTGGGTCTGCGTATGGACCCGTTGCATACAACTACCTTCGAGTAGTCGTGCTCAAGATAAAATTAGGGCCAATTTCAGATGGCTCTGGGCGCTTTCCATTCAACCAAAACAACTGGTTAGTAGTTTCGAAAATTTCGAATGTTGAATGGAACGGGATTTTTCGAATTAGAAACACCGCTCGAAAAAAATACGCGTTCCATTCGCAGAAACCACCCGGTTATTAGTAGCCTCGATTTCAATTCTCAAAACTGGCAAATCACGGCAAATCTAAACCGGGAATTTTGAATGGAACAGAAAATGTCGGTCGAACCGGAAATTTTACTGTTCCATTTGATTTCTAACCGGAATTCTCGTTGTTTTGGGTTGAATGGAAAGCGCCCTCTATCTCCTCTGGTATATGTATTTCTCAACCCTAAAAGGTGAACTATTCTAATTTTCAGTCTTCAAATATCTATTTTGGCCCGCAAAAAGCCTGCCGTCCAGAAACTGTCTAGCGTATTTGACCAATTCTTGGGTTGCAGTCACGTGGTTAAAAAAGTGACGTCACCGATCGCCGCCATATTGGTTGGTAACCAATGCGCCACTGCTACTGTCCTGGAGTGAAGGCTAAGATGGCGAACATTGTTTTCTCTCAATATTATGCTTCTTTGGATGGCGAATCCAAATTCCGATATAAGAAAAAGGCTTTAATGTATGCTAAAAAAGTCGGATTTTGAGTGTGATGTTTCCCTCTGGCCAGTAATAGAATATCCCGACATCGTTGTACAAATGCATGTAACGCAACGTACGAGAAGCGTGACAAAGAGTGACCTAAGAAGCGTGATGTCCCACGTTTTTGAGTGACAAGACCGCATGGTCTTGAGCGAGTGAAGAGAGCGGGTGCTCAGAGTTCAAAGCGATGTAATATTAGTTACATTGTATTACAACCTGATTATAACGTATTGAGTTATAGATAGTGGATGTTAGCTATCTACAAGCTCTACATGGTCCTCCGAGCCGGATTTAAAAAATGGAAGACTTGAAAAGACTTGAAAAGATTGAAGATTGATTAGATTGATTAGCCTTGAAATCTACAACTGAAACCGACAATACTCCAGTTTCGTATTCGAAAATTACCGCTGAATGCAATGACTACAGATGCATGTACTCAGGCTTAGCCTCATTCTGAAGTGAAACATTCATAAATACCAGCGAGAAGGTGGGCTATTCACAACTCTGCGTATTGTTGTAGTTTAGCATTTTCCACCTTCTCGCTGGTATTTATGAATGTTTAACTTCAGAATGAGGCTAAGCCTGAGTACATGCGTCTGTAGTCATTGCATTCAGCGGTAATTTTCGAATACGAACCTGGACTATTGGCAATTCTTAATCTCTAATCTAATCAGTGACTCGCCGACTACCAATTCTTATTAATTAGCTATCTAAACTGTAACCTCAATATATCTGACCCTGACCACATACATTGCCAAATAAGCCTCTTATATTGTCAGAAATAAAAACAAACAAAAAAAAAAAAATGGCGAACCTCGAGGGCATTACTGAGGCCATTAAGTTAAACACTGAAGAAATTACGCGCCAGCTCTCAAACCATTTGACTTCAGACAGCAGTTTCCTAAACGATATTATCAAAGGCATATCCAGCACCATTGTTGAAGCCTTAGTCAGCTCCAAGGAATTCCTGGCCACTGTAGTGAAGTAGCGAACAAGATTAGCGAAGGGGTGAAACAAGATATCTACGAAAGCCTTCAACATGACCAAGGAAACACCAATGATAAAGTGAATATGCTAGAACATAAGATTAATCAGCTAGAAAGCTCGAACCTAAAGCTACTAGAAGACTTAACTGCCTCGAGCTATACGGCCGGCGAAAGTGCTTGTTGCTGCATGGAATTCCTGAAGTAGATCGATCTACAAGTACAAGAGAAGATACTGACAATGCTGCGATTGAGGTATTCAAAGACAAACTGAATATTAATGTTGATAAGTCAGATATTGACCGATCTCATCGACTAAGGGTGAAAACAACAAACCCTAGTAAGCCTCGTCCATTAATTGTGAAATTCGTTGCTTATAGCAAATGATCAGAGATCTTTGGAGCTAAAAGGAACCTCAAAGGATCAAGTGTGAGCATAATTGAAAGCTTTACTCCCCGACGACAGGCTCTGAGGTCTACTGTCAATTCACATTTACAAGTATCTACGACCTGGACCATGGATGGAAGGATTATTACCCTACTCTTGTGAAAATTTTGCTATTGAAAAGCTATTTTTCCTCTATTTTTTTTATAGTTTTTGATTTTTTTGCTTGTTTGTGACTATTTTCGTAAAAAATTGCCTATTTAAAATCTATTTTTTTATAAAAAAAATCTAATTATTTGACTTTTTTTGGTTTTTAAAAAATGGGGGGAAATAGCTAATTTTAATGTATATGTTTTTACTATTTTTTAAATATCCTGACATAAAACTCCTTTTTTTTTTGCTATTTTAAAGCTATTTATTACGAAAATAGGAAAGAATAGTTTTAAAATAGGAACATTCCTTCTATTTTTATGCTATTTTAAAGCTATTTATTACAAAATAGAGAAAAATAGTGTTAAAATAGGAACATTCCTTCTATTTTAATGGTATTTTAAAGCTATTTATTATAAAAATAGGAGAAAATAGTGTTAAAATAGGAACGTTCCTTCTATTTTTATGCTATTTTAAAGCTATTATTACAAAATAGAGAAAAATAGTGTTAAAATAGGAACGTTCCTTCTATTTTTATGCTATTTTAAAGCTATTATTACAAAATAGAGAAAAATAGTGTTAAAATAGGAACATTGCTTCTATTGTTTTTCTATTTTTAAGCTATTTTTTTGAAAAATAGGAAAAAATAGTTTTAAAATAGGAACATTGCTTTTATTTTAATGCTATTTTAAAGCTATTTATTTAAAAAAATTGGGGAAAATAGTGTTAAAATAGGAATATTGCTTCTAGTGTTTTGCTATTTTTTATAGTTATTTATTTAAAATAGGGGAAAATAGTGTTAAAATAGGAACATTGCTTCTAGTGTTTTTCTATTTTTCAGCTATTTTATTGAAAAATAGGAAAAAATAGTTTTAAAATAGGAACATTGCTTCTATTATTATGCTATTTTTAAGCTATTTATTAAAACATAGGGGAAAATAGTGTTAAAATAGGAACATTGCTTCTATTTTTATACTATTTTTAAGCTATTTATTAAAACATAGGGGAAAATAGTGTTAAAATAGGAACATTGCTTCTATTATTATGCTATTTTTAAGCTATTTATTAAAACATAGGGGAAAATAGTGTTAAAATAGGAACATTGCTTCTATTTTTATGCTATTTTTAAGCTATTTATTAAAACACCTGGAGGAAAATCAAAAGTTAGTATTGTTATGGATATTCTTCTACATGGAAGAATGTTATTTCTCCCATATGTTGAATTACTCATGAAATCTATTTTCAATCGCAAATCTCATCATGGCACATCTTTAGATCAATGAAAAATAAGTATTTCATCAAGATACGAGATAAAATGTAGGTCCTTCTACCTTTTAATAACATTGTATTACTAGTGTTATCCAGAATACTATATACATGTATCACTTATTAGACGTTTGTGCAGGTATTATGTGCTGATATTTTACGAGTTGCAAATGTATTTTTCGGAGGGAAAAATGCGAGCATTGAGTAAAATATCAGCACGTAATACCTGGAAAACCATCTAATTACACAACAGCTTTCTTAATTCATGGTTTCTGGTCCATTTAAAACGTATTGCACAAGGCAATATGGAAAGTCTAGTGGGTATTACGGCTTCATATTTGCCCTGAAATTTGACCTTACATGGTAAATTTCCGTCACAGTCGTATAATAATGATATTATTACATGTACATGGATGATAATGTTATTTAAATGTCTTTCACATTGTTTTGTTAGAGACATGTACAATGTATATACATGCAACATCAACTTGAATTATTATGACCAATACATGTAGCACAAATACAAGAACTGATGTTTCCACCTTAAAACCTCAGGTATGACCGTTTTACATGGCACGACTGCATTACTCCCCATGATGAGATCTGGGTCAAAGTGGGTAAGGAGGTGGAACCTCCAAAATGTCATTCCAAGTGGGAAACATCCTTTCCCCTAACTCACAACAAAATACAGTGGTGTTCAACCTCTTCGAAGCCCCTGACTCATTTGTCAATCTGAAACTTGCGATGGAACAGTACACACAATATGTTGATCTTTTGCAAAAAATGTTTGGTGTACAACCACTGTAATCTGCTGTACTTAATTTCAAAAATATTCAAACAGGGGAAAACAAGTAAACAAGTGAAATTTTCGTTATCATTAGGGGAAATTTCGCTTTTACTTCCCTGTTGAAATATTTTTGAAAAGTACTGTACATCCGATTGTTTTTCTTGGAATTTAATTGGATACATGCATACTGTACAGTTCCCAATGTAACAACCCAATGTAGCGACCCCACGAAAGTAATGATAAAACTTGATGGCTGCTAATAAATCCTGAAACTAGCGACCCCCCAAAAGTAGCGATCCCCCGAAAGTAATGACCCCCAAAGGCTGCTAAATCCGAAAGTAACGAGGTTTGCATTGTACTTTGCAGTTCACATTGTAATCTCTCTCTTAAACTCTAATATTAAATTTGAAGGCCAGAGTAAATTAATCCTCTAATTATTTTTGCAGTGGAAAAAAAAGGTGAGGTTGATTATCTTTGGCACGTATGCCTTCCTCTGTGTCCTCCTTGGAATAAGTGGAGCTAGTGGCATGTTCTACAATTTGTTTTTCTTTTCAATGGCACGACCGTAATAGGCCATCCTTTTTCTGCACTTGAACTTACATGGGGTAAATAAATAGATATGCATTCTTCATCATCACAAGTGATTCTGGAAATTTATACAATGTATAAAACCATATACAGTAATGTACAAAGGGCTATACATGTTTGACATGGACAGGCAACAAAAAGCCATCATTTTTTTGCTTGTTGTTTTGCCATTTGAAAGTTGTCACATGACAAAAACACATATTGACTTTTATTGTAGTAGTTTTCTCTAGGGAAGGAGTTGTTTCATCTTATGACGTCACAGGATCCATGAAAAGTAACCAAAATTAGGGATTAAAGGCCAGAAATGTTACAAAGTTCGAAAGATTAATACCTTTTTGTGAGAAACATACACAATAGTACAAAATAAATTTGTATTATTTTGACATGATACTTGCACTTTAAAGCAAATGGAATAGACAGTTCAGTAATAATTATGTACATGTTGTGATCAGGTGTACATGTGTATTATAATCAGCCGTGCTCTACACACCCTTTAGATGAGCTGAATAATCCCTCCTAATCCCTGCATGACCATCAACATTTGTAAATGCAAACATTTGATCTACTCTACATGTAATTATATTCAAAGGCATGTTTACCAGGACTACACATAAGTCTGGGCATTTTCAAGCGTCTGCACAGCTTGCTTGTTCAAGAACTTGATCAACTTGATTTGATCATAAGTTCACATACAAGCACTTCTGATCAAGAGCAGGTTATGATGGTAGAAATGGCGTGCCTTTACTTACATTTCAACATGCATAAATTACAAAATAAATATAAACCCATCAAAAATACTTTTGGTTCAGGCATGTGGCACTGCTATCAGTGACCAGTGTTAGTCTTAATATTCCTTCTCAACAGTCTCCAGATAAAGGACATGATAGCAGGCCTACATCATGTTAAATTTTAGTTCACTACATAATATTGATTCCTATACAATGTACATCTATAAAAAAATTTGTTTCCTGAAAGGTGATGCCAACTTCCAGTTCTATGTCAAGGATATTCAAAAGGTACACAAGAGACAAACTAATCCAAGAACTAGATCAAGAACTACAGGATTAATACATTGGCATATTACCTATCACTGATAGAAGATTCCCTTGTGAACAATACAATCACAGTTTCTACAGAAAAAGGAAACAGAAACACATGGTCAAATTGAAGCTCAGGCTATTATGATGGAGATTTTGTGTACATGTTATCTATACAAGTCTGATTTTGGTCGTTAATGTTAAACGTACTTCAGTGCAAAATAATGTAATATTTGAGCAAAATTTCAGATACAGCATACATTGTATGCCTGAAAATCAACCTTAAAATGACAACAGATAGATCGTTTATTATAAAAGTTACATATAGCACTAACGTTGCAGCTGTGAAAGTACAAACACGCATGTAAATACAGTGCAAGCAATTTGTAACAACCCTGGGCCCAGTTGTTTCAAGCAAAGGTAACTTTATTCCTAGGATAGCGATAAATCTGTAATTGTAATCTGTACAGTTTAACATCGGGTTACGGTTTAACCCTGAGGTAGTGTTTATCCTTGCTTTGAACAACTGAGCCCTGCTGTACATTTGAGTGATTTAGTTAATTTTACATGTATACAGTTTTTCTACAAAGAAATATCAGACCAAAGTATTTTCAGTACAGACCGAGCTGTTAGGCAATATATATATATAAATGGGAATATATCTCTATTCTGCCTTATAATTATCAAAATATTATACTGGCCCATGGAAGTTTCAACAACACCTTATCTAGTGCATTACCTTCCAAAAATACCTTAAATTCACTTCCTAGTTTATTTAATGCTAAACGCTACCTTTGATAATGATTTTGATCCTAATCATAATTTACATAATGTTGTTCAGCACGAGTGCCGCTATTTTTTACCACATAGCTTTGAACTGACTGAAATTAGACAAAATGATAAAAACCCTTCGTTATCCCTGTTACATAATAATTTAAGAAGCCTTAAAAGAAATATTGAGGCGTTTCAAGATCACTTACTATGTGAACTAAACTTTCCTTTTGGTACTACCGGTGTTTCTGAAACGAGATAAGTTGGTGATCAGCCCTAGACTTTAATGAGATTTAATAATCATAGTTAATTGGGAGAATGGCCAGCATATTGCTCTCATAATTGTATGCATAACGGGGTCGTCTTGTGTGATGAATTTGCCCCCATGGTGAGTTATTTTGGGATTGCTTGCAATAGCTATTGGCCAGCGGACAGTGCTCATTTGGCGCATGCACAACGTGGTCGTCAAATATGACGAGTTTACCCCCGTGCTCAGTTCTAGCTCGCTTGCTTTGCATTTGCTTGCCGGGTTGCCCACCCACCCGTCCCTACTATGGTAGTTTTAAGACGTAGGTAAGTATCTTTTTTCCACTGTGAAATCAGTGTGACAGGTGCCAGGGTTTGACCCGTGGCTTGGTTGCCATGGTTCCCTCCTTAGTTGCGCATTGCTTGCCTGTTGCTAGTACTTACATTGCAAATGGCACCTACCCTCTATCCTTTCCTAAGTTAAATCCTGATTTGTTAAATTATAATTTTTAATATGTTTCCACTCCACTGTCAGCAGGGAGTGGGCATGAATATAGCAGAAAATATAAGTTATAACATTCTAGAAAATACTTCTAATATTTATTTTCAGGCTATGTGGATTGAACTCGTTATCGAGGATAACCAAAGTATTGTTCATGCCATTATTTATCGGCAGCATAACGATCCAACTAAATTCCTGGATTATCTGAGTGAAATTTTCTGTAACTTCAATAAGTCATGTAAGACTGTTTGCATAATGAGCGACTTCAACATTGATCTTCTTAAATATGACTTACATGTACTTATAGCAAATATTTTAAAACTATCTTTATCCACAATAATTTATAGTGATTCTGCCACCCTTATTGGTAACATATTTTAAAATAATAATGCATATAATTTAGTTAGTGAAAATTGTGTCTGACATTAGTAATCATTTTTCGCAAGTCTGTCTTCTGTAAAATTGTAATGTTTCTTATAGTTGTAGACCGATTATTCGTTCAAAAAGAGGCTGCCACTGCCAACCGAACTTGGGCCAATTGATATCGTTAGAAGTTAGCTTTGCCAAAATGTTGGAGAAAATTATAAAACAGCAAACGTTTAATGGTCACTGCACTAGCCCTGAGAGACCTAGTTAGGTTCCCTGTGGCTCCAGCGGCTTAGCTCAGACGGTGTGACCGCCTGGGAATACCTCATGCTGAGCCATTTCTTTTTAGTTATTTGTTCTCTTTTTGGCTGTTTTTCTTTTGGATAGCATATACAAACACCTTTAAAAAGGGAATTGGAAGTCCTACATTTTACTTAGTTAGGTTACTTTAAATCATAATCCCAACAACAACAACAAGCTTTATTTGTATCTTAAAATAAATGGAGGTACCATTAACCTGAATTAACCATATAGGGCTACACTAGTCAGGCAGCTAAAAATAATTAGTGAACAATTTGATAGATCAGTGCAGGGCAGATACAAATAAACACACAAAGCACACAAGCACAAAACTAAATATAATACAGATAAGAAGAGGAAAAATTGATAATTAAATAAATGACTTATCACATATATAGATTTATAAAACTAAGACATAGTAATACTAAATGTTATACTGTGATGAATTTGCAAGGGAAAAAAAAAGAGGAAAAAAAGAGACATAAAGATGTATATTTCAATAAGAATTTAGAATATCTTGTTTGAGTTTCGTCTTAAACGTGCTTCTCTTAGAGGATTTTATTTTCTCATCAATTTTATTCCAGACTTTGGCACCTTGGAACCTGATGTTAAATTTTCCATAATTAGTTCTCGCATAAGGAAAAGAATAGGAGGATTTAGAAGCTAATCTAGTATTATAATTATGTTTTTTGATCACTTGTATAAAAAAGTTATCAAAATAAGAAGGCAGATTATCTGTACTGAAATCATACATAAGTACAGCATTATAAAGAAACACGAGGTCTGGTAGTTTAATTATTTCAAGAGCTCTAAAAAGAGGATTAGTGTGATCATTGTAGTCAGAAAAAGTTATAATACGCATTACTCTTTCTTGAAGTACAATGATGGGGTTTATGGTAGAGACATAAGTGTTACCCCAGGCAACAATTCCATAGATCAGAAATGGATAAATTAAAGAATAGTATAGATTAATGAGAATATCTAAGTTGACAAAATGTCGAACTTTCGTTTAATCTTTTTAGCTACATAAGTAATTTGAGATTTCCAGTTTAAGTGTGAGTCAAATATAATTCCTAAATATTTTGTACATTTTTCATTCATAAGAATAACTGGATAATTAAATTTCCATTGTGGAGGGTGGAAAATAATAAAATTAGACTTATCAATATTGAAAGAGAGTTTATTTACACATAGCCATTTATAAATATTTTGTAATTCTTTGTTAACAGTTGATTCCAAAACTGATAGTTTCTTGTTGGTATAAAACAAATTGGAATCATCTGGAAACAATTGGAAATCAAACAAATTGGAAGAATTATTAAAGTCATTAATATAAAGGAGAAACAAAATAGGGCCAAGGACAGATACATGTGGAAAACCGCAAGAAATTAGTTGGAGATCTGATGTAGCATTTCCAACAGATACAAATTGGTTCCTATTAGAAAGATAGGAACAGAACCAGTCCTTGGCAATGCCCCTAATACCATGTTCTAATTTTGAAATCAATATTCTATGATTGACAGTGTCAAAAGCTTTACTAAAATCAAGAAAGATTAAACAAGAATATAAGCCTTTATCAATGGCTGTTTGTATTTTATCTGTTATAGATAAAATTTACTTGAACCGTAGAATGATTGCAGCGAAAACCAAATTGTTTGCTATAAATAATATTTTGCTTATCAATAAAATTCATCAGTCTATTAGCCATCAGCTTTTCTAATAATATGTTAAAAATAGAAAGGAGTGAAATTGGACGATAGTTACTCAAACTAACATGTGGTCCTTTCTTATAAACAGGTATTACTCTAGCAATCTTAAAGTTATCTGGAACAATACCAGTAGCAAAAGAGCAATTAAATAAAATTTCTAAAGGTTTTGATAAGAGGCATTTTAAAGGTTTAAGTAGTTTAGTTGGAATACTATATGGTTTACTTGCTTTATTGGAATTCAAAGTGCTATTGTACATTCACTACAATATCACTCGTGTTTTCTGTCCGAATAGATGGTACACCACGAATTTCGAGGCACTCTCGATGTGAATATTGTTCCATAGAGTCGGCTACATCTTTCTGTTGATTAAGCTCATTATTTAAATATCAACTTGAGACTTAAGTGCAGTGTTATCAGCTTTCAAAAATTTGATGGTAGATTCTTGCTCCTGGTATTTCGTTAGCAGGTCATCATACTGAGAACTCATCAAACTCAAAGTACTTTGCAAAGGCAGCAACTTTTGTCGAATATAGACTCAAGAACTGAACGGGTTACTTGAGAATCATCTTCCATAGCTTTTAGACAGTTATAATAGTAGGTTTAGTCTCTTAAATAAAAGAAAATACGGACTTTCAAAAAACATGGCCGCCATCTGAGCTGACCGCTGACACCAGCCTTGCGAGCAGCTGCCAAATGGAAAGGAAACAAGAAACAGGATAAATTAGAATACACAAAAACTCAGTGCTGCTGAAATAATATCTCAGCGAACATATTTTCACACCTGTCATAGTTTTGTATACAGTATGGAAGCATATGGAAACTAAAACCATTTCAAAATCTTGACACTTTTACATAGCCGCCTAGGCACTTGAAGAGAGTGCAAGATCTGCAATTGCATCGAACAACAAAGCCTGTACCGATGCGAGATCTGAGAGCACATTAGTACACAATCTTCTGTGCATGTCCTCTTTTACTCTCCTCCTCCTTTATGGATCACTAAGCTCTTATTTTGTTGCTTTACTTCTCGATTGTCTTTCTAAATGTTCTCACTACATCACAGCGACTGACCTCACTCCGCTACATCCATTTTCAAGCCATATGTTATATTCATTTCAGGGAAGACCAAAGGAAGATTTTCTGTAAAAAGCTGATTTTAAGAGTACAGTAGTTGATATTTTTCTTGTTCTCTGGTGGCAAATTCGACAAATTTTAAACTGCTCTTTCTCTGCTGACTGCTTTCACCATCTTTCCCCATCTACGATTGACCGTACAGATGTCCCGCCAGTGTCCAGAGCGGTGTCGAATCTGACTGGTTGACCCTGTCACGTGTTAAGCCAACTCGCGACGACAAAAAACGTTTGCGAAACTTGACTCAGCAGCCAAAGGCCTCGCCCGAGTAACAAGCAAAAGTTTCTGTCAGACCTCCACGGTACTAATTTCGGAAACGCCCTTGAGCAATCAACTGATGTTGACACTGCTTTTAGTACTTTCAACAACAAACTTAATAACTTAGTAAACAAACGCGGATGTCAGTAAATATCGAGAATCGTGCAACAAATCAGATTCCATTTTATTTTACCAAAAGAACACAACTGGTAAACTATTTTCGAAAATCACATTTAAAACTTCAACTGCTTTAATTTTTTTTTCAATTAGATAAGTTCAAAATACGGCCGATACTCGCTGGGCGTCATTGAAAATTTGGAAATATTGTGCATTTTGAGCAAGCTCGTGTGCAGTAATGGCAATTCTTCCAGTATTTCTTATTTCGGTACTGAATTTACCATCCTTTCCCCTATCTTAGGGCATAAAAATAATTTTAAAATTCCTATTTTGGGTCTGCATATGGACCCGTTGCATACACTACCTTCGAGTAGTCGTGCTCAAGATAAAATTAGGGCCAATTTCAGATGGCTCTGGGCGCTTTCCATTCAACCAAAACAACTGGTTAGTAGTTTCGAAAATTTCGAATGTTGAATGTAACGGGATTTTTCGAATTAGAAAAACCGCTCGAAAAAAATTAGCGTTCCATTCGCAGAAACCACCCGGTTATTAGTAGCCTGGATTTCAATTCTCAAAACTGGCAAATCACGGCAAATCTAAACCGGGAATTTTGAATGGAACAGAAAATGTCGGTCGAAGCGGAATTTTCGGAAAAAGAGGACCACCTCGCGAGGTGGTCCACAATTTCCGAAACTACGAACCGGAAATTTTACTGTTCCATTTGATTTCTAACCGGAATACTCGTTTTTTTTGGTTGAATGGAAAGCGCCCTCTATCTCCTCTGGTATATGTATTTCTCAACCCTAAAAGGTGAACTATTCTAATTTTCTGTCTTCAAATATCTATTTTGGCCCGCAAAAAGCCTGCAGTCCAGAACCTGTCTAGCGTATTTGACCAATTCTTGGGTTGCAGTCACGTGGTTAAAAAAGTGACGTCACCGATCGCCGCCATATTGGTTGGTAACCAATGCGCCACTGCTACTGTCCTGGAGTGAAGACTACGATGGCGAACATTGTTTTCTCTCAATATTATGCTTCTTTGGATGGCGAATCCAAATTCCGATATAAGAAAAAGGCTTTAATGTGTGCTAAAAAAGTCGGATTTTGAGTGTGATGTTTCCCTCTGGCCAGTAATAGAATATCCCGACATCGTTGTAGAAATGCATGTAACGCAACGTACGAGAAGCGTGACAAAGAGTGACCTAAGAAGCGTGATGTCCCACGTTTTTGAGTGACAAGACCGCATGGTCTTGAGCGAGTGAAGAGAGCGGGTGCTCAGAGTTCAAAGCGATGTAATATTAGTTACATTGTATTACAACCTGATTATAACGTATTGAGTGATAGATAGTGGATGTTAGCTATCTACAAGTTCTACATGGTCCTCCCAGCCGGATTAAAAAAATGGAAGACTTGGGAAGACTTGAAAAGACTTGAAAAGATTGAAGATTGATTAGATTCATTAGCCTTGAAATCTACAACCGAAACCGACAATACTCCAGTTTCCTATTCGAAAATTACCGCTGAATGCAATGACTACAGACGCATGTACTCAGGCTTAGCCTCATTCTGAAGTGAAACATTCATAAATACCAGCGAGAAGGTGGGCTATTCACAACTCTGCGTATTGTTGTAGTTTAGCATTTTCCACCTTCTCGCTGGTATTTATGAATATGTTTAACTTCAGAATGAGGCTAAGCCTGAGTACATGCGTCTGTAGTCATTGAATTCAGCGGTAATTTTCGAATACGAAACTGGACTATTGGCAATTCTTAATCTCCAATCTAATCAGTGACTCGCCGACTACCAATTCTTATTAATTAGCTATCTAAACTGTAACCTCAATATATCTGACCCTGTCCACATACATTGCCAAATAAGCCTCTTATATTGTCAGAAATAAAAACAAACAAACAAACAAAAAATGGCGAACCTCGAGGGCATTACTGAGGCCATTAAGTTAAACACTGAAGAAATTACGCGCCAGCTCTCAAACCATTTGACTTCAGACAGCAGTTTCCTAAACGATATTATCAAAGGCATATCCAGCACCATTGTTGAAGCCTTAGTCAGCTCCAAGGAATTCCTGGCCACTGTAGTGAAGTAGCGAACAAGATTAGCGAAGGGGTGAAACAAGATATCTACGAAAGCCTTCAACATGACCAAGGAAACACCAATGATAAAGTGAATATGCTAGAACATAAGATTAATCAGCTAGAAAGCTCGAACCTAAAGCTACTAGAAGACTTAACTGCCTCGAGCTATACGGCCGGCGAAAGTGCTTGTTGCTGCATGGAATTCCTGAAGTAGATCGATCTACAAGTACAAGAGAAGATACTGACAATGCTGCGATTGAGGTATTCAAAGACAAACTGAATATTAATGTTGATAAGTCAGATATTGACCGATCTCATCGACTAAGGGTGAAAACAACAAACCCTAGTAAGCCTCGTCCATTAATTGTGAAATTCGTTGCTTATAGCAAATGATCAGAGATCTTTGGAGCTAAAAGGAACCTCAAAGGATCAAGTGTGAGCATAATTGAAAGCTTTACTCCCCGACGACAGGCTCTGAGGTCTACTGTCAATTCACATTTACAAGTATCTACGACCTGGACCATGGATGGAAGGATTATTACCCTACTCTTGTGAAAATTTTGCTATTGAAAAGCTATTTTTCCTCTATTTTTTTTATAGTTTTTGATTTTTTTGCTTGTTTGTGACTATTTTCGTAAAAAATTGCCTATTTAAAATCTATTTTTTTATAAAAAAAATCTAATTATTTGACTTTTTTTGGTTTTTAAAAAATGGGGGAAAATAGCTAATTTTAATGTATATGTTTTTACTATTTTTTAAATATCCTGACATAAAACTCCTTTTTTTTTTGCTATTTTAAAGCTATTTATTACGAAAATAGGAAAGAATAGTTTTAAAATAGGAACATTCCTTCTATTTTTATGCTATTTTAAAGCTATTTATTACAAAATAGAGAAAAATAGTGTTAAAATAGGAACATTCCTTCTATTTTAATGGTATTTTAAAGCTATTTATTATAAAAATAGGAGAAAATAGTGTTAAAATAGGAACGTTCCTTCTATTTTTATGCTATTTTAAAGCTATTATTACAAAATAGAGAAAAATAGTGTTAAAATAGGAACGTTCCTTCTATTTTTATGCTATTTTAAAGCTATTATTACAAAATAGAGAAAAATAGTGTTAAAATAGGAACATTGCTTCTATTGTTTTTCTATTTTTAAGCTATTTTTTTGAAAAATAGGAAAAAATAGTTTTAAAATAGGAACATTGCTTTTATTTTAATGCTATTTTAAAGCTATTTATTTAAAAAAATTGGGGAAAATAGTGTTAAAATAGGAATATTGCTTCTAGTGTTTTGCTATTTTTTATAGTTATTTATTTAAAATAGGGGAAAATAGTGTTAAAATAGGAACATTGCTTCTAGTGTTTTTCTATTTTTCAGCTATTTTATTGAAAAATAGGAAAAAATAGTTTTAAAATAGGAACATTGCTTCTATTATTATGCTATTTTTAAGCTATTTATTAAAACATAGGGGAAAATAGTGTTAAAATAGGAACATTGCTTCTATTTTTATACTATTTTTAAGCTATTTATTAAAACATAGGGGAAAATAGTGTTAAAATAGGAACATTGCTTCTATTATTATGCTATTTTTAAGCTATTTATTAAAACATAGGGGAAAATAGTGTTAAAATAGGAACATTGCTTCTATTTTTATGCTATTTTTAAGCTATTTATTAAAACACCTGGAGGAAAATCAAAAGTTAGTATTGTTATGGATATTCTTCTACATGGAAGAATGTTATTTCTCCCATATGTTGAATTACTCATGAAATCTATTTTCAATCGCAAATCTCATCATGGCACATCTTTAGATCAATGAAAAATAAGTATTTCATCAAGATACGAGATAAAATGTAGGTCCTTCTACCTTTTAATAACATTGTATTACTAGTGTTATCCAGAATACTATATACATGTATCACTTATTAGACGTTTGTGCAGGTATTATGTGCTGATATTTTACGAGTTGCAAATGTATTTTTCGGAGGGAAAAATGCGAGCATTGAGTAAAATATCAGCACGTAATACCTGGAAAACCATCTAATTACACAACAGCTTTCTTAATTCATGGTTTCTGGTCCATTTAAAACGTATTGCACAAGGCAATATGGAAAGTCTAGTGGGTATTACGGCTTCATATTTGCCCTGAAATTTGACCTTACATGGTAAATTTCCGTCACAGTCGTATAATAATGATATTATTACATGTACATGGATGATAATGTTATTTAAATGTCTTTCACATTGTTTTGTTAGAGACATGTACAATGTATATACATGCAACATCAACTTGAATTATTATGACCAATACATGTAGCACAAATACAAGAACTGATGTTTCCACCTTAAAACCTCAGGTATGACCGTTTTACATGGCACGACTGCATTACTCCCCATGATGAGATCTGGGTCAAAGTGGGTAAGGAGGTGGAACCTCCAAAATGTCATTCCAAGTGGGAAACATCCTTTCCCCTAACTCACAACAAAATACAGTGGTGTTCAACCTCTTCGAAGCCCCTGACTCATTTGTCAATCTGAAACTTGCGATGGAACAGTACACACAATATGTTGATCTTTTGCAAAAAATGTTTGGTGTACAACCACTGTAATCTGCTGTACTTAATTTCAAAAATATTCAAACAGGGGAAAACAAGTAAACAAGTGAAATTTTCGTTATCATTAGGGGAAATTTCGCTTTTACTTCCCTGTTGAAATATTTTTGAAAAGTACTGTACATCCGATTGTTTTTCTTGGAATTTAATTGGATACATGCATACTGTACAGTTCCCAATGTAACAACCCAATGTAGCGACCCCACGAAAGTAATGATAAAACTTGATGGCTGCTAATAAATCCTGAAACTAGCGACCCCCCAAAAGTAGCGATCCCCCGAAAGTAATGACCCCCAAAGGCTGCTAAATCCGAAAGTAACGAGGTTTGCATTGTACTTTGCAGTTCACATTGTAATCTCTCTCTTAAACTCTAATATTAAATTTGAAGGCCAGAGTAAATTAATCCTCTAATTATTTTTGCAGTGGAAAAAAAAGGTGAGGTTGATTATCTTTGGCACGTATGCCTTCCTCTGTGTCCTCCTTGGAATAAGTGGAGCTAGTGGCATGTTCTACAATTTGTTTTTCTTTTCAATGGCACGACCGTAATAGGCCATCCTTTTTCTGCACTTGAACTTACATGGGGTAAATAAATAGATCTGCATTCTTCATCATCACAAGTGATTCTGGAAATTTATACAATGTATAAAACCATATACAGTAATGTACAAAGGGCTATACATGTTTGACATGGACAGGCAACAAAAAGCCATAATTTTTTTGCTTGTTGTTTTGCCATTTGAAAGTTGTCACATGACAAAAACACATATTGACTTTTATTGTAGTAGTTTTCTCTAGGGAAGGAGTTGTTTCATCTTATGACGTCACAGGATCCATGAAAAGTAACCAAAATTAGGGATTAAAGGCCAGAAATGTTACAAAGTTCGAAAGATTAATACCTTTTTGTGAGAAACATACACAATAGTACAAAATAAATTTGTATTATTTTGACATGATACTTGCACTTTAAAGCAAATGGAATAGACAGTTCAGTAATAATTATGTACATGTTGTGATCAGGTGTACATGTGTATTATAATCAGCCGTGCTCTACACACCCTTTAGATGAGCTGAATAATCCCTCCTAATCCCTGCATGACCATCAACATTTGTAAATGCAAACATTTGATCTACTCTACATGTAATTATATTCAAAGGCATGTTTACCAGGACTACACATAAGTCTGGGCATTTTCAAGCGTCTGCACAGCTTGCTTGTTCAAGAACTTGATCAACTTGATTTGATCATAAGTTCACATACAAGCACTTCTGATCAAGAGCAGGTTATGATGGTAGAAATGGCGTGCCTTTACTTACATTTCAACATGCATAAATTACAAAATAAATATAAACCCATCAAAAATACTTTTGGTTCAGGCATGTGGCACTGCTATCAGTGACCAGTGTTAGTCTTAATATTCCTTCTCAACAGTCTCCAGATAAAGGACATGATAGCAGGCCTACATCATGTTAAATTTTAGTTCACTACATAATATTGATTCCTATACAATGTACATCTATAAAAAAATTTGTTTCCTGAAAGGTGATGCCAACTTCCAGTTCTATGTCAAGGATATTCAAAAGGTACACAAGAGACAAACTAATCCAAGAACTAGATCAAGAACTACAGGATTAATACATTGGCATATTACCTATCACTGATAGAAGATTCCCTTGTGAACAATACAATCACAGTTTCTACAGAAAAAGGAAACAGAAACACATGGTCAAATTGAAGCTCAGGCTATTATGATGGAGATTTTGTGTACATGTTATCTATACAAGTCTGATTTTGGTCGTTAATGTTAAACGTACTTCAGTGCAAAATAATGTAATATTTGAGCAAAATTTCAGATACAGCATACATTGTATGCCTGAAAATCAACCTTAAAATGACAACAGATAGATCGTTTATTATAAAAGTTACATATAGCACTAACGTTGCAGCTGTGAAAGTACAAACACGCATGTAAATACAGTGCAAGCAATTTGTAACAACCCTGGGCCCAGTTGTTTCAAGCAAAGGTAACTTTATTCCTAGGATAGCGATAAATCTGTAATTGTAATCTGTACAGTTTAACATCGGGTTACGGTTTAACCCTGAGGTAGTGTTTATCCTTGCTTTGAACAACTGAGCCCTGCTGTACATTTGAGTGATTTAGTTAATTTTACATGTATACAGTTTTTCTACAGAGAAATATCAGACCAAAGTATTTTCAGTACAGACCGAGCTGTTAGGCAATATATATATATAAATGGGAATATATCTCTATTCTGCCTTATAATTATCAAAATATTATACTGGCCCATGGAAGTTTCAACAACACCTTATCTAGTGCATTACCTTCCAAAAATACCTTAAATTCACTTCCTAGTTTATTTAATGCTAAACGCTACCTTTGATAATGATTTTGATCCTAATCATAATTTACATAATGTTGTTCAGCACGAGTGCCGCTATTTTTTACCACATAGCTTTGAACTGACTGAAATTAGACAAAATGATAAAAACCCTTCGTTATCCCTGTTACATAATAATTTAAGAAGCCTTAAAAGAAATATTGAGGCGTTTCAAGATCACTTACTATGTGAACTAAACTTTCCTTTTGGTACTACCGGTGTTTCTGAAACGAGATAAGTTGGTGATCAGCCCCTAGACTTTAATGAGATTTAATAATCATAGTTAATTGGGAGAATGGCCAGCATATTGCTCTCATAATTGTATGCATAACGGGGTCGTCTTGTGTGATGAATTTGCCCCCATGGTGAGTTATTTTGGGATTGCTTGCAATAGCTATTGGCCAGCGGACAGTGCTCATTTGGCGCATGCACAACGTGGTCGTCAAATATGACGAGTTTACCCCCGTGCTCAGTTCTAGCTCGCTTGCTTTGCATTTGCTTGCCGGGTTGCCCACCCACCCGTCCCTACTATGGTAGTTTTAAGACGTAGGTAAGTATCTTTTTTCCACTGTGAAATCAGTGTGACAGGTGCCAGGGTTTGACCCGTGGCTTGGTTGCCATGGTTCCCTCCTTAGTTGCGCATTGCTTGCCTGTTGCTAGTACTTACATTGCAAATGGCACCTACCCTCTATCCTTTCCTAAGTTAAATCCTGATTTGTTAAATTATAATTTTTAATATGTTTCCACTCCACTGTCAGCAGGGAGTGGGCATGAATATAGCAGAAAATATAAGTTATAACATTCTAGAAAATACTTCTAATATTTATTTTCAGGCTATGTGGATTGAACTCGTTATCGAGGATAACCAAAGTATTGTTCATGCCATTATTTATCGGCAGCATAACGATCCAACTAAATTCCTGGATTATCTGAGTGAAATTTTCTGTAACTTCAATAAGTCATGTAAGACTGTTTGCATAATGAGCGACTTCAACATTGATCTTCTTAAATATGACTTACATGTACTTATAGCAAATATTTTAAAACTATCTTTATCCACAATAATTTATAGTGATTCTGCCACCCTTATTGGTAACATATTTTAAAATAATAATGCATATAATTTAGTTAGTGAAAATTGTGTCTGACATTAGTAATCATTTTTCGCAAGTCTGTCTTCTGTAAAATTGTAATGTTTCTTATAGTTGTAGACCGATTATTCGTTCAAAAAGAGGCTGCCACTGCCAACCGAACTTGGGCCAATTGATATCGTTAGAAGTTAGCTTTGCCAAAATGTTGGAGAAAATTATAAAACAGCAAACGTTTAATGGTCACTGCACTAGCCCTGAGAGACCTAGTTAGGTTCCCTGTGGCTCCAGCGGCTTAGCTCAGACGGTGTGACCGCCTGGGAATACCTCATGCTGAGCCATTTCTTTTTAGTTATTTGTTCTCTTTTTGGCTGTTTTTCTTTTGGATAGCATATACAAACACCTTTAAAAAGGGAATTGGAAGTCCTACATTTTACTTAGTTAGGTTACTTTAAATCATAATCCCAACAACAACAACAAGCTTTATTTGTATCTTAAAATAAATGGAGGTACCATTAACCTGAATTAACCATATAGGGCTACACTAGTCAGGCAGCTAAAAATAATTAGTGAACAATTTGATAGATCAGTGCAGGGCAGATACAAATAAACACACAAAGCACACAAGCACAAAACTAAATATAATACAGATAAGAAGAGGAAAAATTGATAATTAAATAAATGACTTATCACATATATAGATTTATAAAACTAAGACATAGTAATACTAAATGTTATACTGTGATGAATTTGCAAGGGAAAAAAAAAGAGGAAAAAAAGAGACATAAAGATGTATATTTCAATAAGAATTTAGAATATCTTGTTTGAGTTTCGTCTTAAACGTGCTTCTCTTAGAGGATTTTATTTTCTCATCAATTTTATTCCAGACTTTGGCACCTTGGAACCTGATGTTAAATTTTCCATAATTAGTTCTCGCATAAGGAAAAGAATAGGAGGATTTAGAAGCTAATCTAGTATTATAATTATGTTTTTTGATCACTTGTATAAAAAAGTTATCAAAATAAGAAGGCAGATTATCTGTACTGAAATCATACATAAGTACAGCATTATAAAGAAACACGAGGTCTGGTAGTTTAATTATTTCAAGAGCTCTAAAAAGAGGATTAGTGTGATCATTGTAGTCAGAAAAAGTTATAATACGCATTACTCTTTCTTGAAGTACAATGATGGGGTTTATGGTAGAGACATAAGTGTTACCCCAGGCAACAATTCCATAGATCAGAAATGGATAAATTAAAGAATAGTATAGATTAATGAGAATATCTAAGTTGACAAAATGTCGAACTTTCGTTTAATCTTTTTAGCTACATAAGTAATTTGAGATTTCCAGTTTAAGTGTGAGTCAAATATAATTCCTAAATATTTTGTACATTTTTCATTCATAAGAATAACTGGATAATTAAATTTCCATTGTGGAGGGTGGAAAATAATAAAATTAGACTTATCAATATTGAAAGAGAGTTTATTTACACATAGCCATTTATAAATATTTTGTAATTCTTTGTTAACAGTTGATTCCAAAACTGATAGTTTCTTGTTGGTATAAAACAAATTGGAATCATCTGGAAACAATTGGAAATCAAACAAATTGGAAGAATTATTAAAGTCATTAATATAAAGGAGAAACAAAATAGGGCCAAGGACAGATACATGTGGAAAACCGCAAGAAATTAGTTGGAGATCTGATGTAGCATTTCCAACAGATACAAATTGGTTCCTATTAGAAAGATAGGAACAGAACCAGTCCTTGGCAATGCCCCTAATACCATGTTCTAATTTTGAAATCAATATTCTATGATTGACAGTGTCAAAAGCTTTACTAAAATCAAGAAAGATTAAACAAGAATATAAGCCTTTATCAATGGCTGTTTGTATTTTATCTGTTATAGATAAAATTTACTTGAACCGTAGAATGATTGCAGCGAAAACCAAATTGTTTGCTATAAATAATATTTTGCTTATCAATAAAATTCATCAGTCTATTAGCCATCAGCTTTTCTAATAATATGTTAAAAATAGAAAGGAGTGAAATTGGACGATAGTTACTCAAACTAACATGTGGTCCTTTCTTATAAACAGGTATTACTCTAGCAATCTTAAAGTTATCTGGAACAATACCAGTAGCAAAAGAGCAATTAAATAAAATTTCTAAAGGTTTTGATAAGAGGCATTTTAAAGGTTTAAGTAGTTTAGTTGGAATACTATATGGTTTACTTGCTTTATTGGAATTCAAAGTGCTATTGTACATTCACTACAATATCACTCGTGTTTTCTGTCCGAATAGATGGTACACCACGAATTTCGAGGCACTCTCGATGTGAATATTGTTCCATAGAGTCGGCTACATCTTTCTGTTGATTAAGCTCATTATTTAAATATCAACTTGAGACTTAAGTGCAGTGTTATCAGCTTTCAAAAATTTGATGGTAGATTCTTGCTCCTGGTATTTCGTTAGCAGGTCATCATACTGAGAACTCATCAAACTCAAAGTACTTTGCAAAGGCAGCAACTTTTGTCGAATATAGACTCAAGAACTGAACGGGTTACTTGAGAATCATCTTCCATAGCTTTTAGACAGTTATAATAGTAGGTTTAGTCTCTTAAATAAAAGAAAATACGGACTTTCAAAAAACATGGCCGCCATCTGAGCTGACCGCTGACACCAGCCTTGCGAGCAGCTGCCAAATGGAAAGGAAACAAGAAACAGGATAAATTAGAATACACAAAAACTCAGTGCTGCTGAAATAATATCTCAGCGAACATATTTTCACACCTGTCATAGTTTTGTATACAGTATGGAAGCATATGGAAACTAAAACCATTTCAAAATCTTGACACTTTTACATAGCCGCCTAGGCACTTGAAGAGAGTGCAAGATCTGCAATTGCATCGAACAACAAAGCCTGTACCGATGCGAGATCTGAGAGCACATTAGTACACAATCTTCTGTGCATGTCCTCTTTTACTCTCCTCCTCCTTTATGGATCACTAAGCTCTTATTTTGTTGCTTTACTTCTCGATTGTCTTTCTAAATGTTCTCACTACATCACAGCGACTGACCTCACTCCGCTACATCCATTTTCAAGCCATATGTTATATTCATTTCAGGGAAGACCAAAGGAAGATTTTCTGTAAAAAGCTGATTTTAAGAGTACAGTAGTTGATATTTTTCTTGTTCTCTGGTGGCAAATTCGACAAATTTTAAACTGCTCTTTCTCTGCTGACTGCTTTCACCATCTTTCCCCATCTACGATTGACCGTACAGATGTCCCGCCAGTGTCCAGAGCGGTGTCGAATCTGACTGGTTGACCCTGTCACGTGTTAAGCCAACTCGCGACGACAAAAAACGTTTGCGAAACTTGACTCAGCAGCCAAAGGCCTCGCCCGAGTAACAAGCAAAAGTTTCTGTCAGACCTCCACGGTACTAATTTCGGAAACGCCCTTGAGCAATCAACTGATGTTGACACTGCTTTTAGTACTTTCAACAACAAACTTAATAACTTAGTAAACAAACGCGGATGTCAGTAAATATCGAGAATCGTGCAACAAATCAGATTCCATTTTATTTTACCAAAAGAACACAACTGGTAAACTATTTTCGAAAATCACATTTAAAACTTCAACTGCTTTAATTTTTTTTTCAATTAGATAAGTTCAAAATACGGCCGATACTCGCTGGGCGTCATTGAAAATTTGGAAATATTGTGCATTTTGAGCAAGCTCGTGTGCAGTAATGGCAATTCTTCCAGTATTTCTTATTTCGGTACTGAATTTACCATCCTTTCCCCTATCTTAGGGCATAAAAATAATTTTAAAATTCCTATTTTGGGTCTGCATATGGACCCGTTGCATACACTACCTTCGAGTAGTCGTGATCAAGATAAAATTAGGGCCAATTTCAGATGGCTCTGGGCGCTTTCCATTCAACCAAAACAACTGGTTAGTAGTTTCGAAAATTTCGAATGTTGAATGTAACGGGATTTTTCGAATTAGAAAAACCGCTCGAAAAAAATTAGCGTTCCATTCGCAGAAACCACCCGGTTATTAGTAGCCTGGATTTCAATTCTCAAAACTGGCAAATCACGGCAAATCTAAACCGGGAATTTTGAATGGAACAGAAAATGTCGGTCGAAGCGGAATTTTCGGAAAAAGAGGACCACCTCGCGAGGTGGTCCACAATTTCCGAAACTACGAACCGGAAATTTTACTGTTCCATTTGATTTCTAACCGGAATACTCGTTTTTTTTGGTTGAATGGAAAGCGCCCTCTATCTCCTCTGGTATATGTATTTCTCAACCCTAAAAGGTGAACTATTCTAATTTTCTGTCTTCAAATATCTATTTTGGCCCGCAAAAAGCCTGCAGTCCAGAACCTGTCTAGCGTATTTGACCAATTCTTGGGTTGCAGTCACGTGGTTAAAAAAGTGACGTCACCGATCGCCGCCATATTGGTTGGTAACCAATGCGCCACTGCTACTGTCCTGGAGTGAAGACTACGATGGCGAACATTGTTTTCTCTCAATATTATGCTTCTTTGGATGGCGAATCCAAATTCCGATATAAGAAAAAGGCTTTAATGTGTGCTAAAAAAGTCGGATTTTGAGTGTGATGTTTCCCTCTGGCCAGTAATAGAATATCCCGACATCGTTGTAGAAATGCATGTAACGCAACGTACGAGAAGCGTGACAAAGAGTGACCTAAGAAGCGTGATGTCCCACGTTTTTGAGTGACAAGACCGCATGGTCTTGAGCGAGTGAAGAGAGCGGGTGCTCAGAGTTCAAAGCGATGTAATATTAGTTACATTGTATTACAACCTGATTATAACGTATTGAGTGATAGATAGTGGATGTTAGCTATCTACAAGTTCTACATGGTCCTCCCAGCCGGATTAAAAAAATGGAAGACTTGGGAAGACTTGAAAAGACTTGAAAAGATTGAAGATTGATTAGATTCATTAGCCTTGAAATCTACAACCGAAACCGACAATACTCCAGTTTCCTATTCGAAAATTACCGCTGAATGCAATGACTACAGACGCATGTACTCAGGCTTAGCCTCATTCTGAAGTGAAACATTCATAAATACCAGCGAGAAGGTGGGCTATTCACAACTCTGCGTATTGTTGTAGTTTAGCATTTTCCACCTTCTCGCTGGTATTTATGAATATGTTTAACTTCAGAATGAGGCTAAGCCTGAGTACATGCGTCTGTAGTCATTGAATTCAGCGGTAATTTTCGAATACGAAACTGGACTATTGGCAATTCTTAATCTCCAATCTAATCAGTGACTCGCCGACTACCAATTCTTATTAATTAGCTATCTAAACTGTAACCTCAATATATCTGACCCTGTCCACATACATTGCCAAATAAGCCTCTTATATTGTCAGAAATAAAAACAAACAAACAAACAAAAAATGGCGAACCTCGAGGGCATTACTGAGGCCATTAAGTTAAACACTGAAGAAATTACGCGCCAGCTCTCAAACCATTTGACTTCAGACAGCAGTTTCCTAAACGATATTATCAAAGGCATATCCAGCACCATTGTTGAAGCCTTAGTCAGCTCCAAGGAATTCCTGGCCACTGTAGTGAAGTAGCGAACAAGATTAGCGAAGGGGTGAAACAAGATATCTACGAAAGCCTTCAACATGACCAAGGAAACACCAATGATAAAGTGAATATGCTAGAACATAAGATTAATCAGCTAGAAAGCTCGAACCTAAAGCTACTAGAAGACTTAACTGCCTCGAGCTATACGGCCGGCGAAAGTGCTTGTTGCTGCATGGAATTCCTGAAGTAGATCGATCTACAAGTACAAGAGAAGATACTGACAATGCTGCGATTGAGGTATTCAAAGACAAACTGAATATTAATGTGATAAGTCAGATATTGACCGATCTCATCGACTAAGGGTGAAAACAACAAACCCTAGTAAGCCTCGTCCATTAATTGTGAAATTCGTTGCTTATAGCAAACGATCAGAGATCTTTGGAGCTAAAAGGAACCTCAAAGGATCAAGTGTGAGCATAATTGAAAGCTTTACTCCTCGACGACAGGCTCTGAGGTCTACTGTCAATTCACATTTACAAGTGTCTACGACCTGGACCATGGATGGAAGGATTATTACCCTACCCTTGGAAAAAATTTGCTATTTAAAAGCTATTTTTCCTATATATTTTTTATAGTTTTTGATTTTTTTGCTTGTTTTTGACTATTTTCGTAAAAAAATGCCTATTTAAAATCATTTTTTTTCGAATTTTTTTTCTATTTATTTGATTTTTTTTTGTTTTAAAAAAATGGGGGGAAATAGCTAATTTTATTGTATATGTTTTTACTATTTTTTTTTATATCCTGACATAAAACTCATATTTTTTTGCTATTTTAAAGCTATTTATTACGAAAATAGGTAAGAATAGTTTTAAAATAGGAACATTCCTTCTATTTTTATGCTATTTTAAAGCTATTTATTACAAAATAGAGAAAAATAGTGTTAAAATAGGAACATTCCTTCTATTTTTATGCTATTTTAAAGCTATTTATTAAAACATAGGGGAAAATAGTGTTAAAATAGGAACATTGCTTCTAAGTATATACATGTCAGGAATCTGGTTGCATAATTTGATTGGCTATTATGCCTAATTATCATATACGAGCCAATCAAATAACACAACCAGATCCTGGCCGCATTAACGTCATTAGTATGGAATTTTTGGCCTGGAGTCCCAGATGTCTCTATCGGGTAATGTGTTTTGATTGAGATGGCTGTATTCACAGGTTACTTTAGAAGTAAATGAGAAATGTTCAAATGTACATATTGTTTATATATGCGGATTGTATTATTAATTTAAAGTTTCACATAATGGTATGCTGCTAAGATCATCTCTGAAGTGTTCTTCAATGTAGATCAAGGGTATAGATTAATGCTGGTATATCCCATCCATGTTGCTTGATTTCTGGGTCCGTTTAGATCATTTCAGTACATGTGATATACTAAGAAGTGTGGCATATGAAGGACTGAAACATATGACAATTAAGCACATTAGGGAGAAATTAATACATTTCCAATGTAACACCTCATCACAAAGTTTCCAAATAAAAATAGTATTGTCTTAATTGTCTTGTTGGTTCATAAGGGGGCTCAACTGAGATGAGATGGGCAGCCCGGGGAGGGGGGTACTCCCTTAATGGACTATACATGAGGCTCCACCCGAAAGGGGTACCTTTTCAGGCTGGAGGTATTATAAAAGGGTAGGGATTTCACGAGATGAAGTATAGAAAAGGGTAGTGAAAACTGTCATTTAGGTATTTAAAAGGGCCTTTCAAAATATCTTGAACAGATGCACCAAACGGCTGATTCATCCAAGTATTTTAAGGGGTTACTCAAGTGAAAAGGTGTGTGAAAGGGGTAGTGGTAATGGTTTATAACTGTTTACAAACTTCGAATCTCATGTGATAACGTAAAACAATGCCGAACTGGAGCCTGGCAATTTGATTGCATGAAGTAAACATGCAAATGCATCGGTGAATCGGAAAGTATAAATTATACGCAAAGCACAACTGAAATACCGATAGACTGTGCAAAATCCCTGGCCATTGCCTCGGTAAAATTGCTAATGCTTATAGTGTTAATTTAATAATACTCTAACTCTATATTAAATGCTAATTAATTATAAATTAAGAGTATTTACCCTCTATCACAAGTCCTTGCTTCCAAATCCTATGTTTTTCGAGTTTTTCTTGATTAGCATTTAGGTGTCGAATAAAAAAGCTTTCTTAGAGCGATTTTCGTATCTATTCATTGTTCTTTATAATTCAGAAACCAACACATGTGACATGGCCGCCATAATTGTTTCGTTGTCGTGTTTCATGGTCAGCGGATGTCCTTCTCAGCAGTCACGTAACTAGCAAAATACGTGCTCTGATTGGTGCATATTTGCAGAGCTAGAGGCGGGAAAACAAACCTGTGCAGAGAGCGTGCGAGCGTGGAATTACTTCAGTCCTGCTTCCAGTTGTGAGAGAAAGTGCAGTGGAAAAGATAGACGTTCGCAAGGAGTTTTTTTCTGTTGAATCCTGACAAACAGCGAGCTATTCTCCAGTGATTCAGGGTTCCGAAGAATCACTCCAAGCCACTGTAAGTGTGTACAAGTGCCATTTTGCCAGTCACTGTATTAAATCAGCCGTTTAATAACTGCTTTCTCTTTAATTATAGCCGGCTAGTTTATGGCACACATGATCTGGCGACCCCAAGTCCAAGATGAAGATTTTGTTAGCTTTCAGTAAAGCCTAAAGGAACTCTTATTTTAGCTTACTCTCAATATTTAGTAGAATTCTAGAAAAGCTTATGTATAAAAGACTAATTCAATATCGTAATAAATATAACATGCTTTTTAATCAATAGTTTGGTTTTCGTAGTCAGCATTCTACAACCCATGCAGTTTTACTCATCTGTGATAAAATTCAAAAAGCAATTGAAAATGGTTCTTTTTCCTGTGGTATATTCCTAGATCTAAGCAAGGCCTTTGATACTATTGATCACAAAATTCTGATTAATAAACTTAATTGCTATGGAATTAGAGGGGTTGCACAGGATTGGTTCATTTCATATCTACAGGACAGAAAACAATTTGTTTCTATTGCTGACACTAACTCTGATCATCAATCTATTACATGTGGTGTACCTCAAAATCAGTTCTAGGACCTCTACTTTTCCTTCTTTATATTAATGATTTTCATAACTCTTCTCAGACTTTTGAATTCCACCTTTTTGCTGATGATTCCAATTTATTTTTTGCGAATAAGAGTTTGTTAAGCTTAGAATCCATTGTTAACCAACAACTAATTAATATTAATACCTGGCTTTGTGCTAATAAACTGTCTTTAAATATTGATAAAACAAATTTTGTTACATGTCACCCTCCTCAAAAGAAACTTAATCACTCGGTCCAAATAAAAATCAATGATCAAAATATTAAACATGTAAATAGTATTAAATATTTGGGAATAATGATTGATTCTAGTCTAAATTGGAAAGACCATATTTCGGCAGTCTCAAAAAAAATCTCAAGAACCATTGGTATACTTTCTAAATTAAGACATTATATCAATATTGATACTCTATCTCAATTGTATTATTCTTTAATTTATCCCCATTTAATTTATGGCCTCGTTATATGGAGCAATACCTACAATACTAACATTAAACCAATTACAATACTTCAAAAGAAAGCTATTCGCATCATCACTTTCTCTAAATTCGATGCTCATACTAATCTTTTTTTCCTAAACCTAAATATTTTAAAGTTTACAGACCTAATAACATTTCAAACTGTCTTTTTCATGTATCAGTTCTATAATGGTCTGCTTCCCCAAGTATTTAATTCATTTTTTTACTTTCACTAGTGACATACACTCTTATAATACAAGATTAGCCTCAAAAGCTTCCTACTATCTTCCACAGATTCGCACGAACTTCGGTAAATTTAATATAAGATACTTCGGTCCAAAAATTTGGAATACTATAGATGATTCACTTAAATTCATGACGAGATCCAGCTTCAAACTTAGGTATAAATATCTACTTATAAAATGTTACGAAACTATCTGAAATTGTCTGTACAATGTTAATCTACGGTATATCACATGACATGTTGTATTGTGCTTGTATTCATGTCTCGCTTGTTTGTTTTTGATTTCCTTTTATTTTACACATCATATTTAAATTTTATTACGATAATTGCAGCCTCGACTACCCTGACATTTCTTTTCTTTTAATATAAACATGTAATTTGTCATCTGTCTTGATTAGCCTTGTGGTTATTACAAATGACATAAGTACTTCCTTTTGCACACTTTACAATTTATTTTTCTCTTTAAATGTTTCTATCTTAACTAGTACTTGAATAAAAGTTGTTGTTGTTGTTAGCCAAACTGAATGGAAAGATCTAGTTATTCATGGGACCTTCCTTCCAGTGAAATGTGGTTTTGAGTCCAAGGTAAGAGAGAAAAGCTCACTTTTGTCTTTTGACATTTTGTTTTGGCTTCTGTTTTTGTGAAAAAATTGTGATTTAGCGCATTTGCTTGCAAAATTCGGATAATATTTTTCATGTAATGATGACTGATGTAGTTGTTCGTAAAATGAAATGAGAAAGCTAAAGCTGAATTGAATGCTAACTGGCTTAATTATTTCATTACTTCATTTTTCGGAACACAAAACTGTCGATATTGCAAGGATTGTTTGTTCATTTTGATCGTAAAAATCTATTAAATAAAGCAAGTAAAACAGGGTTTGCTGTTGTAATTTGCATGACAAAAACACCCCTGAACTGAAGCTGTAGAACATTCAAAAAGTTACAAAACTACAGAGCACAACAAACCCTGTTCTAATATGTGTTAAATACTTTCTGTCAGTTTGAGTTGGTCGCTGCATGCATGTGCAGCTAGTTTTTTTTTTCAGAGATCGAGGCCGGTTTGTTTTACACTCGATAACAAACGTATATAAACTTATAAATACATACTGTAAATTACAAATGTATCATTGTCATCTCTAAGAGATTTAGCGAAACCTTGTTAATGAAACCCTGTTGTTATTTACAGTTTACCGACATTCAACAAACAAAAATGGCCGGTGAAATGGCATATGTCAGCTAGCTTCAAGTCCTCCACCATCCCAAGATCCAAGCTACATGGTTGAGTTGGTTATTAAGCCTGTTAAAGTATTGTAAGGTTAGGATTCAGAAGGAAAAAATGTCATAGAGCCGATCGAGGTATCAGGACTTTACTTTTGTTGTTGATATTGGCAAACAGATCAAGAGGCATAATGACATTGACTTACTGGGTATAAATATTGACTGTACTCTAAAGTTCGACAAGTGATCAATGTCAACAATCTGTAAAAAGGTTAACATGCAACTCCAAGTTAATTATCAAGCGTTTCAGAAACCTCATACCGGGTAATATCAAAGTGCGCTTGTACAAGGCTTTTGTACTGCCAAGTTTACAATATTGCAGCAGAGGGTGGCACTTTTGTGGTGCCAGAAATGCCGATAAGTTGGAGTTGCTAAATAATCAATTACTATGGCTTGTCCTAAATGACAGGTCTAGTATGTACATGCAGTGCCCTATTGAAGAAGATAAATAGTTCATCCTTATTCAGTAGATGTCTCCATAATGTACCGATCAAATGAAAACATCTCCCCCCCCCCAAAAAAAATACATTTGTTATTGAAATGCCCCACCCCATTGTCGTATTAGGCAATCAAATACCCCTACCCCCGGGACATAGTATTAGTTGTGACACCGCATTTTGTTTTTAACAGACAGTTGAAATATCCGTAAGCAATTTACATTTATATTCTAATACCTTCAAATACAGCACAATAATAAAGCTTTTGGAGTCCCTTTGTTTTTAAGCCAGTTGCTTACAAAAGCAGAATGTTGTCCTTTGAAGTGGTCTAAAGTGACCTCCCCACTCCAATTCCGCCATGATTTCGATCGGGGGAACCACACAGCACATAACATTAAATTGAGACAACTTGTTCAAATCCCCCACCCCTCCCATCCAGTGTCAAATTCACCACCACAAGGATAGACAGCTACCGATGTCAAATTCTCTACTCCCCAGGCACGAAAATGAGTCATGCCAGAGGTGGGGGGGATGTTGATGTTTCGATTTGATCAGTACATAACATAGCCCCTGCATACCTTAGATCCTTGTTTACATTACGTTCAAGTAGCTAGAACCTGCGGGGGTTATGAAGCTAAAAATACTGCCAGTTAAAACCACTACGTTTGGTCTACATTCTTTTAAATACATGGCTGTGAAACACTGCAATGAACAGGATGATAACCTGAGGGCATGTGTATGTATGTATATATATCAAAAACTTCTCCTGCCTCATTCAGTTTTTATATCAATCTGAAACTGAAAGAATGGAATTGTCTGTGACAGTGAACAACTTCATACAGACTACAATTTACAACTACAAGTATAATGTGTTTGACAGACCAAGAGCCATATTTTCAGAAAATATTACATGCATTTGAGAACATGAAAGAAATGTTGAAAGACGAGGCCAAAAGAAAGTGTTTTCAATGTTTGTCATGTGTTCTTGTGATCATTTTTTGTAGCTATTTTAGCATATAACTTATATCATACATAGCCAGGAGCTCAACCCGGAGCGTCCATATCTCCTATACAGGTGTCACAGCGTTTTTACAAGTTGGGCTATTTTTAGATTATTTTTCCTGTCAATTGCTGGGTTGCACCGTGGCGGAACAAAAGATGCCTGACATTAGCTACTATTGTTATACCAGCCAACATGGCTGCTATGCTTTTGTGATTTTATTCCCTTAGGAATAATTTGCAACTCAACAATAGCGGGAAACCATTCTAAAAATAACCTAACTTGTGAAAACGCTGACATAGCTTTAATTGCATATGAGCCCTGGCAATTTTATCATTAAAATCGATTCTTCATCAAGTAAATAGTTGAACTATAAAATATTTCTCAATTTTAGTGTTGATCGAGTCTATTGAGTTATAGATGTTTCTATTTCCGATATGCAAATTATGTGACAACGTGCTGGCAGAAATAATATATTTATTAGCGTTACGGAATGTACACAAGTGGGTAGGAATAAATGCAGAATGTTGTTATGTTATATAAACAAGTTACATAATCCCGTTGGGATAGCGTTGAGGGTGTATAAAGAGGAGTGATTAATATGTAAGAATCATTCGAAGGCGTTTCTCTACCTTGATACCTAAATTTATAATGTCGGACCCAGAACTGGTAAGCGAAACCGAAACTCCCGTAGTCTCCTCAAATCTTAAGCAACTGCATGGTTCTTCGAATTTGGAAGCTTTGCTGGCTGGACAGTTCCTGAAGAATACAGAGTCTGATGAGCTGGCCGAAGATCTTAGTACTGAAAAGAAGCTACGTCGTGTCGCAGAAAAGGGAGCCACGTGCGAGGATCAGAGGGAATAAACAGTTCAGGATGTCTCTCAGCGCGGTATCAACCCTTTCGCTACACCACGAGTCTTCAGGCAAAGGACAAGTGTTCAGCTGCGGGAAGCTTTGACACTTGGCGAATTTTGCAGCATGTCTAAATAACCAATAGCCGTGCCTCGACCAGTACGACCACAACCAATTGAAAGTGTGGTGGACAAGAAGTACGAAGATACTGTGCACAGGCTAGGAAAAGCTAAGTATAATCTGTCGTCTGAAATTTCCAATTCTTTGACAATGAGCACGCTTGAGCGTAACTACGCGTAATACAGCGGAAATTGTGATATCTGAAAAAGGTCTAAGGAAGACTAGTTCACATGTTTGGGTTTTGGGAGCACTTTATAGGAGCTCAATTCATTCAGCAAACTGTTTTGGAGCAATACAACTTTCCGTTTTGTACTATTCCCGCCCTGGCGCGGTTTAGTAACAATAAGTTAGCAATTCAAAACAGTGAATTCGTACAGAAGGCTACTATTGCTCTGTTAGCTGTTGAATCAGTAGTGGAATGCAGCTTCGCTCCTACGGTGGTAAATCCATTGTATGTTTCGATTCAGTCAAACGGTGAAAATAGGCTTTTATTAGAACCTTAGATATCCGAATGCCTGTTATTTGTAGATGCCAAGCCTATGCTTGATCGTCTGTTAGATCTTTCGTCAAATTGGCTTTATTCGTCTGATATTAAACCTGGTTATCACCATATTGAGATTTTCTCGCTAGATCAATAAGTGTTCGGTTTTTCCTGGCCATTCGGCGCTGTTACGAAATACTACAAGTTTACGGTCTTCAGTGCCATTTGGCTTGTCAACTGGTCCAAGTTCAAGTCCTTACATATTCACTTAATTTATGAGACTGCTAGTGAAATATTCGCGTAGTAAAACGTTTAAAATTAGTTGTTTACCTAGATGATGGTATGGGTGTTTGCCAATGTTTTGTATTCGACCGGCAATTTTTGTCAAATCGAGTTTATCACCATACTAAGATTTTTCCGCTAGATCAATAAGTGTTAGGTTTTTCCTGGCCATTCGGTGGTGCTATGAAGTACTAGAAGTTTACTGTTTTGCCATTTATTTTGTCTACTGGTCCTAACATATTCACTACTGAAACTTATTAAGCTGTTACTGCAATATTCGCGTATATTATATTGAGTTTCAAGATAGTCGTTTACCTAGACGATGGTAATCAATGCTAGACAAGGTGGGATTCCTTTGTAATCCTGGACGCTTTTTATGAGAATTCACTTCTAGAAGCGTAACACACCGACGAACCATATTAGTCGAAATCACTTGTGAATACTGTCCGTCTACCAACTAGAATCGTTCATACAGACGCACGTACGTGTCAGTGATGTCGGTTGTGCTGCCTTTATATCGATGGTAATGCATAAGAATTGGGACTCGCTATATAGAAATGAAACCAAGCTCCACTTAGATGGAAATAAAGAATATGTTAATTTTGCTCTGTATCATTTTGTACACTTACTATCCGATACTATTGTCAAGTGGTTCATGGACAATTAAGCAGTTCAAACTTGTTTATTCTGGCAGCATGAAAGATCATTTGCACAAATTAGGTGTTAGATAAATGCTATTGTGCCAAAGTAAATAACGCTGACATCGAGCCAGAATGGATACCTCGTACTCTCAATAATAATGCGGATTATGTTTGTTTATTAAGACTGGAGAGTGAAAGACTCTTATTTTCGTGCAGCTACGTCTTACTGGCCGGGACCTTGCTCCCAATCGACTATTTTGCTAGTTTTAAAAACGGTAAAGTTCCTCGATTTTATTCAAAGTACTTAAATACAGATATGCTAGGCATTGATTCCGTGGCCGCAAGTTTGGCTGGTGAATTCTAGCTGCTCGTTACATTGGTACCGATATTTCCCAGTACAGAAAAGAATCGTAAAGCATGTCTGCTACTGCCAGTGTAAAGGCAATATATTAGTTTCTGGTGTGACATTTAGATAATTTGTTATTGATTTTGTCTGTTGAGAATGGCAGTTTAACAATACAACTCAATACGATACAGTGTTTTTATTGCTCGATGGAGCATTTTATTACCGCTAATTATTTTAACTGGCCGATCTAGACTGCTAGAGAGTACGGCAGTATCTTAACTGGTCTAGACTGCTAGCCAGTGAAAAGGCATTAATTTTACTTTGATTCTGTCTCGGGTTGAGAATGGCAGTTTAATAATACAACTCAATACGATACAGTGGTTTTATTGCTCGATGGAGCATTTATTACCGCTAATTATTTTAACTGGCCGATCTAGACTGCTAGAGAGTACGGCAGTATCTTAACTGGTCTAGACTGCTAGCCAGTGAAAAGGCATTAATTTTACTTTGATTCTGTCTCGGGTTGAGAATGGCAGTTTAATAATACAACTCAATACGATACAGTGGTTTTATTGCTCGATGGAGCATTTATTACCGCTAATTATTTTAACTGGCCGATCTAGACTGCTAGAGAGTACGGCAGTATCTTAACTGGTCTAGACTGCTAGCCAGTGCAAAGGCATTAATTCTACTAGTTACGGAATACGGTAGACATAATTTGCTATAGTGATTTTGTCTGCTTAGTATGGAAAAGTCTTTGAACACTGGTTTAATATAATATAAAATCATTGCTCGTTTCTGAAACTTAGCACACGATCTCGGTTACTGTTGGAGCATAGTTTTACTGCTATATAACAAGCCCGTCTAGACAGAACGGCAGTATAACAGCACTGGCTCATTAACTTTATGTTCACTGGAACGACACACTGAATAGCCTGCTTATTATAGAGAAATGTGGCTTGTGCATCACGTTGCGGCCACTGGGCCTGTTCTAATATATTATTGTTTTTTATCTCCTTTTACAAGGTGAACAAGCGTTTAATTTGCATTGAAGGTTAATGGCTTTATGGATCCACAGTTACGGAAGTTAGCAGCCGCCCCTGCGTGCTGTTCAAGCGGAAGCTAACACAATGGACATATATTCAAGAGCCTTCAGTAATTTGGGCCTATCCGAAACTTCTCCTCTACCGTCTATGAGATTTCAGTTGCGCTGTAAGATTATTACTAACAATGTAATTGTCCATATTCAGTACAAGAGTCTATATTTTACGGAAATAATTGGGCGTACAAATTGTACAGCTTTACCAGCATTTGCGCTCCAAAATTAGTATATCAGTTATATTCTTGAAGCCGGTAAAAAAGGAAATTATCTGAACTAACTCCAAGAAAGGGCCCTGTTACTTCAGAAATGAATGTTACCGTGAATTTTTCAGACTTCACTAAACCGCAATTTGTGTTACAGCATACACCGCGTTTCACTGAGTTAGCCAGTTTGTAATACTGCGATGTTAAATTTTGCGATAACAGTTCTGTCGAGCTGTATATCATTGCTGAAGAGTAAGACTGATATTTATAGGATCGTTTCACAGTACAGTGTTTATGGCTGAAACAGACTTTATTACAAGTACCATTACACTATTGTTTAGGTCAAAGTAAATCGTACTGATCAAAAGATGGATACGTACGTCAAGACAACCTTGTTCTTTGTTTTCAGTTTCTAGAAGTTTAAATGTTTAGCTTGCATCATGGTCTTTCTTTATCATCGAAGGTCGGGCATCAATAAACGAGATGCCCATCCCTGATCTGTTGTTTGTGTTTAATGCAGTTTAGCTAGTAAATGTTTTATGCTCGTTTCAAGGTGATAAGAGTATAAATATATTTATTAGCGTTACGGAATGTACACAAGTGGGTAGGAATAAATGCAGAATGTTGTTATGTTATATAAACAAGTTACATAATCCCGTTGGGATAGCGTTGAGGGTGTATAAAGAGGAGTGATTAATATGTAAGAATCATTCGAAGGCGTTTCTCTACCTTGATACCTAAATTTTCTTCAGGATATATGTTGAGAACAGAAGAAATTACTAACTACACATCTATACAGACGTGATTGGCCATGTAACATTATATACTGCTGTAATTATACGTGTCCGACAAGTATCAATAAACGAGATGCCCATCCCTGATCTGTTGTTTGTGTTTAATGCAGTTTAGCTAGTAAATGTTTTATGCTCGTTTCAAGGTGATAAGAGTATAATATATTTTTCTAAACATCCATGTAATGTTGGGCCTTATATCGGTGATTTTACCAAATAGTTTGCATAAATCAGAAAGTTTCATTCACAACTAGGAAAAGAAATGACCTTTTAATTAATTTGTTGGCCTCACATGTTGTCACATAATTTGTTTTTCACTATTTAAAAACTAGTTCATGTTTTTATTGCTATTTTTCCTAGTTATTTGCTGTTCATTTGCTATTTATTTGCTCTTTTTAACATCCATATAGTTAAATACTTTTTCCTAGTTTTTTCCTTATTTTACCCTATCTTTATGCTATGTTTTGTATCTTTTTTCCTATTTTTTCTTGTGTTTTTCACTATTTAAAAACTAGTATTGCTACTTTTTTCTATTTGTTTGCTGTTTATTTCCTATTTATTTGCTATTTTTATGGGCCATAATATTTTTTTTGTAAATTTTCCCCTTATTTTTCCTACTTTAACTATCATAAGTAGACAGGGTGGTCTCATTATTAGGGAAACAAGTGCAGGAGAGACGGGAGGTCATTTCAAGAACTCCACCAAATGGTTCGGGATGCAAGGTATATAATTACTGTACAAGTATACATGTATATACCAACCATATCATTCTGTAATTTAGATACCAAAATGTAGTCTTTTACGTAAAGTATTATCTGATTGATTAGCCTACTAAAACTGCTGTTATTAATTAAGTCAGTTGACATGTATGTCAACATGAAATGGATTAACAATGTGCTTATGAGACAGGGCTGTCAATAGGTTTTGAAGTAGCTGGCTAATTAAAAAAAGCTGGCAGTCAGGTTGTGCCATAAGGTACAACCTTCTTTGGGTATGGGGGAATGGAGTTGCCGACGATCAACACTGTCGTTGCCGGCGATAATCGTCAGTCATTTTTTAAAAATAAGTTGACATTAACGTATTGTTGTCTTCCTTGCAGAACAAAAATTATGAAACTGTACCTTGTGTACAATTGGATGGTTTTGCAGATGACACAGAATTTGTAAGTCAATTACCTAATTACAATTATTGAAAATGTTTTCTGAAACAAATCGGGGGATTCTCTTGAATGCAAATGGCAAAATGAGAAAACCTAAAATTCAGTACTAGATTTAAGGAATGTTGTACATAAACAATTTCACGCCTAAAAATTGCTGTTAATATAGTCTGTAATAGATGTTGCCATTTATCTTTTTTTCCTCATCTGTCTGCACATGCACTGTTATGTAATGCACCATTTGTTAATGTTTTAGGACTTATATGTCATCATGAGAAAGTTTCTCATTTAGGCCAAGTTGTATGCATGTGCAAATGTTCACACCTATGTGTTGGTACAGTATATTAATTAATATAATTATCTTATGTATGTGTCTTGTTCATTTCCAAGGAAGTAAATATCCTTTTACTATCTGCCCCACCAAAGGACCCAACAAGACATGCCACCAAGGTGTTAGGGGTCCTGTTCACAGAGGATGAACTCATAAAAGAGATGATCGGTCCTATTAGCACCATTGGTGTTATATCCGACAGGACTGAACTGGACCAAGAAAAAATAGCTCTTTTAAATAGCAGCGAAAATTATTCATAGACTACCTAACAATTTAACTGAGAGAGATTTGCTGGCAACTGCAAAATGGCAACCTTATAATTATGTATACAAAAGGAAACTTTTATGTACTCAATTCATTATAATTTAGCTCCTAAAGCTATTGTTAGGGTTTTCACTAAGAACACTTCAAGCCTTTATAATTTAAGAAGATCTGAGGTTTTCTCAATACCCAGGTATAATTTACAAATAGGGAGAAACTCGCTGGGTTTCAGAGGACCTGTAGCTTGGAACATATTGCCTAATTCACTGAAACAGTTGACTAGAATAAATCACATTAAATTAGCATTGAAAAAGAATAAGGAAATACTTGGTAATCTAGACTTTAATAAAGAGTCTTGCCTAGTTACTACTAAGGACATCGATTTTATTATTAGAGTACAATAGGAATTTCAGATGATTTTATACTGAGTATTTATTAGATTTTAATTAGATTGGGTACGTATTTTTAGATTTAGAGCATGGTATAATATTGTGATTTCATGTAAGGGTTAGAGACTGCTTGTGAGTTCTTTATCGACAAATACAGGCACGCGCTGACTGTACGATGAACGAAAAATAATGAATACTGCATGAGGCCGAAGGCCGAATGCAGTATGAAGAAATTTTGAGTTCATCGTACAGTCAACAAGTGACTGTATTTTGCCGCTAAAGCACAAACATAAAGTCTCTAACCCTTTTAATATTCAAACTGAGTGCACTGTCAGCCGTGAATTTCAATTGAAATCAGTTGTCAATAACAATTTCATAAAGAAGTCAAATATTTCGCATGAATTAAATAATTTTACGGTAAATATCTCCACAAAGAAAAGTCATTTCAATAGACAATGAATAAAAACAGAAGTAGATAGATAACTTTGCAAAGAATAATTTACTTTGGCGTTCGGTCAGTTTAGTTGACGCCTTGCGAGTACATGTTTGTACATTTAACTCGAAAACGTTTCTCTTGGAGCCATGTATTAAAATATCGAGTATTTAGCCGGCTTAGCTCCTAGATAGTCTACTTTCTTTAATAGTTTCTTTCATTCGAAAATAACTAACCTGCAGATTCCAGTGAATTGAAATCTTGAAACCGGCCTTCATGTGCTCGGCTCTGATGCAAACATTTTCCAAATAAAAATATCCTAGGTTTTCGAACCTTCCACTGAATTGTCGCTTCATTGTCTCCTCTTATTGACAGAGTAAGGTATCGCCGGAAATAAAATTCATTTCTTCAGTTTGGACTGCTAGAGTGTTGAAGAAACTTTTGTTTACTCAGACACATGTTGACTTGTTAGTTGTTGTACTTCCAGCGCTTGCATATCAGCCATTTCTAACGAACGATTATGCAAATGTTTGCCTGAAAACATAATGTGAGACGAATAGTATGATTGTACATTTAACTCGAAAACGTTTCTCTTGGAGCCATGTATTCAAATATCAATTATTTAGCCGGCTTAACTCCTAGATAGTCTGCTTTCTTTAATAGTTTCTTTCATTCGAAAATAACTAACCTGCAGATTCCAGTGGGGCAGTGAATTGAAATCTTGACTCGAAACCGGCCTCCGGCCTCCGGCCATGTGCTCGGCTCCGATGCAAACATTTTCCAAATCAAATATCCTGGGTTTTCGAACCATCCACTGAATTCTCGCTTAATTTTCTCCTCTTATTGACAGAGTAAGGTCTCGGAAATACGATCCATTTCTTAAGTAAGACTACTAGTACTAGATTGTTGTAGAAACCTTTGTTCACTCGGAAACATGTTGACTTGTAAAGTTGTACTTCCAGCACTCGCAAATCAGCCATTTCCAACGAGCGATTATGCAAATGTTCGCCTCAAAATATATATCTTCTGTCACACAGGCAACAGAGTTCAATCCTGCCGTTACCTTTCTAGTTTCCAAGCCGTCTAAACACGTAACTAAGCGAAGGACTAGGTCTCCCTTTCCCTAGGTAAGAGAGGGTCTGGGTCGAGTGCTGTGGTCACCAATAATGCACGCTCATTAGCCAATCACATGCTTGGATTTTGTACAATGCACGAAATTTGAACATTAAGTATTTATAAGTCATTTTTCTCAGTTTCATGTTATTATTGTGTTTAATGCAGGTCCACGTCAGCTTATACATTGTAGCTGCCTGCTTTTAAACTGCTTTAACAAATAAAAGAGTATGAGTAAGTATCATAACTTATTAGCAGTAATATAACTCATTAGAACTTATTGTTATCAAACCTACATGTACTTCAAATCATGGGTATTCCAAATGTTTGAGCCAGTGATTCCATCATGATCATGTAATTTGAAAGTAATAGAAATCATTTTTTTTATAACAAGAAGTACATACTCTTTCTGAACAGCTGATGTGCTGCACTTCACAATGTGGAATCATGTTTAATTTTTAGGCGACCAGTAGCTTTATGTAGAACTGACGTTGGGGACTATCTATGTCGGACGGACGACTTTATTGGGATTAACCTTTGCCAACATTAATTTGGCGCTAAAACATTGAAGTATAATATTTCTCTTCAACTGCCGTATTTTCACGTGAAGTCCGTTTGCTGCAAACTCTGTCTTTTGCTGTGGTTTTAGCATTATCAAACTCTATTTCTTTCATAATAATCTCCAGGAATCCTTGGGAATCGCATGAGTCCGATTCGTTTGGCTAATTTCTTGCAAAGTTCCTCTGTATGATTAGTAAAACTGAGGTCATCATCGAGAACCACGCCCAGTACCTTGTGGCTATTGGCACAAGGTACTTGGAATATGAGGAGAACTAAATTAGTTGATTCAGTACCTCAAAACCAGGATAAACAAGTGAGCCTGTTTACAAAGCATGTCTGTCGAATAGTTTCTCTATTGAAATCGGTTGTAAATTAATACTAGAGCAGATTTCGTATGCGTGCGACAAACTACGGCATGTCCGTCACTGTGCTGTCACCATGCGCCGCTCTCTGTGGTCATGCAAGTTTTAATATTTTCCAGTCATTCTACATGTATCTTGATCGCCCTTGCACCATGCCAAAGGGTTTTTCTCTTTGCTTTACTCTGGTTCACATGTAAACATAGCTCGGTTGAAACTACGTAGCAGATTCACAAATAAACGTCCAGGAAATTAATTTTCCTCTTCCTCACTTTGACCCTATTTCGGCTTATTAAAGAGACCAGAGTATATATATTAGAGAGTTAGGTACATGCATACAAAGCAGAACATAAAATACGCACTTGTCAGTGTTATGCTTGAGGCACTATGTAGTATATTTAAGAAATAGAAAACGTTTACCGTGTTTACATATGCAAACACGAGGGGAAGTTTAGAAGAATTCTCAAGTTGTTGTGTAAACCCAACACCAAAAACTTGAAAATTCTCCCAAACTTAACCGAGTGTTTGCATCAGGCTATGTAAACACGGTAAACCTTTTTATTTATTTTATAAAATAGACGTAAGATCAAGCGCAAAACGAATCTTTTCTTAAATGTCAAACGCGAAATTCTCCATACATTGTAAAATGTCAATCATATACGCTTGTAAGTTGGCCGTGTTTGCTCTGCTTGCGAATCGGCATGGAACAAGAGGCGGGAGAAAGTACTAGTGTGATTTATGCTCCAAAAACTAACTTTTTTAAAGACAAAAATGCTAAATAATAGGAAAAGATCAAAGCATTGATCCATATCGGGCTAGACATGCAACCAAAATCGTCCTGAAAAGCGCCGATTTTTGAAGAACGCTTTAAACAAAGCTGCTGAGAATTCAAATACGAACTGGACAGCCGAGAAGCATTAAGCATTACAGAAAAGATAATTTGTTCTGCTTGGAAAAAGTGTTCCTGTTTTGGCCATGATATTCTGGGACTGAGGAATTTCTTGCTGGGTATTTGGAGCCAGTACTTGAAGTTGATGGCTTGGAATTGCTAAGCTCGAACTGACAACCTCGATTAGCAGGTTTGTGCTCACCCACGTTAGTTCCTTTCTGTGTTGTATCAGATCTTTATTTTCCGTCGTCAGGCATCATACCTGACTATTTGAAAGCCAGAGAATGTGGAGATGGCTGTTTGGGTATCTTTCAATGCAAATGGGCCGTACAGTACTTTCGATGTCTATGTGCTGCTAGGCATTGGTCGATTGTGCTAGCATTTTTTTGGCATATTTTGGTAAAACAAGCATAATTTTGCACTTTTTTCTAAATTTAGCACTGCTAGCATAATCCAGCATATTTTGTAATTTTCGAGGTACAAAAACTAGTACTCTGCCATTATTTTGTTTTGAAATCTGATGTTAACAGTCTCTCGGGACGAGTCATGCTGATAATACTACGATAACAGGGATCTGGGTACAACCGGAAGTACTTTAGCTAGCCTCAGCCTCCCAGGGAGACTCCTCCTTCTCGATCCAAAATGGCGTCGTCGTCAAGTGGCGTGGAAATGCAATCGGAAACACCTTCACGCGCGGCAATCTCTAGAGAGAGGGCATTGACAACAACTCAGGGAACGTACAAGCCGAGAGGTAGTTGCGACGTGACAAAGATTGCCTTGGGTGAGAGAATCCAACAGTTTCCTGATCAAAACTTGTGTATACGAGAGGGAACATTGTTTCGTAACGCATGTAAAGAAAACGTTTCGTCAAAGAAGAGCATCCTCAAAGGCCACGTTTCCTCTCAAAGCATGTTATTGGCAAGGAAAAGCTTCTCAAGTCAAAGATGAAAGAACAGACAATATTGGAGGCGCTGAAGAAACAGAGTGCAAAGAGCAAGGACAGCACTTTGCCTCTAGCAGCACGAGCTTATCGTTCAGAAGTGGTAGAAGAGTTTATGAAAGCAGGTATTGCTGTAAGCAAGATAGACAAACTGCGCCCACTGCTGGAAAAGCATGGCGGATACCGGCTTACACATAGCTCAAACTTTTCAGTTGTATACAAGCAGGAAATAGAAAGACTGAAAGCAGAAATAAAAATTCGGAACGGGAGTGAGTTGACCAGAGATCTATCTGTGATCTTCGATGGGAGTACTTGTGAAGGCGAAGCGTTTTATTGACAACGTCTGGATCATTGTACAAAGACTAATTAGAATCAACATGTGTGCCAAGTCTGTAAAAGCAGATCAACTGGCTCAGGTTCTAAACGAGTGTCTGTCAGTGAGCTATAGTGTCAAGGCAAATTCTCTCATAGCAGCCATGAGAGATGGTGCAAGCGTCAATGAAGCCACGCTGGACAGAATCAAATTCATATTCCCGAACATATTCAATGTTGTTTGTTTTTCCCACACCCTGGATAATGTTGGTAACCACTTTGTTGTTCCAACCCTTGTAGAGTTTGGCAATCTGTGGATTCGTATCTTTGCTCACAGTCATAGCCTTTGTGGCGTGAACGAACTGGGAAATCCCCAAAGAGTTATAGCGAGACGCGCTGGTGGTCTAAGTGGGAGGTTTATGAACAGCTCATGGTACAGTTTGGGGATCTAGGCGGATTTTTACAGGAGGCCCAGGCTGCTAAAGTCGCTCCACAGGTAGTGCCTCAGATGCGAGCAATCCTATCTGATCCCGACAAATGCGTAGCCCTACAGCTTGAACTAGCACCAATCGTAGATGTTGGGGTGCATTTTGTAAAGGCTACGTATTTTCTTCAGGGCGATGGCCTGCTTGTATTTTCCTGTTTTGAGAAATTACAAGCAGTTGCTTGTAACTTTATAATAATAATAATTCCTAACGATAATCATAGAAATAATACAATCATTAAATAATTAATTAATTAATGTTTGGTATGTAGCGAATAGTTAAAGAAGTAAAAACCAGCCTATCATACGTAGTTTCGCCCAACTAGATCAATTTTTTGATGTATTACTCGCGGAAATGAAGTTCAGGGGGTTAAAGTGCATATGAACCCTGGCTGGATACATTTCTTATTAAAAGATTTATGTCCAAGGTTTCTAAATTCCATGGCAAAAAATCGCTCAGACTTTTTCGTTGCGAGATATCACCGGTTAAAAATGGCTAAAACGCACGATTTGGGTTGTCTGTGCACAAAAATCTCGAGTGCGTAAAAAAAAAAGAGACTGGGAACTAGTGACGTCACCTCAGGATGTTGTCTTTCTCCACTGCGTGAAAGGCTATTACATGTACATGTATAGTTGAGTAAAAGTTTTTTGTGTTTTTTTTTCTGGTAAAATGCCAGGGAGGTGCGTGGTGGGACATTGTCCCAACGTAAAAGACAAAGAAAACGGCATATACTTGCATCGAATACCATATTTTGATCGCCCCGAAGCGAAGCGCCGAAGAAAGAAGTGGGTAGATTTCGTTCTTCGAACGAGGAAAAACTGGTCTCCGTCGGAGTATTCGGTTGTGTGTTCAGCACACTTTAGAGCCAATGACTACAGCCGTAAGTTTGTGGCCTTGTCTAGGCAGAATGCCTACCTAAACCGAGATAGCTTCGGGTTATCGGCCGTTCCCTCCGTGCTGAGTGGCAATAATGTAGAAGAACTACAACAGGAAACGGAACGAGCTGCCCGAGCTCGACGAAAGGTATATTATTATTTTTATCTAACCTTGTATTAGCTGGCTGCCTTGATGATTCATAGCGTTGTTTTGTGGCTTTAGGATCAGCAAGAAATGATCAATTCGCTGCTGGAAAGTGTCAGTGTTGATAAGCTGGAACAAGAGGCCGAGGCCGAAATATGCGATGCTGAGCCAGAAGAAGTCGGTGGTGAGCCGGAAGAAATAGAAGAGAACGAAGCAGCAGTAAGTTATTTCGGGGTTATTTACAAAGACCGACTACAAAGAGCAATATATTTTGCCTTGCCCTCCCAGTTTCACTGTACATCAGTTCTAGCCGCTGTCATGATCCATAAAATAACGTCATGTGGTTTTTTGTTTTGTTATAAATGTCACGAACTCTGCATGGTCACCTACAAATTAGGGACCGTTCGTTTATTATGTCCTTGGGGAGGGGAGGGATTTTAGAGGGGGTAAAAGTTTAGGAGGTATACATCTTGAGGGGTCATTTTTTGGCATCAACAATATGAAATGGGTAATTTTTTTCTTACATGTTATTGAATAGACTTAAAAAGTGAGAAACAGCGCATCCTAAGCATGGCCAATCTTGCGACTGCCACCTCGACTGCCTAAGGGTGTGTTGGAGAGGGACTGGTGTCTTTCTCTTGTTTTTCTCCGATAGCCACCATTATTTTTGTTAGGAGAGACTGACTATCATTCTTTGCGAAAAAATGACACAGGTATCCCAAGTTAACGATTTGGGATGAGTCTATGCTCTTGTATATAGTCTCATAAAAAGTCTTCTAAAAATAACGTCACAGATAAAATGTTTAGAAAATATACATGTATATATTTCAAGCCAATGTTACAAAGGCAATCAACACAACGTTGAGTGTCAGCTACAACTGTAGTACGTACAGTGTAAAATCATATGTCATACACTCAAAGCCTGCATGGTTACAATAACTTTTCCACACTTCACCAAAGGCAAGTAAGGAATACTGTGTTGCACCTACTACAAGTAGAGGGGGGAGTTTTGTAATGTGTTTAAATAAGTTCATGGGAGATAAATTTTTGATTTTCTTTTTTCAGTGGGGGTAACAATTCAAAAAAATATTTTTTTATCCACTGCCTACCCCCCTCCGATCCCACCCCCACAAACATAATAAACAAACGGTCCCTTAGTTCATAAGTAAGTTCTGTTTATAAGCTTACTGTTGTTGTTTCTTATACAGTTTAAAGATATGTGTGTTCAGACCGAGAATGCCAAGTACAAAGATGTTGATACCCAGATGAACTTTGACTGTCATGATTGCAAACGCCTCAACAAGAAGAACAGACAGCTTCGAAATCTCTTGATTTCATCGAAAGAAAAGTTGAAAAATTGCCGGGCTGAGCTGAAGCGTAAGGAGAAGAAAGGTATGTTTTGTCATTATAAATATGTATGTAAGATGACGTCAGTGTTGTCCGTATAGTTTAGTTGCCTACCATTATACACTATTTTTATTTTCCATTGTTTGGGTAATATCGGATACAAAAACTCTGAAACTCTGATCTACAGCTTGTCCTTTTGATACAAGTAGCTGGAAATCTCCAGCTACATGATGCATGTATATGTAGTGCCAGTGCTTCCCAGGAAACAGTTGCTCTATTTTAAAGCTACATTTGTACATGCACACTGAATATTTTTTTGGTGAAATCTGTTTTATTTTGCAATCCAACTAATTTCAGACCACCAGAGTACTCCAGCTAATCAGCATCCAAGTACGTCTGCTGAGCCAGTAGCATCGCTGCCACAGCCAATAGAAGAGGATATGAAAGTAGATGAGGATAGTGATTATGAGGTGATGGAGGAGGAGCCAGAGTATAAGGCACAGGCAAGTGAAGAAGACCAGGATACAGAGGAGAGTGATTCTGATGAGGATACTGGTGGCAGGTATATAAATAGGCAAATTGCATAGATGGAGTAGTTATTGGTTTGGTACTGTGAACTTTGATATGAATAACTACTCTATCTGTCTATATATAGTAATCACCTAAAGTCAAACCTGTATTAAGCGGCCACCCTTGGGGCTTTGGAAAGTGGTTGCTAATACAGGTGAGCAGTAAGTAAAATATGGGTGTGGGCAAATTAGTATCTATGCTAAAACAATGTAGGAATCAAAAACCTATTGCCATAACTTGCCTAGTGTCCTAATGTAGGAAATGGTTCTCACTAACTATGAGAAGGTAGCATCATTTACAGAATTCGATTGATTAAAATTTTGGGATTTCAAAACTGGCCCTTTTATAGTGTGGCTTTGTGTTTAAGTTAAAAAATCCATGAATCTGTACTTTGTGTGAATTAACCCACTATTAAATATAAACAAAATTCTACAAATATGCAGGGTCTATATCAGGGATGACAACTTGCGGACTGAACCCAAATATGTGGTGTTCTTGTCACAACTTCTGATGCTGTTTCAGTTCTGTCAGTTCTGCAAACACAAGGACCCACTTGTAGAGGCCAGAGAGGTTGGAACAATGGCTGAGGTCAGCACTGTTTGTTCTAATCCAAAATGTAGAAAGGAGTCGAAGTGGCGAAGTCAACCAAACATTCCAGGCACAAAAATCCCTGCAGGGAATTACCTCTTGTGCTTTTCTATTTTGGCATCTGGAGGGTTTGCAAGTAAAGTACTGTGCATGTTCAAGCATATGGGCTTGGCCTGCTTCTCACTGAGGACCTTCTTCACACACCAACATGTAAGCTACAGTATGATAATTATGATCCAGTCTTTCTATATTCTAGTCCCTTGACAGTGTAATTATGTGAAGTTAGGGTTAGCTCATGCATACATGTAGAAAGTAAAAACCTAAACTTGCCTCTAGCTTTAGTGCATGTCTGTCTGCAGAAATAAAATATTGTTTTTAAAGTAATGTCCATAAATTTACCTTTAGAAGCAGAAGTGATAATGCCCTGCCAACTGACAGAGGAAACAGTTCATGTAATTCATCACAGTAAATGATCAAGATCATTTATTGTGATGTTTCTCATGTAGAGTCTGACTACTTTTTATATTTTAATTGCTAGTATACACATGTACATGTATGAAACTCACTTTGTTCTAATTCATTATGATTATGTGTAATCATTATGGTGTCTGTAATAGCCTGCAATATGATTTGTATGCTCAATGGCATACCATAAAGTTCCGAAAGTAACGACCCTTGTTACTTTTGGGATTAGCAACCTTTAGTCGCATAATTTAGTCGCATTGGTGCCAAATTAAATAAGGTGCAATTTCGGACCCTGTCTTGGTTTTTGTTGTTTGACTGAATGAACCCAGAATATTACAGTGTCATCATTTATAAATCTCAGAACATTCTATTCCCTTCCATCCTCATCCACTGGAAGCAGTACCAGGCAAAGAAGCTCCAGGAACTGAAAGCATTGGCGTCAGGGATAGCAATTGCTGGAAATGGTCGCCATGACAGTATGGGGCATTCTGCTAAGTACTGTGCATACACCATATTCTGCTGCACAGTACCCATGATCATTCACTTTGCACTTGTACAGGTACATGTAGGTTTATTACAAGCATATGTGTGATATGCTGCCAACATGTCCTTATAGATTTACAATGCTTTCCTATTCGATGACCACTCAATTGAATTGAAACCTTAAGTGCCCATGAACCTTATTTTTTTATTTTAGATATCAATTCTAAATCAAGTGAATAGTAAAATGTTTGTTGCTTTGAATGCTGTGCTGCTTAGTTAAGGAGGTTTTAATATCCAAGTGCTAATTACATGACATCAGGGGAGGTATTTGCAATAATTTCTTAGTGGTTGTGAATGGGCGTTTCTGCTGATAAAGGAAAACAAATTTCTAACATCATTTTATTTCAACCATGAGCATAACACTGATAATGTGAAAAAAATGTTTAGTTGTAACAACATGTTGTGTATAATAATTGATGCCTCCCTTGACGGCATGTAATTAGCATTTAGGAAATTAAACCCTCTATAAGTCATTGGCACAGCATTCAAACCAGTATACATGTATATTGCACCATTCTACTTATTCACTTGATGTAGAATTGATATATATCTAAAATAAGATAAATATTTTTCATAGGCACTTTAAAACAAGATCTCACATTAAAATACCAGCTGGCTGTTTACACCTGTGTCACTGACACCTCTGCATAAGTTAGCTGTTTCATACAGGACTTCCAAGTGTAATATGAGTTCACTCTGTATCTGGTACATGTAAGAAGGTTTAAACAAGATAATTATTCTGTTTTGCAGAGAAATGAAGCTGGAAACAGTCCAGGTATGGAATACATGGCATTTGTGAGATGCATGACATTTTTGCTTGGTTGTGGAATGGCAATCTCAACATTCATATCAGACCGACACAGTACCATCATCAAACACATGCGAGAGAAGCTACCAAACATCATCCACTACTTTGACTTATGGCATTTGAAAAAGAGTAAGGATAAAGTTTGCATACTATGTATGTATACTGTACAATTTTATGGCCAAGTCTGAGCAAACTATGAATTGAAAAATAGTCATAAATAGTCCATAAATTTACTGTTTTATTATTGAGCAAGTAAATATGTTTTCATTTTTTCTCTCATTAAAGTGCCTACAGTGATTTTCTGTTATGACTGCTCTGAGAATCACACCACCATATTTTAAACCAGACTGGTCATGCTCACAAAATTATTAGAAGAAATTTTTTTTTGAATATAATAACTGTAAGTGGCTGTGAAGAATTATTAGCTACAGGTACACTGTATGAACTCCAAGAGGGCACCACTTGTCCATAGCTTGTCCTGGATAGAGCTTACATGTACATGTATATGCCGTGCATGTGTCACTTGTTTCAAGTCTGTATGACTTGGTGAAAGTTGGATGTATGACAACATGTACATGTACTTCTCATATCATTAATAATTCATGAGCTTTTTAGTCAATCAGAGGGCTGCATTTGGTCAGGTGGATGAGTTTGGATACCCAATGAAACACTAGATGAACATCACTAGTGATTTGGATATCCAAATCACTAGTGATGTTCATCTGTGCTCTCATTGGGTATCAAGATTCATGCATGTGATGGACCTAATTAAGCTACAAGGATTACAGCATAAGTATGACTTTACATGGAGAAGTGAAGGAGAAGACGGCAATAAAAATTGGTGTCCAGTGTGACTCGAACCATCATCCTCATGGCCTCTTGACTACTAGTCCACTGTCTTGCCCACTACGCTATCAGACCATTTGTTGAAATGACCATGACAAAATAACAATCACAACCCTTGTAGTCTATAATTGCATGCAATAAAATTCCAGGCAAACAATACTTTCTAATGATTAATGAAATGCAGGTATTGTTTTCGGCCGAAGCGGCCTTGTGCTTTCATCTTTCTCGGTTTTGGATACCCTGGTAAAACACTAGCGCTCGTTTTTTATATATAACATCAAATACGTACTGTCTACAGCCCACTTTTTCATCTACATAATGTACATGTATCTGTTTACTTTTACAAATACATGTTTTACATTATGATTTCTCATAGAAATCCATAAGGTTCTTACAAAGATTTCAAAGCTCAGTGGATGTGAGGCGGTGAAGGAGTGGATACAGCCATGTGAGAACCATTTCTACTGGTCTGCGAAATCCACCATAACTGGAAATGGACAGGTGATTTGGGCAAAGTTTAAGTCATTCCTCGGTCACATTGTTAACAAACACACCAACTTGGATGAGCCCCTGTTTAACAAGTGTTCACATGGTGATGACATCAGCGAGCGTAAATGGTTGGAAGATGGTTAGTGCAACACTGAATGTTCCCTAAAAATCAATAACAATGCTTTACTGATGTTTACTGATGTTATCTACAGGTGTACCACCCACTTACTGTATTTGGTCTCGCAATAAGGAAGTAAAGTTCCCTTTCGTTTTAGTGCCGTCTCTTTGAAAATGCATTACATGTATTTCTGCATGTTTTATTATCTCTTAGATTCTACAGAATATGAAAAAGTTACCAAGGCATTGACTGATGCAAAGCTTGTTGCTGCCATCAAAAAGGCCTCCCCATTAGACCAGACAAGCTCACTAGAGGGATTCCATTCAGTACTGAACCAATTTGCCCCGAAAATGATTAGCTATTCATTTGCAGGAATGTTCTGCAGGTAGGTTTTTGCCAGAATACTGTCCATGGTCACTTTGAAAGTTTAAGGCATATGTGTATACAACATGTATGGCAGATAAAAAAAATATGAAAATAATTATGTGATATTGTATTTTTGCATTATTACACTGTCATTTGTAATCTTAATTCAATATAATTAATTTTAAGGTTGCATTTCTTTATAGGCATGTTATAGCTATCATTCATTTCAACCAGAACCTGCAGAGAGAAAGAGTGAAAAGGCCAGATGGTACTTACCAAGTTGTGTTTGTCTATCCAAAGTTCAAAAATGGTGAAGCCACTGTGAGGGATGTGCGGATTAATCCTATTTTTGGTAAGTTAAATTGTCAGCTGTATTTAATCAGGGTTCTCAATTTAACCCGCAACACCTGTCACAGGTGTCGCTAGTGTTATGGCTGTAACCCCCCTAGAGGGGCTACACACGTCCTTCGGCAATGTATTGTTACGGCTGTGTTGACCAAAGAAACAGCTGCTCTAAATTTGAAGAACCCTATTCTTCATTATAAGATGTGCCGCATTTCAACACTGACATTTTTGCAAGCTTATTTGAGACCTGGAAATTGCAACTAACTGATCATCATTAAAGCTAATTTATCAAAGTTGGCATTTGGTATAATTTTCTTAATTTTACAGGTGGGGATTTTAAAACATGATGCTGAATGGACCCTTGTTTGAGTAGATACTTATGTGGAAATTTAGTCAGTACATGTATTTGAAATTGGAAACTTCAAAATTGACAACACTGAAGTCATCACTACTGGAAAAATGCATTGATTCTGTACTGTTTAGTAAGAGCAAAATAGTGATATTTGTTATTGTTTTGTAGATTATGTTGAAGAAATCTACAAGACATCATTGCAAGCTATCTCTGCTAAAACCTTGGGTGTTGCTTCACAAGAGTTGAAGGAAATGTCCCCTGCTCCGATGAATACCATGCTGAACAAGCAATCCAGAGAGGAGGCACTCCAAAAACGTGATAGGAGAAGAGACATGGTTATGCATGATGTACCCCCAACTACACCTGGTAAGTATTAGGGTTAACTCTCTAAGCTAAACAGAGAGTGTTGGTTGGGCTTGCCACTTGTTCCATTAAAACTCTACTCTCTAAAAGTCTGACATACAAATTTTGTATACAGCTGGCTCATTGGCATCTGGCTTAAAGATGGCAGTTTTCGTTATGTTATTGTAAATAAAATTTATTTTGTATGCACTTGAATTTGTAGAATCGAATAAGGATTTCCTTTGAAATCCCGTTATTTCATGTGAAATAGACTCAAAATACTGTAGCTATAAATTTTAAATCAATAAAACAATGCCCCTGTGATCAAATTAACAAAGTACACAATTATCATCCCCTTTTGGGGGTTGATATATACAGTGCAGTGGCATAGCCAGGTTTTTAAAATTTGTAGGCCCAAACATCTGGTGCATAAAGGTCGTTTCTCAAGGGGTCCAGGGGCATATTCCCTGGGAAATTTAGATTTAGACTTTCGCAAATGCTTTCTGCTGCACTTTCAGGTCATGTTTTGTGTATTTCAACAGCTCCTCAAGCCCAACATTCATTTGTAATAAGACTGGTTTACCAGACTTTTACTGGGTTGTGCTCCAATGCGCCGACATACATGCATACTATTTGTACAAGCTTTATGTCCTTGTAGTGAAGCTTTATGTCCTTGTAGTGAAGCCTTTTGCATCCTTCAAAGACTGTAAAAACCTACAAAAATGCACATACACACTGTAATTTGAACAGATAAACTTACAAGAACTTGTCTAAAAAATTAAAGATGGATGACTTACACTCTAGTCCTCTGAAGTCTTGATTATTTTAGTACACGAGTAAGAAACGAAATGCAAAACGAAAAACTATCACCACATGTGGGTGCCACCATGTTGTTTCTTCCTTCCAGTCACTGATGACCATGTGACCACAGTTTGTCGATCGCGTGATTCATATCAATTATGACGTGTTTCCGGTAAACAAAATGAGTCTGGAAAAAAAGACCTGAATTTAGACAATTATAGAAATAGACAAATTATTAACCAACTTATCAGCTAATGTGGTCGTGCATTTTTACTCATCAACCATCTAATATGTACATGTTTATTTGCAGTCGAAGTAGTCAATGCTCAACAGGAAACAGAGGCAGCAACCCGCCAAGCAAGCCAGTCAAGAGAAAAACCGCACTGCTCTGTGTGCAAACATCCTATGAAAGGGCACAATAAAAGGACTGACTGTCCAAAGAATCACCATAGCTAATATTAGTCAGCCCTTTTACTGTGTTTCTTACTACAGGCTACTTCACAGTCAGCATTGGTGCATCATTTATTAGTCCTGATGTCGATCTGAAACCACTGCTGCATACTTTTAGAGAAAGCCATCTACATGTATCTGAAAACTTAATGAAACCATTTCCCCCCCCTCCCAAAATTTTTTTTTTTGTTGTAACTGTGGCAACTTTGTAGCTCTAATGCATAGAAACAGTGATACACATAAGGAAACAACAATATGATGAACTCAAAATTCATATTGGAAGATAATTTATTTATATTTATAGTTCACAGCTTGAAATGCCCTATACAGTATGTGAGATAAGGGCACTAGCCTTTGAAAAATGGGCTGTGTTTTTACAAACTAATATTTCAAAATAACAGAAGAATTTATATTTTTATTGTTACATGTAGTTAAATATATATATATATATATATATATATATATATATATATATATATATATACAGTCGTTGCCGTTAATGTTGTCCTGGACATATGCACATATGGATTTATAGCCTTTGTTCAGTTCGCACCTTTTACACAAAGAACGGTAATCATCCGAGAACGCGCCCTTTGTATTTGGTAACAAAGAGCCACGGTGGTCTAATGGTTAACGCTCTTGCTTACCAGTTCGAAGCCCCGAGTTCAAGTCTCAGTATTGGCATTTTTGTTACTGCGAAGATTTTTTCATTTCTTTTTCCCCTTTTTTTCTGACTGAATTCCTTAAAAGCTTTTATTTCAAACGTGACAACAAGAACGGAGTTCTTTTTAACCTTTGAAATGCCGAGGACACCTATCATCCACATATATTTTATTAAGGGATGTTCGAACATTTCTTTTGCAAAAGCTTCGACTGCCGCAGGGAATGTAGTATTTTGATCATCGACATCGTCCATGGCGTAGCTTCAAAAGTTTGTTATCGTTTGTCAAACACTCATAAACCTTACGCCGAGTACACGGCTTTAATTCCATGTGAGTTCTTTTCCTTCACAAAGAAAAAAGCTTCGTCAACTTATGCAAGCATTACTATGGGTTTCAAAGAGAATTCTGGACAATTTCTGGACTACCGGATATTTTCAAAACTGTCCGCTTCGTGTCTCGCGGCCGATGTTTTCGAAATCTCGAGGGAAAAAAAATGACGTCGCTCGCTCAGTCTGCCTAAGTTCAGAAAATCAGTACGAATGAAATTAATAACACTTGCTAAAATCGCTTCCTACTTCTAAACAAAGATATAATACTTTGAATCAGTGGGTATCTAGCATTTTCAAAACTGTTTCTGGTATATACATGTAAGCCCTGCACAGTGTAAGAAAAACAAATTACGCTTTTTCAAACCCACAACCATCAACAGAATCGCTACACCGTTCCAAACGAAAATAGCGTAATTTGGGCGTACTCAGTCAGTGCTGGTATAATTATCTACTTTGAAAGTCTGGGAAAAGTTGAGACCGTTTCAGGTTGAAAGTATTATTTTAGCTACATCGTCCGTTCTTATCCAATATAAAAAAAGAAACTGCAAAAAGAAACATAGTAAACAAAACAAAAAGACAAGGAAAAAAAAATACGATGCCGATACTGAGACTTGAACTCGGGGCTTCGAACTGGTAAGCAAGAGCGTTAACCATTAGACCACCGTGGCTCTTTGTGACCAAATACAAAGGGCGCGTTCACTGCTGATTACCGTTCTTTATGTAAAAGGTGCGAACTGAACAAAGGCTATAAATCAATATGTGGATATGTCTAGGACAACATTAACGGCAACGACTGTACATCCTGTGTCCAAAGTGCAGAGTTGCCATAAAGCCATTATGGTGATAGCCGAGATGGCGCATTGTATCATGATTCCATGTTTGTTCAACCTAGCGAATTGGACAGATGTGGATGATTGTATATATATATTACGCTCACTGCTCATGCAGTTTGAGCACTCTTATGGATTGGGTGGAGAGTCTCGCTGAGACGTTCACTATTAGCACTGTGCTATGCTCGCTGCTCGCAGTTTGAGCACTCTGGTGACTTCACAATGCAATCCTACAATGTGTATCCGTACATCCTGTGTCCAAAGTGCAGAGTTGCCATAAAGCCATTATGGTGATAGCCGAGATGGCGCATTGTATCATGATTCCATGTTTGTTCAACCTAGCGAATTGGACAGATGTGGATGATTGTATATATATATTACGCTCACTGCTCATGCAGTTTGAGCACTCTTATGGATTGGGTGGAGAGTCTCGCTGAGACGTTCACTATTAGCACTGTGCTATGCTCGCTGCTCGCAGTTTGAGCACTCTGGTGACTTCACAATGCAATCCTACAATGTGTATCCGTACATCCTGTGTCCAAAGTGCAGAGTTGCCATAAAGCCATTATGGTGATAGCCGAGATGGCGCATTGTATCATGATTCCATGTTTGTTCAACCTAGCGAATTGGACAGATGTGGATGATTGTATATATATATTACGCTCACTGCTCATGCAGTTTGAGCACTCTTATGGATTGGGTGGAGAGTCTCGCTGAGACGTTCACTATTAGCACTGTGCTATGCTCGCTGCTCGCAGTTTGAGCACTCTGGTGACTTCACAATGCAATCCTACAATGTGTATCCGTACATCCTGTGTCCAAAGTGCAGAGTTGCCATAAAGCCATTATGGTGATAGCCGAGATGGCGCATTGTATCATGATTCCATGTTTGTTCAACCTAGCGAATTGGACAGATGTGGATGATTGTATATATATATTACGCTCACTGCTCATGCAGTTTGAGCACTCTTATGGATTGGGTGGAGAGTCTCGCTGAGACGTTCACTATTAGCACTGTGCTATGCTCGCTGCTCGCAGTTTGAGCACTCTGGTGACTTCACAATGCAATCCTACAATGTGTATCCGTACATCCTGTGTCCAAAGTGCAGAGTTGCCATAAAGCCATTATGGTGATAGCCGAGATGGCGCATTGTATCATGATTCCATGTTTGTTCAACCTAGCGAATTGGACAGATGTGGATGATTGTATATATATATTACGCTCACTGCTCATGCAGTTTGAGCACTCTTATGGATTGGGTGGAGAGTCTCGCTGAGACGTTCACTATTAGCACTGTGCTATGCTCGCTGCTCGCAGTTTGAGCACTCTGGTGACTTCACAATGCAATCCTACAATGTGTATCCGTACATCCTGTGTCCAAAGTGCAGAGTTGCCATAAAGCCATTATGGTGATAGCCGAGATGGCGCATTGTATCATGATTCCATGTTTGTTCAACCTAGCGAATTGGACAGATGTGGATGATTGTATATATATATATATATATATATATATATATATATATATATATATATATATATATATATATATATATATATATATATATAGGTGAAGTTCACCGGTGAAACCAAGATAGTGCTCTACAATAAAGGAGCGGATTAAGCCAATGTGTAGACTACTCAATTTTTGAGTACATAGATTTAATACAAATCTGTTTCGTAGACCGACGTGAAGTCGATCCACTCTTCAGTTAATCTCTATACACTGAAGCATTGCTAAGAGCTACAACAATAATATGATCACGTCAATAAACCGTTTAATAGTTGCGCGCGCTAAAGTGATCGTGTTTTATGTTACGCCAATCTCCACAAATCGGAGCATTGTTAAGAGCTACGACAATATGATTGGTATTGCAAACCGGCTTCGAAATAAGCCGTAAAATGAGTGCGCACATTAAAGTGATTGCGCGCATGGTATATTACGTTTAATTATACTTGAGAATATATTTCCGTTGATGTCTGCATGTTGATACGAGTTCGTTACGTTTATTTAAGGTTGCCTTATGTGGCTCAGAGATGCAACCTATGTACTACAGAAAAACACCTGATAATAACTGAGCCACATAAGGCAACCTTAAATAAACGTAACGAACTCGTATCAACATGCAGACATCAACGGAAATATATTCTCAAGTATAATTAAACGTAATATACCATGCGCGCAATCACTTTAATGTGCGCACTCATTTTACGGCTTATTTCGAAGCCGGTTTGCCATACCAATCATATTGTCGTAGCTCTTAACAATGCTCCGATTTGTGGAGATTGGCGTAACATAAAACACGATCACTTTAGCGCGCGCAACTATTTAACGGTTTATTGACGTGATCATATTATTGTTGTAGCTCTTAGCAATGCTTCAGTGTATAGAGATTAACTGAAGAGTGGATCGACTTCACGTCGGTCTACAAAACAGATTTGTATTAAATCTATGTACTCAAAAATTGAGTAGTCTACACATTGGCTTATATATATATATATATATACAGTCGATGCCAAAAAGGTTGTCCAGCAGAACATAATATAATACTACAATATCCATTGTTTTGGCCTATTGTTTTGGCCTATTGTTTTGGCCTAGACAATAGCCCAAAACAATGGATATTATAGTATTATATTATATTCTGCTGGACAACCTTTTTGGCATATATATATATATATATATGTTGTTTGTAATCTGTATTTCCAAAATCAATATTTAATATTTTTTATAAAGCTTTATTTCTTGCTGCAAAGTTTGTGTGAAACAGAACAATATTATTTATTTTTGTATTAGATTTGTAGCAATGTTTTAAAATAATACATGTAACTATGGTTTTAGAAATATATATTGTTTTATTTTATTTTTCTTGTTATGTCTCTATCAATTTCCATGGGCATATGTGGGATTTTGTCATTTTTTTCCCAAGGACATTGCAAATGCCCCACGGTGGGACCAGCCTAGACTGTCAAATGCCCTACCCTGGGGCAAACATACCTTGTTTGGCTACCAGTATATCGAACGGGCAGTTTTTCTTCCTCTGCCATATAGAACATTGAGATAACAGTAAGAACACAGTTTTGTTTTTTTAAATGCCCTGGGGTTGGGGATCCACAACACAAATGCCCCACTCCATTGACTAATAGTCTGAAAAATGCCCCACCCCTGCTCAGAAAGGGGGGGAAGGGGGGGGAGGGGGAGGAGGGGGAGGAGGGGCAGGCTTGGAATTGATAGACAATGTTAGGGGAACTTCTTGTTCAATGCCACATTTTTGGTTTTGGTTTCAGTCAAGTTACATTTTTAGACTTTATAGTGTGTAAAAGACAAGCTATTATTTATCAAGTGTAGGACATTACTTACAGTCAAAACAGGTCAAGCGTCCCTCCCTAGAGCCAGAAATGAAGTTCATTATTCAAAAAAAAAATTCATTATATGTTTCAAATTTCCTTGGTTGAAATTAAACTTGCAAAATTCAAAATGAACCTAAATTAAAATTTGTCACCTTCGTAACCATTCTTGGGACGACCCAAAGAATGGTGACGAAGGACTAAAATTCAACTGCTATGGAATAAGCCGGGAAGGGGGGGGGGGGGTGTACTCCCATATATGGACTATACGGGGATGATCTGCTAGACAGGGTATCCATTTTCACATCGACAGATCTTGAACAGGGTATGGTATTTATCAAGTGCTATTGCTAGTCTAGTGCTATTTAGTTATGACACTTATCCCCCCCCCCTCTCCCACCGGGGGAATAAGATGTACAAGCCTTTTGCACATCAATACAAAATTTGATTGGGGCTCAATTTGAATTTTGCAAGTTTCGTTTTAATAATGGCAGTTTGACACGAAGAATTTAGTTATAAATATGCTATTCATCCTGCAATTCAAACCCACAGTACTCTTGGCTTGCGACAGAGGACTGGCGAGCAAGCCTCGATAACCGAGAGGCTGTGGCAGCAGTGGCCATCGACCTTAGCAAAGCATTTGATTCAGTATGTCACAGCCTCATGCTTGCTAAGCTCAGAGCTTATGGTTTCTCGAAAGAAGCTATAGACTTGATGTCAACTTACCTCCGCGGGAGACGACAGCGTGTGAAGCTTGATGGGGTATACTCTGACTGGAGATTGGTACAGACAGGGGTTCCATAAGGGTCCTTGCTTGGTCCTCTTTTATTTAATCTCTTCATAAATGACTTGAACTACTTCGTATCTGACACTTCCCTTAGGCTATACGCTGACGATACTACCGGATATGCTTCTGATGCTTCACCAATGGTACTACAGTACCACATTAACTCAGACCTACAAACGCTTTCCACCTGGTTTAAGAATAACTACTTGCAGGTAAACGCAACAAAAACACAAGCCATCGCAATCGGTCCAACATCATATGAATATGACTTCAAACTGGACGACTCAAATATTGAAGTCACCGACACCTTAAAGATTCTAGGAGTTACACTAGACCGCAAGCTCACCTTCAAGTCACACATCTCGGAACAGCTGAGGAAAGCTTATGCTAAGGCGGCAGCATTGAGACGATTACGTCGATTTATCCCAGAAGAAGTTATGATACGCCTCTACAAGGCATATATACTGCCCCACCTGGAGTACTGTAGTCCTATCCTACTGGGAATTGGTAAAGGACAAACCAAACGATTGGAGGATGCCAATCATTACATTCTGAGGACTATTTTAGGCCTATCTAAGTCATTATCGTATTACTTTATTCTAAAGTACGTAAATACGAAAACCTTGGCCCAGCGTAGATGTTTTCAGTCGTTATCCCTACTTTATAAATGTATGCATGATCAAGGTCCTTCATACATCAATAATTTTTTTAAACTTAAAATTGTGAAGTACAACCTACGAGGTAGTGGCACTAGGCTGGTACAACCACGCTTTAAATATGAATGGAGGCATAGATCCTTCTCATATATTGTTAGTAGACTTTGGAACAATTTACCACCTAAGATCCGCGAATGTAAAGATATTAAGACCTTCAAAAATGCCATAGAATCTATTGATTTTAACTTAGCTTAATATGGCATAGTGCTACTTCATGGTTCGTTTTTAGTTTTATAGATTTTGTTAATTTCAGATTAAGAACTGACAGGTTTTTTTTCCTTTGCTTTTACTTTTTACTAACAGACACGTCATGGCTCAGGAGAAAATACTTTTTATAGGGGTACGGTAGGGATAGTATTTTTACGTTAGGGGTTAGGGTAAATTATTGGGGTAATTGTCTATGGAGGAGGGTATTGGTCTTATTTTCCCTGGGAAAGGGGGGGGGGGGCTGCCATCGGGGTGTTTCTTTTCTTGTGGGAAGGGGTTGGTTGCAATGTGGGAGGGGATACTTTTCACATTATTATTAATAAAGGGGTGAAATACATTTTATTAGATTTTATTATATATTTTAATAGAATATTTATACACATATATATATTGTATTTTTTTAATTATTTTTAAGTTCACGTTCAAGTTTTAACGAGTTATATAGCTCCTAGTTGACACGTGGGTAAATAAAGTATTGTATTGTATTGCATCTGGGAATGTCTTTCGTATAGCATGATATGCACATCCAGGCAACGGGATCCTCTTACCACCAAGGTATCTATGCACTAGATGAGTGAATTCTCTGTAAGCGATGCAGCGTAGGAAACTGTCAAAAAATGTTTTGGTTAAAATTCATTATGGGCGCCAAACGTGACAAAATGTTCACATTCAAATAATGTTTTTCTCAGCAAATATTGTCAAATATTCAAAATATAGGTCGAGATGTTCAAATATATATGGATTGAAGTCTTACGTAGAGGTTTTGATCGCCATATCTATAGATCAAAACGGAGACATGGGTTGTGTTCTTTGGAAAGACCGATCGAATGATAATATTATGTAAAGACAGTAAAGCTAGGTCTAATATATATAGAGGTCTACGCAAGGCAGATTCCGCGTGGTACAAAAGTTTAGCTTGCCTAGCCTGGCGAATGTTCGTATAATAACAAGAACTACAGTAGACTTACGCATCTTCTGATCCTGTCTGTCGATATCTTTTTCTGTCTCTCCGACGATAGCTATCCGCTGAAAGTCTTAGAGACCAACGTTCTAAACAAACGGGTCGGAAACCGGGGTGATTTGTAATGCAGGCCGATGGTGAGAGCGGTTCAGCGAGTTCATTTCTTACTCTTTCATCGTCCAAAGCAGCTATGCATGCTTCCACTTCTCGACAACAATAGCACTCACTGGCAGTTTGAAGTAGCTGTACCTCGCAATTTCCGCATTTGCACCTGAAGAGAGCATTTTAAAAGCGGTAAATTCAATGCGAGAATAAAGCGGTTGCCGACAGCACGCGTAGTGATTATTTGGTGCGCCAAGTAAAAAGGGACCTTATGATATGACGTCATTTCGGTCAAAATGCGCGAAATCAGTTTAACCAAAGAATCAGTACAATCAAAGATCTGTTTGAATCGGAAAACGAAAGACCAGTGGAAGAGTAATATTAAGAGCACATGTTTTCATTCATTAGAAAGACATATAATAAGAAACGGCTTATCAGACGGATAAATTGTAAGAGATTTCAAACTGGCTGTGTAAAATGTGAACGATGTAAGCGCTGGATTTCTGTGTAGATGAGAGGAATGATGAGGAGATTGTTGGACTGACAGAGCACCTTGAAATTATTTTTAAAGTGAGGATTGCAATTTGTTTAATGCTACAGAGAATGACTCATTTTAGTGACCGCGACGGCGAGTCGGCACTTTGAGTTGGTTGTGAAAGGAAGCCACGATCTAGAGTACAATGTAGTTCGCGATCTAGACTAGGGTAGTTTTTCAAGCAGCTTAATTAACTCGAAAACAAAGTTTAACATTTTTCTATAAATCTACTATAAATTTGCAAGCTACAAAACAACTTCAGTAGGGATAAGATGGCGAGATCGATATATATAAATATTACTGATTTAGCTCATGTTTTCTCTTTTCAAGGGCGAGTCGACGTCAACAAAAATGAGAACGGTCTTTCGAGTAGCAACTTTTGAACAGTAATTTTTTTTAACTTTATCCAGGAAGTGAATTTTGGCAAATCATTCTTTCCCTTATCTAAATCAGTCGTCCAACTGTTCCAAACTGCTCTTATTAAATTCAAAATCGACAAAATATGTCATAAGGTCCCTTGGTGCGGTCTATTCATTTTAGTTTTTTACCATGATCGAATGTTTTCGGTACCCTCTAGTCTCCTCTGGAACTCTCTTTCCCTGTCCTGCCTCTCCTGTTGCCTTCTATTATATTTATGTATCCATTCATCATCTGCAAGTGGCTCATCTGAGTATGGGACTTGAACTGCGAGCCGTACTGCTTGTTCTTGCAGTTCATGTTGATTGGCCTGTCCTTGATTCACGTCCGCCGCTTCGACTTCCAAAACAAAGTCATCTCCTTGAAAGTCAAGTTCCGAGTTTATTTCACTTTCTTCAGACTCGGAGTCAAGAAGTGACATTTTCCTCTGAGGGTAGACTATAAATTCTAAAAAACTTCTGAAAAATTGCGCTCTGAAAATGGAAAAGAAGTAGCTACCGACGGTAAAACACACACTTTCACGAATAGGACTTCCCGAGGTGACGTCACATCCTTTCTCTCTCCAGGCCCCGTAGCCAGCTCGGAAATACAAAATTATATATATATTTATTTCCTGATAAAACGGTCAAGTTTTTTTCTCAGAATTTTTTACTTATTTTTCCTTATATGTATAAGGTCTAAACTTTTCAAAAAACGTTTAACTGGCCAGGGTTCATATGCACTTTAAGGCGGTTTTTGTACCTTTTTGCTTGGCCGAGCGGGGCCTGGGCAACTGTTTAATGTCAATTCTGTCATTCGGTGTTGAACATGAAAACTTAGAAACCGATCAGTTTCATCATGAATGACATTCCCGAGACATTTTGCAAAAATAAATGGGTATATCATTTCCAGGGGGGTGGGGTAGGGAATATTTGTAATTCATGGCTTAATGTTTGGTATGTTGCACATAATTAGGAGAACTAAACACCTTCCTATCTGATGTAATTTCGCCGAGCGAGATTACATTTTTGATTTATTACTCGCGCAAATGAAGTTCAGGAGGGGTTACGCCATTTTGAAATATTATTTTGGCTGTCATTTCCCCCCTGAACTATAATGTCAACCAAATTAAGAAGACCCCCTGCAGTTTTCCATGGGTAGCATTTTGGTGAAAACCCCATGTCTCTACGACGTTCCTTTCTACCCGTAAAAATACATCGCCCTTTCCGTTTCGGCCGCAAAGCATGCTGGGACGGTTTCATTTGCTATTTCCGAGTCCAGAACTGGATTAAATAAAGTTGCAGCGTTAAAATCTTAGTTTCGGTAGTAAACACGACGAACACAACATATTAGTTGCAAATTTGGGGGTAAGAAATGCGAACCTTGCAAAACTGAGGGGTGAGGGGTGGAAAATCCTATGCATTTGCGGTTAATAACGGTGCCCTCCCCATTAGAATTGGCTTGAATAAAGTTGCAGCTTTAAAATCTTAGTTTGGGTAGTAAACACGACGAACACAACATATTGGTTGCAAATTTGGGGTAAGAAATGCGAACCTTGCAAAACTGAGGGGGAGTGGTGGAAAATCCTATGCATTTCCTGTTAATAACGGTGCCCTCCCCATGAGAAGTGGCTAGAATGAAGTTGCCACTTAAGGGTGCGTTTACCAATTTCGTCGCTAAGCAGCGACGTTGCTATGAAGGGTCGGCGCGCGCGCGCGCTCATGCAATGGCGGGAAAAACTTACTTCCGGTTTAGTGAAAAAGCAACGCGCGCGCTTTACAATGCTCCACTCCTTCAGTTTTGTTACATTTCGTAAAAGTTACAATGAAGTTGTTTTTGCTACTTGAACCCGTTTTTTTTTTACTTTCCATGCTTCAAGTTTACTTAATATAATGCCGAAAAAGAGCGAGAAAACCGAGAAAACCATTCTAGCTGCGGAGGGTCGCTAGACGAGGGAAAATTCCGATGTCAGTACGTGGAATTCGGGTGTCAAGTGCAAACTAATTTTCGTTCGGATTTCGACAAAGAAAGTTTGGAAAGTGCTCGGAAAGAGCTTGTTGATAACGAGGGGAGTCAGAATGTACTTACAAGTGACCAGCTACACGTGAGAGAGTCTTCGAAGAGTTTGGTTTTGAGCCACTTTCACAAGAAAGTAGCGAAGAAAAATACAGTGCCAACGAAAGAGAAATCAACTCCATTTTTACGGCGGCTCGTCACGATACTAGGGACTTGACTGGAAGTAATCGGTTAATAATGACCAAAACGTTTTCATATATTCTGATACCAGAGTGTTCTGATACCCTGGACACTATTTCTAACTATAAAGAAGCAAAGACCGATACAACGTAGAACGTACATTGTCGTTCACGGTTGCTTGCTTGAACAATTCGTCAACTATTTCTAAGGCCGGAAATGTCTGTGAAAAATGCGAAAGTTAAACATAAATACGGAAACGAACGATGGCAAGTTCCTATTAACTTGCGACCATTCCTTTAGGGCGAACAAAGCCTAAGGCCTACTTGCCGAATTGTGTAATTATTTCTTTATTGATCAATGGAGAATATTATAAGGATTACGAATATGTGCGAATGATATTACACATTATAGCAAGATATTCCTCTTGAATTGACATATTTAGCAGTGTTTTTGATTGCTATAGGATAGAAAACTGAGTCAGATTTTGATGTAAGCTTACCGTAAGTTGAATCGACTTTATTTTAGTGTCAATGTATTATAATTTAGCTTTGCAGCTAATTGGGGACACGTCACTAGTCCTACGATTTTTATACGTCCTTATCCGAGAAGACGTGAAGGTCTAACCGTTTACTGTATATGTAAAGGCAACACCTTCTACTCAGTTATTTTAAGACCCTGAGTGTTGGTCCGGCCGGGGTTTGAACCTGCATCCTCCCCCTCGACAGACCGGCGCTTATTACAACCAGATGGCGGTTAGACATGTGACTGATTATGGTGCAAATCGACTTCTTTGCGCGAATAAACCACTGGAATTAGATGTCTGATAATGCAGCTCTGTTTCAATTTCACTGATTTCATTTTCTTGTCCAATGCCTTTAGCTTTGCCCTCGCAAATTCCATCGGTACACGAGAAAGATAATTGCTTTGTAACCGCCCAAACGCGCCCGCGCCCCGCCCCGTGGGCCCTGGTAACAATATTATACTTCCGGTTTCACAAAAAATGAAACTGAGTTCGTGAAACAAAGAAAAGTCAATCCTTTTTCATATAAAAATTGTCCTGAAGTCGCATTACACAGAGCCAAGCATGGGTTTAGCGAAAAAAAATAAAACACGGAAGTTATGACCATCTTACTGTTAAAATTCACGGGAACAAATTCTAAAACGATCAATTTTCGGTATATCGTAAAACGCATGCTACACCTTTTGTGCCTAACCCAGACCAATGATATATGCAAATATGAAAGCACTATCCCAAAGCAATCATGAGTTGATTGAATTTTTCTGCCTTGATGACGTAATAATGACGTCATACAATGACGTCATCAAAATAAAAAGGTCCGTCTCCCAGGAGTTCCTGGGTGATTTATTAATTATTTTACTCAAATTGTTGGCGTTTTATAGCGTTTTAAATTCTACTTAGCAACGGCCCAAAACAATTGGTAAACGCACCCTTAAAATCACAATGGATTAAGTGTTGTGGCAGAATTAAAACCATGGTTTCTGTACTCGACGCGACAACTGCCATGCGGCATGAACTGCGGAAGGCTGTCGGTTCGCAAGCTTGTGATGATATTCAATGCACTTGGATGGAAAATAACAATCATTTCAAGGAGAAACTTTTTTGGCGGATGTTTAGGCCACTTATTTCCACGAGAAGTGCTTCAAAATTGCAGTTGAGCCTTACTAGGTGGAAAATAACCATACACCCATGATCACTACCATGCAAGTTGCATGGCACTACCCAACACTCGCTATGACGTAGCTAGCGTCTAACACGCATGTTGGATTATCGTTAGCGGTATCCACTAGCAACAACAATAATAATAATAATAATAATAATAATATCGTATATTTATATAGCGCCATATTAAAATTGACGATTTTGTCCCTCAATACTGGTTTCTTCACTGATTTGATCGTCACCATCCAAGATGTGGGGACAATCAAATCAGTGAAGAAACCAGATCATCCTCCTCTTTACCTGGGCCTCGATACCAATCATTATATTCTACTCCAGGTAACCTCTATACAAATGTCCTGTAAATGAGCCGTGCCTTCTAAATTTTAATCCTCCTCTATACCTGGGCCTGGATACCAATCATTATATTCTACTCCAGGTAACTTCTATACAAATGTCCTGTAAATGAGCCGTGCGTTGTAACATTTTAATCCTCCTCTATACCTGGGCTTGGATACCAATCATTATTTTCTACTCCAGGTAACTTCTATACAAATGTCCTATAATGAGCCGTGCGTTGTAACATTTTATTCCTCCTCTATACCTGGGCTTGGATACCAATCATTATATTCTACTCCAGGTAACTTCTATACAAATGTCCTGTAATGAGCCGTGCGTTGTAACATTTTAATCCTCCTCTATACCTGGGCTTGGATACCAATCATTATATTCTACTCCAGGTAACTTCTATACAAATGTCCTGTAATGAGCCATGCGTTGTAACATTTTAATCCTCCTCTATACCTGGGCTTGGATACCCAATCATTATATTCTACTCCAGGTAACTTCTATACAAATGTCCTGTAATGAGCCGTGCGTTGTAACATTTTAATCCTCCTCTGTACCTGGGCTTGGATACCAATCATTATATTCTACTCCAGGTAACTTCTATACAAATGTCCTGTAATGAGCCGTGCGTTGTAACATTTTAATCCTCCTCTATACCTGGGCTTGGATACCAATCATTATATTCTACTCCAGGTAACTTCTATACAAATGTCCTGTAATGAGCCGTGCGTTGTAACATTTTAATCCTCCTCTATACCTGGGCTTGGATACCAATCATTATATTCTACTCCAGGTAACTTCTATACAAATGTCCTGTAATGAGCCGTGCGTTGTAACATTTTAATCCTCCTCTATACCTGGGCTTGGATACCAATCATTATATTCTACTCCAGGTAACTTCTATACAAATGTCCTGTAATGAGCCGTGCGTTGTAACATTTTAATCCTCCTCTATACCTGGGCCTGGATACCAATCATTATATTCTACTCCAGGTAACTTCTATACAAATGTCCTGTAAATGAGTCGTGCGTTGTAACATTTTAATCCTCCTCTATACCTGGGCTTGGATACCAATCATTATATTCTACTCCAGGTAACTTCTATACAAATGTCCTGTAATGAGCCGTGCGTTGTAACATTTTAATCCTCCTCTATACCTGGGCCTGGATACCAATCATTATATTCTACTCCAGGTAACTTCTATACAAATGTCCTGTAAATGAGTCGTGCGTTGTAACATTTTAATCCTCCTCTATACCTGGGCTTGGATACCAATCATTATATTCTACTCCAGGTAACTTCTATACAAATGTCCTGTAATGAGCCGTGCGTTGTAACATTTTAATCCTCCTCTATACATGGGCTTGGATACCAATCATTATATTCTACTCCAGGTAACTTCTATACAAATGTCCTGTAATGAGCCGTGCGTTGTAACATTTTAATCCTCCTCTATACCTGGGCTTGGATACCAATCATTATATTCTACTCCAGGTAACTTCTATACAAATGTCCTGTAATGAGCCGTGCGTTGTAACATTTTAATCCTCCTCTATACCTGGGCCTGGATACCAATCATTATATTCTACTCCAGGTAACTTCTATACAAATGTCCTGTAAATGAGTCGTGCGTTGTAACATTTTAATCCTCCTCTATACCTGGGCTTGGATACCAATCATTATATTCTACTCCAGGTAACTTCTATACAAATGTCCTGTAATGAGCCGTGCGTTGTAACATTTTAATCCTCCTCTATACCTGGGCCTGGATACCAATCATTATATTCTACTCCAGGTAACTTCTATACAAATGTCCTGTAAATGAGTCGTGCGTTGTAACATTTTAATCCTCCTCTATACCTGGGCTTGGATACCAATCATTATATTCTACTCCAGGTAACTTCTATACAAATGTCCTGTAATGAGCCGTGCGTTGTAACATTTTAATCCTACTCTATACCTGGGCTTGGATACCAATCATTATATTCTACTCCAGGTAACTTCTATACAAATGTCCTGTAAATGAGCCATGCGTTGTAACATTTTAATCCTCCTCTATACCTGGGCTTGGATACCAATCATTATATTCTACTCCAGGTAACTTCTATACAAATGTCATGTAAATGAGCCGTGCGTTGTAACATTTTAATCCTCCTCTATACCTGGGCTTGGATACCAATCATTATATTCTACTCCAGGTAACTTCTATACAAATGTCCTGTAAATGAGCCGTGCGTTGTAACATTTTGATCCTCCTCTATACCTGGGCTTGGATACCAATCATTATATTCTACTCCAGGTAACTTCTATACAAATATCCTATAATAAGCCGTGCGTTGTAACATTTTCAAGTTATCATAATAATAATTCCTAACGATAATCATAGAAATAATACAATCATTAAATAAATAATTAATTAATTAAATAATTCAAATTCGTATGCAGCCAATAGGTAAAGAAACCAAACCCAACCTATCTGATGTAATTTCACCCAACTAGAAATAAAAATGGGTGTATTACTCGCGCAAATGAAGTTCAGGGGGCTTAAGCCGTTTTCAAATTTTGTTTTGCCTGTCATTTCCCCCCCTGAAATTTAATGTCAACCAAATTAAGAAGACCCCCTGCAGTTTTCCATGGGTAACATTTTAGTGAAAACCCCATGTCTCTACGGTGTTCCATTCTACCCGTAAAAATCCATCGCCCTTTTCTTTTTGGTCGCAAAGCATGCTGGGAGAGTTCCATGTTCTATTTCCCAGTCCAGAACTGGATTACATAAAGTTGTAATGTCAAAACTATAGTTTTGGTACTAGACACGACGAAAGCAACATATTGTTCGGAAATTTGGGGTAAGATCTGCGAACCTTGCAAAACTGAGGGGGGAGGGGTGGAAAATCCCATTCATTTCCTGTAAGTAATGGGACCCTCCCCCATTAGAAGTGGCTAGAATAAAGTTGCAGCTTAAAAATCATAGTTTTGGTAGTAAACACGACGAACACAACATAGTGGTTGCAAATTTGGGGTAACAAATGCGAACCTTGCAAAACTGAGAGGGGAGGGGTTGAAAATGATATGCATTTCCTGTTAATAACGGCGTATTTCCTGATAAAGTCCTGGATCCCAGGAGCACATAGGGACATTATCCATAGCGGACAAATATTTTCCCGCCATTTATTTAGCGTGCGCGGCTGCGAAATATTTTACATTGTTTTAAAAAAATTCTTTCAACTCATTCCGTTAAACTAAAGATTTTTGTCTGACAGTTCTTAATCTAATGACAAAAAGGTTATTTTTTGCTAAACTATATTTATAGCTATCTTCTTCTACTATCGTCAAGGAATCGTTAAAGGTATGTTGTCACATTCAAGGTAACGAAAATGTTGGTAGGAATGTTGTACACTTCTAATGGTTTAAGAAAAAAAATCAGCTTAAAGTTAAAAGCCCATTTACGTGCCAACGTGGTGAAACGTTTTGGCCGAACTAATTGCGTGCTTCGGATTTAAACGATAAAATGGCTGCTTATGAAACTTTTTCTCGTTTTCGTAGCGAGACATTTTCGTGACAAGTAGAACTGCTTTCTACTTTTTCTTGACTGTTTACGCCAAAAGTTTCTGGAATCTGGAAACCATGTACCCGGCCAAAAGTTGCATCGTGTACAGTATGTTGCCCTAATTCCGGCCGGTCCCAAATCCAGCCACTTTATAAATAAATAACAAACGACACAATCCGATAAATTATTGATTAGTTTGCTTTCGTAAACAATTGTTGTGGGCTTCCTGTCGTCTTTTTAGGTGGGAAAATCCAAGCTTTTGAAAAGGTAAGTCGAGTCTCAATTTCTCCAACTCTGTCTTTTGACTGCACTTTGAATTAGGTAATAAAGCAACAGAATCGTTTTCTCGCAAAGTAGGGTATGTGAAATGTTGATTTTTGGCATAGATTCAACTCTAAAGATTACCTCAGAATTAGTCTGACGGGTTCAAATTACGGAGTGCAACTTCAATTAAAAGTCTTTTACTTACCAGACGTTTTTCGTAGGCCGTTCCTATTTCTATCGTTTTTTGTTTATTTCGCTTTTTTTTTCAATTTTCAAGCTGACCAGTTTGACCTCTGTGGCAAGAGAATAAAACTGCTGCGAGCATGCGAGTGAAGCAGTTGTGTTTGGCCTAGGTACTTGGTCAAACACAGCGATATCAGCAAACGAAGTCAGTGTGCGAGCGACAAAGTCATGTGAGGAAAGACTTTGTGAAATTCTACATGTACATTTATATGGTTCTTGGCTTAATATAAATTCCCTTGTGTGGGGAATTTGACTGCAAATATCAGCCCCATGGTGAAAAATATGACCACAATTCTGTCTGATACCCCTCCTGGGGGAAACCACTGACTGGTTTATTAGTGATGGACTTGGATCGAGCCACTTCAAGTATATACCTTGGAGTTGGGGGTACATGTAGTACGTATTAAGTTACACATGTACATATGAATATATTGTACTTTACATAAATAATTGCTCATTATTTTAGCTCAAGAGAGTTGATGTGGAATGTTTCCTGTATTGGCAAAGTTTATGGCAGATTTATTTGCTGAAAGGTTATATGGCAGCCTCTATCAATTCTAAACCTGCCCATCCCACCCCACCAGAATTTGTGGGGTATTTTATTTTTTGAATGAGAATGTTAAAAAATTCCCACTGTGGAGTCAGTTAAGGCATGCAAATGCCATAATATATATAACCATGCAACTTTGGTATGACTCTAAATCTCAAGTATAAATTTTACTATTGTGACTCTTTATGACCAATTATGCCACTCCCAGGACAGAAACTCAATATTTATCGTGCTTATCAAACAACTACATGTAGATGTAGAGAGTCTGTTTTCAGTTGTTTTGGTGAATAGATACAACTTATTTTGGCCAACAAAATTGAACCCAAAATTTATGTCTGCATATCAATCAAGACAAAATCTCTAGTATAATTAAAGACACTGATGTTTTATTTCATTCCTGTGTTTCTGCTTCATGAATTTTCTAATGAGTTTGATAACTAAAGATTAATAGTTGGCAACAATAATCTTTTTTTAAGTTAGAAATAATTATGTCTACGAGGCTGCGGTTAACTTACTCTCAGGTTTTGATAAACAAAGTGAAATTATAATATTATAGGTAAACCAATTATGTTGCAGTTAGATTTTGATATCACTTGAAGATTTCTTTCATGTACACGTACCTCTCTTTTAAAGCTCAAAAATCCACTTCAGACTGTAAATTAGCCAGTATTTTGATCTGGATTTTTATTGCTTTAATTTTTATTGCCTTAATTTTAGTGCTTTAATTCTTGAGAAAACATGATATAATGTAAAAAAAAACAGCAGAAACACTGAAATAGGGGAAATTGTAATGCTAGACCGTTTAAATAACTGTTCAAACTGTCATTACGTCCATGTCAGTTCGATCCAATAATATTTGAAACTTGGCTGAACTACAAATATAATTCATTTGAAAGCTCAACAATTTACATTGTATTTCAAATGTATACATAAAATACTCACTTGCTTAATGAGATGTAGATTTAGCCTAGTAAGTACTGTCTCAATAACTCACAACATAAACTGTTCACCGAGAAATAAAGTAAGTTAAATCACATATCAACCAGAGAACAATAGGTAATAAATTAAGTTTGCATAACATTTATGCCACTAGATAGCCTTTTTCAAAACCTAAACAAAATAATGTAAAATACTACATGACTGTATATATTTTCCTCGGCTATAATTTTCACAAGAAATAGAACCGGCCTTTATGACTATCTGAAAATCAGGCTAAACAGGCGAGGAGAATCAATCAAAAGCCATGGTTGATCACTGCAAAGATTGTAGGCATGGCGATAAAATTTGATCAATTCCCTATTCGTGAATGATATTGTGAAGGTTTAACTCTTCAAGTAAACACACATTTATTTAACAATTCATGTTGAAAGCGTTTTAGTTTGTGAACATATTAAATAAATTACAGGAAACAGAGTAAGCATTATTTTTAAATTTTTGTATTGAACATTTGAATTGTATTTCTATTGAACATTAACAGTTGAATTGTGTAAATCTAAACACAAAAAGCTTGAACTGGTTAACATTAATTTTCCTGCATTACATTTTTTATTAATACATTTTTCTATTAATATTTTTTTGCTTTCAAATTTGGTTCAGATGATGAAAAGTGATCAGAAATGGACAAAGGAAATGGACAGATGTCTACAGGAATGCTGGGAAGCAGGAAAAAAAAAAGATTGTACCTCAACTAAACAATCTGTCTTGGAGGAGTGGAGAAAGCGTAATCCCAAAAGCAAGCTTTCAGCACTTGCACTTCATGCAAGGAAGGTGAAACTGTCGGGAAAAAAAGTATGTCGGCTACTCCAAACTTCATGGACAGATGAGATGTTAAAAGAGTTGCTGTGCTGTAAGGAAAAAGCCATTGAAAAACAAGCATCCGTGGCTAAGAAAAATATTAAAGTGTCGTAAATGGCAATTATGCATGAGCACTGGATGGAGCTATATCCTGGTAGTGACTTAACTGCGAAGAACCTGCAGTGTAGACTTCATCTTGCTACAAGAGGCAGGAAGGCTTGTCACAAGGGGAAACAGAAGTTAGGATGCAGTGCCACTACAACTCCCAATAAAGGGTTCAGTGTAAGCTCAGGTACATTGTAATCGTTAATACTTTTGTCTAGTAAACTGCATTCTGTAGCATTTAAAGTGCAAGTACAAAAACCACCATAAAACAACATCAGCACCATAAAACAACTCTTTTTGTCCTAAATTCTATTTCTGATATACGCTAAGTGTGTGTGTGTAACGCTGACTTTCCCAAGCGTGCACGTCCGAAAATGGTGCCAAAAAGTGACAGCCACAGGTAATTCACAACGAAAACGACGTATCATGTGAAAAGTTGCTCTCTCTCTCTTGCATCCTCTTGGTCTTGATTGCATTTGAGGAAAGAAATGAGTTTTCTCAAGTTCTACGCTTAGTTGGGTGAGAAAGCCATTGAGTTTACGGGAATGTTTTAGGGAAAGCCTATTGGCTATTGCCAAGTCAAACGACCGAACAAGGTTAAAACACAGTTAGAAATGTAACATCCATGGAAAAGACTGTTCATTTTTTTATCTTACAACCAGCTATGGTGTGTCATAAGGCAAGATATTTTGTCCATGTCTGTTCTCTATAGTTTCCTGTGTTCTTAGATATAAAAACCAACTGTTCTCTCGCCCAACTATCGTAGGCTCTTACGACCAGAAACTCACTACAACCAGACATTCAAATAACTTGGCTTTTGATTATTGTTTTTATTCCGTTTTCCTGCTTCGATCAATGCTATTTCGCAACCATATATTTTGACACACAAATTTGTGTGACCGTCAGTATCGGCACTTTCTCAACAATAGGTATAATTGTGTTCCTGTGCATCAACATGCTAAAAAAACTCCAGTACACAATTTGGCACCATTGCATTGTGTCACGAGCCGGTCACCCTGCTATACTACATTTATGTTAGTATAATTATAATATTTGTTGATTTCATGTAAGTTCCACGGGTCCCTGCTACATGTAGTATTGATAATAATGCTAATTTTCAAATCTTGCATAAGTTAGTAAATAAATTAAAACACAATATGTTTACTAACACCACAGTTGAATAATAGATTGATGATGACAAAAGCCTGCAAATAATTATATTTAAACTCAGCAAAACGTTTATACATGTAATTCTATAAACTACAGTGTTTTACAAGGATTTCCAGCACTGAGAAATATAGTATCTGAACACACGTAAAAAAATCAATGTTTAAATTTATGTGTGTGGATATCACCTCTCAGCCAATCAGCAATTTCTGTATCACGTGCTTACCCTTGCTTCAAACAACTAGGCCCAGGTCCAATTATCATGAAATAAATAAAATAATACATGAATGCATGGTGGAAGATATGAATTTAATTTATCTTCCTGTGTTCAACTTGATGAACTTGCATGATTATCTCACTCAAAGTTAAATTCCATATAATTATTATTAATAAAAAGATATGTGTACTTTAAAATGTATATTCAACACTACTTTTTACTTGTGTACATGTACTGGAATATTATGTTCTGATAACATTTACTTAAAATTTAAACTTCAAGAAATGTAGAACTAACTATACATGTAAAATAATATGGAAGTCTTGCTACTTTTACAATAACACTCAAGAGTTGTAGGCAACCATGCCACGTATCACCCACTTTAACTGAAAAAATATTATTACTTTCAACTGATAGGACGTCCAGTAGGTACAACTCAGGACAAAGGGTTTGCCGTGTCGTCTGGTCGCCCAGTAGGTAGAACTCAAGAGGAAGGGTTTGGTGTATCAACTGGTCGTCCAGTAGGTTCAACTCATGATGAAGGGTTTGGTGTATCATCTGGTCGTCCACTAGGTACAACTCATGATGAAGGGTTTGCCGTGTCGTCTGGTCGTCCAGTAGGTACAACTCATGATGAAGGGTTTGGTGTATCATCTGGTCGTCCACTAAGTACAACTCATGATGAAGGGTTTGCCGTGTCGTCTGGTCGTCCAATAGGTTCAAGTCATGACGAAGGGTTTGGCGTATCATCTGGTCGTCCAGTAGGTACAACTTGTGACAAAGGGTTTGGTGTGTCTTCTGGTCGTCCAGTAGGTACAACTCATGACAAAGGATTTGGTGTATCATCTGGTCGTCCAATAGGTACAACAGTCAGTGAAGGATACAAGGCAAATGACCCTTCCAAAACAATGTTCAAGAACTCATTTAAAGTGCAACTAACCCCTTTTGCAATTTTTATACATATGAATCTTTGAAAGGATTTGAGTACTTCTGCGAAGAAATTTTTGGCTTACAGAGAATACTCTATGTTCTAGGCTTGTTTGAAATGGTGAAAATTTGACCTTTCCTGACCCATGACCGCGCAAGAAAAAGCCTGGGTCGATTCTTGATCTTACGTCACCTCATTAATGCATTATTCTCCATGGCGCCTTTCCATCACAACAACATCGATATATAGAGAATATACACAGTGTGTGAGTTGTTAGTAAAGAAAACAGTTATTTTAGACAAAATGCTAAATATTTATTCAAATTATTGCAAAGTCGAATGAGTTGGATGACGTAAGATCAAGAATCGACCCAGGCTTTTTCTTACGCGGTCATGGGTCAGGGAAGGTCAATTTTTCACCATTTCAAACAAGCCTAGAACATAGAGTAATCTCTGTAAGCCAAAAATTTCTTCGCAGAAGTACTCAAAACCTTTCAAAGATTCATATATCTAAAAATTGCAAAAGGGGTTAGTTGCACTTTAAAGATGATGGGGTAAATGAGAAGGATCATGATGGACCTGAGAACATGCCGAGTGATCAAGGCTTATTGTATTCTATGCGCATGTTGGGTGAACGACATTCTGGCAAGACACTTTTCAACTCAGTGTGTTACAATTGTGGAGCTATGCTGTTTGGAAATGTTTCAGAGGGTCACAAGTTTAAGATCCACTACTCATTTATGGGACTGAATGAAGATAAAGATAAGATAAGATATTTATTTCAACTCGGGGGGTTTAGGCTTGTTAAACCTCTAGCAAGTACATGCTAATTAGCCGAGACTATCTACTTACAGCCAGTACATAAATTGAAATCTTATATACAATTACATATTAGTACATTATATTAACCATAACTAGTATTAATTACAAGTGGACTATATAAATATATATATCTACGCTGTTTCCACAAAAGGAGCCCTAGAACCTAAAACCCCCTTTTGTGAAAACATGCTAGATCTTGTGTGCCTTTAGCTTTAAAAGCCAGTTACTCGTGTTTTTGCCGTTTTCTTGAAACGGCAAATGACAGTTGAAGACTTTAATGGCCTTTCTATCCCATAATTTACTTGTGTGAGATCTATCCCATAATTTCTTTATTTGAGACCTAGAGGTTATGCTTAGGTTAGAAAAAGGCCATTTTCTGGTATTGTTACTCAAAATACAGGAAACTTCCAGCCATTAAACGCAATCTACATGAAGAGAACGTTGTATTGCCGTATAGTGCATCGAAATCCATTGAAAGCTCGAGAAATGGCGCCACTTTGAAGATATTAGGGTACACAAGTAAATTAATGCGTACTTGTTGGCTTTAAATGCCAGTAACTCACTTTTCAACGTTTTCATCCCAAAATGGCACCTTTTTTCTCAGACCTAGTGGAAAATGTACATCTTTCACTAAGCAAATCGTTGCGCCATACGTCAGGCAAAGTTGGTTTTTCGCGAAAAATTTTGAACTACTCCTCCCCACCCCACACCACCCTCATAAAATACCTACAGATCAATTATTGGAAAGAAAGGCCAGAAAAGTCGTAAACTGTCATTTGCCCTTTCAAGAAAGCGGCAAAAACACGAGTAACTGGCTTTTAAAGCTTAAAGGCACACAAGATCTACGCTGTTTCCACAAAAGGAGCCCTAGAACCTAAAACCCCCTTTTGTGAAAACATGCTAGATCTTGTGTGCCTTTAGCTTTAAAAGCCAGTTACTCGTGTTTTTGCCGTTTTCTTGAAACGGCAAATGACAGTTGAAGACTTTAATGGCCTTTCTATCCCATAATTTACTTGTGTGAGATCTATCCCATAATTTCTTTATTTGAGACCTAGAGGTTATGCTTAGGTTAGAAAAAGGCCATTTTCTGGTATTGTTACTCAAAATACAGGAAACTTCCAGCCATTAAACGCAATCTACATGAAGAGAACGTTGTATTGCCGTATAGTGCATCGAAATCCATTGAAAGCTCGAGAAATGGCGCCACTTTGAAGATATTAGGGTACACAAGTAAATTAATGCGTACTTGTTGGCTTTAAATGCCAGTAACTCACTTTTCAACGTTTTCATCCCAAAATGGCACCTTTTTTCTCAGACCTAGTGGAAAATGTACATCTTTCACTAAGCAAATCGTTGCGCCATACGTCAGGCAAAGTTGGTTTTTCGCGAAAAAATTTGAACTACTCCTCCCCACCCCACACCACCCTCATAAAATACCTACAGATCAATTATTGGAAAGAAAGGCCAGAAAAGTCGTAAACTGTCATTTGCCCTTTCAAGAAAGCGGCAAAAACACGAGTAACTGGCTTTTAAAGCTTAAAGGCACACAAGATCTACGCTGTTTCCACAAAAGGAGCCCTAGAACCTAAAACCCCCTTTTGTGAAAACATGCTAGATCTTGTGTGCCTTTAGCTTTAAAAGCCAGTTACTCGTGTTTTTGCCGTTTTCTTGAAACGGCAAATGACAGTTGAAGACTTTAATGGCCTTTCTATCCCATAATTTACTTGTGTGAGATCTATCCCATAATTTCTTTATTTGAGACCTAGAGGTTATGCTTAGGTTAGAAAAAGGCCATTTTCTGGTATTGTTACTCAAAATACAGGAAACTTCCAGCCATTAAACGCAATCTACATGAAGAGAACGTTGTATTGCCGTATAGTGCATCGAAATCCATTGAAAGCTCGAGAAATGGCGCCACTTTGAAGATATTAGGGTACACAAGTAAATTAATGCGTACTTGTTGGCTTTAAATGCCAGTAACTCACTTTTCAACGTTTTCATCCCAAAATGGCACCTTTTTTCTCAGACCTAGTGGAAAATGTACATCTTTCACTAAGCAAATCGTTGCGCCATACGTCAGGCAAAGTTGGTTTTTCGCGAAAAATTTTGAACTACTCCTCCCCACCCCACACCACCCTCATAAAATACCTACAGATCAATTATTGGAAAGAAAGGCCAGAAAAGTCGTAAACTGTCATTTGCCCTTTCAAGAAAGCGGCAAAAACACGAGTAACTGGCTTTTAAAGCTTAAAGGCACACAAGATTCTTGTGTGCCTTTAGCTTTAAAAGCCAGTTACTCGTGTTTTTGCCGTTTTCTTGAAACGGCAAATGACAGTTGAAGACTTTAATGGCCTTTCTATCCCATAATTTACTTGTGTGAGATCTATCCCATAATTTCTTTATTTGAGACCTAGAGGTTATGCTTAGGTTAGAAAAAGGCCATTTTCTGGTATTGTTACTCAAAATACAGGAAACTTCCAGCCATTAAACGCAATCTACATGAAGAGAACGTTGTATTGCCGTATAGTGCATCGAAATCCATTGAAAGCTCGAGAAATGGCGCCACTTTGAAGATATTAGGGTACACAAGTAAATTAATGCGTACTTGTTGGCTTTAAATGCCAGTAACTCACTTTTCAACGTTTTCATCCCAAAATGGCACCTTTTTTCTCAGACCTAGTGGAAAATGTACATCTTTCACTAAGCAAATCGTTGCGCCATACGTCAGGCAAAGTTGGTTTTTCGCGAAAAAATTTGAACTACTCCTCCCCACCCCACACCACCCTCATAAAATACCTACAGATCAATTATTGGAAAGAAAGGCCAGAAAAGTCGTAAACTGTCATTTGCCCTTTCAAGAAAGCGGCAAAAACACGAGTAACTGGCTTTTAAAGCTTAAAGGCACACAAGATCTACGCTGTTTCCACAAAAGGAGCCCTAGAACCTAAAACCCCCTTTTGTGAAAACATGCTAGATCTTGTGTGCCTTTAGCTTTAAAAGCCAGTTACTCGTGTTTTTGCCGTTTTCTTGAAACGGCAAATGACAGTTGAAGACTTTAATGGCCTTTCTATCCCATAATTTACTTGTGTGAGATCTATCCCATAATTTCTTTATTTGAGACCTAGAGGTTATGCTTAGGTTAGAAAAAGGCCATTTTCTGGTATTGTTACTCAAAATACAGGAAACTTCCAGCCATTAAACGCAATCTACATGAAGAGAACGTTGTATTGCCGTATAGTGCATCGAAATCCATTGAAAGCTCGAGAAATGGCGCCACTTTGAAGATATTAGGGTACACAAGTAAATTAATGCGTACTTGTTGGCTTTAAATGCCAGTAACTCACTTTTCAACGTTTTCATCCCAAAATGGCACCTTTTTTCTCAGACCTAGTGGAAAATGTACATCTTTCACTAAGCAAATCGTTGCGCCATACGTCAGGCAAAGTTGGTTTTTCGCGAAAAATTTTGAACTACTCCTCCCCACCCCACACCACCCTCATAAAATACCTACAGATCAATTATTGGAAAGAAAGGCCAGAAAAGTCGTAAACTGTCATTTGCCCTTTCAAGAAAGCGGCAAAAACACGAGTAACTGGCTTTTAAAGCTTAAAGGCACACAAGATCTACGCTGTTTCCACAAAAGGAGCCCTAGAACCTAAAACCCCCTTTTGTGAAAACATGCTAGATATATATGTATCGGTAAAAGTTAAACCAATATGGAATTGGAAATTTTAAACTAGAAATTGAATTTAACAGAGCTGATTTGTTTTTTGAATGATTTTAAAGTAGGTAATGTGCGCAGAGCATCAGTTAAGCTATTCCAAGCTTTGGCAGCAGTGTATGAAATAGAGTGAAGCCCATATTTAGTTGTGTTACATTTAGGTACTGTAAGTTTACGCTGGCCTCTTAAGTTCTTAATGTTGCAGCGCTCTGAGAACATAGACCTGATATACATAGGCGATTGGCCACTAAGTGCCTTATAGACTGTAATACACATAAGTTGCAGTCGGCGGTTATAGAGACTAGGTCCTAACTTATTAAGCAAAGTTTCGTAGCTCGTTTTGGAAAAATCATTATAGACATATCTTAATGCTCGTTCGTTGAGTTTCTCGAGCTTAGAGGCATTGAGCACAGAACAGTGTAGCCAAACAGAACTACAGTAATTAAAACAAGGTAAGATAAAAGCTCTATAAAGACAAAATTTAGTGTACTCGGACAATATGTGTTTAAAGCGGCTTATGACTTCAACTTGCTTACACGCTTTTTTAGCAATTCTTGTAACGTGTCTATTAAAGTTTAATTGGTTATCTATTATAACCCCTAACAGTTCAATTTCTTCTATGGCCGGAATAGGTTCATTGTTCACACTTAGCGTCACACTTGGTCGTGTATTAGACCTAGAGAGCACCATAAGTTTGCATTTGTCGGGATTAAGTTCTAGTTTATTATAGTTAAACCATTCTACAGCTCTAGCTGTTTCTCTTGACAAAACGTCGGTCAAAAATGATTCATTATGATGGCTAAAGTATATTTGATTATCATCTGCATAATTTGAAAGTTTAGCTTCATCAATGAAAAAGAATAAGTCATTAATAAAAATATTAAAAAACAAAGGGCCAAGCACTGAACCTTGAGGAACACCACTACGGATTATGGACCAATCAGAAGTCGAGTCTTCAACTTTTACTCTCTGTAGTCGGCCATGGAGATAGCTCTCTAAAAGAGAGCAGCTGCTCTCAGATACACCATAAGCCCTTAGTTTCGCAAGCAGTAGGTTATGAGGGATTCTATCAAAGGCTTTGCTTAGATCCATCAGAACAGTTCCAACAATCAAATTGTTGTCGAGGTCACGTTTCCAGTCCTCTATAATCCTTAGCAGAACACCTTCGCAGTTGTAGTGCTTGCGATAGGCTGATAAGAATATGGATAACAGTGGTGAAAAATGTTCAACCAGCTGATTGTGGAGGCACCTGTCCAATATCTGTATCCAGAGGAGCCATGTATTCCATATGAAGAGGTCAGTGGCTTGTGGTATTCTTGTCGGTTATGTAAGAATGGTCCAAAGAGTATTTTCAGCTGTGTTGAACCAGAGACTGGTTTGTTGAAGATACCAACACCACTTTCACATTTGGCTAATGTCTGGGAAAAGGGGCAAGTAGCACTCTGTGGTCCGTTCTCAACCACTCTGAGGAAAGCAAACCCATGGACTAAGTCATGGACTCATATTGCTGGAGAGGTGAACATTTTGCACAAACTAGACAAGCATTACTATGGTATGTATGGATTTCTAGTCAGCAAGGAAAGTGAAGTGCCAGTATTTGACTCTAATGGTAGAGTGGTAGAAGCAATCAGATGGCTGCGTCAGAACAATCCCCTTTACAGGGAGTTTTTTGCCAACTATGAGACGCTATACAGATATGACCCTACCAGGCCAGTGGTGATTGCATCATCAACGGATGCTACTGATTCTAAAGAAAGGAAAATTGCAGAAAATCTCGAAGGCGATGATGCAGGGCTGGTGATACCTTTTGTCACTGAGAAACAGGTACCAAAACTTGAAGAAAGTGAAGATATTGCTGGGATACAACACCCTGGTAGAACAGTGGAAGAATTGAGGGTTGAGCTTGAGAGGATGACAAAGGTACATACATGTACATGTACTTTACATTTATATAAATTAATCTATATTTGGCTTTAGAATTGGTATTTTCTATAGAAAATGCTAAATTATTTTAGGAAGCCTTAATTTGGTCTATTTCTCTGAATTGTTAGTAGTTTTGATCTGCTACATACAAGTATATTTACTTAATATACATTGTAAGTTATACCATGACAAGACGGAAATTAGTGATTAAATTTCCCTGCAAGCTAAGGGAGAGTTACTTTGTGGAAGTCCTGAGGCCACTTCAGCCAAGGGCCTTTTACAAACTCTCCCAAGGCTCGAGTGGGAATTTCATCACTAATTTCCTGAATTGTTATGTGAGGGTGAGGAGATATGAAAAGGAAATAGTACATACATGTACTTATTGACTGAGTGGGAGGGCTGGATGGGACAATATTTGGCCAAAGGTTGTTACATGTAAGTATGGAGTCCATACAAAATCACAGACAGCCAAAATTGTTCTGTTCAGATTGACTTGAGGGTTTAATTTCCCCTCCCTCTGGTACACATACACGTAGCGAAACTGCAATTTATTTAAAATATACATGTACTATGTGAATCCCCCCCCCCCCCCCCCCAAATAATAATAATAACTACATCTAGTAGGTAAAAATTATGTAGAAAGAATCCGTACATGTACATGTAGGTGAAGATATAATTACCTAAAAAATAATGTAATAGCCATAGGTACATGTACATGTAAGTTTAAGTTTGGCTAAAATGAATATTTACCCAGAACATACAAGGCATGTATACACCATAATTATGTAGATGTACTGTACACTAAGCCAATCTTAGTAACTGTATTAAGTAAGTAATGTACTTATTCCTGTGTGTAACTAGGTTTCATACATACAATCGTTGCCAAAAGGTGTTGGCACGATAAGACAATTTTGGCTATATCATATTCTCATTAGATTTTATGCGATTTTTCGGACCCCCTCCCCCCCTACTCAATGTTGGGTCTTGATTTGTGTGACATCTCTCTCGCAAATTAAAAATATAAAACCAAATCACTAACTGACAACGCAACATTGAACGGGGGAGAGGGGGAAGACCTGTGTTTTAATCATGTGAAGTTGTTGGAATGACAGAAAATGTGAATCGTGCCAACACTTTTGGCAACGATTGTCTGAGAATTGATTTTGCTCTAAAAGTAGTTGTTATTCATGAATCGCTTTCAAATTTTACCCCAAAGCAACATACCTCATGAAAAACATTTTCTGCAAAGAAAATTCTACAACGGCTTTGCTATGTTGTTGTTATGACGTCATAATTATTTTACCCATGCTACAACGCGAAAATATGTTTACTCAAGGCCATGAAATATTAGATATTTCAATAAAATCGACGATTTTACGTTAATGTCTAATAGAAAAGGCATTACTGCGTCATACTTTTGTTTTATTTATTTGTTGTAGGAAATAGAACTGAAATATTGCGTGTCACGTGCAAAGTATCTGGTTTACCTAGTGTCTCAAATTGCGCGCGATAAATCACTTAGCCACGACATAATAACATATTTTATGCTACAGTAAAGGTATATCAAGAGTTGAGACCACACCATTATCCTTCCCAAACTAGTGATACGGCGCAAAATGCAATGAGAGACATAAAAACAGAATTCCTAGCAATTCCACCAAGGTTACTCGATCTTAATCCAATAGTAAATGTATTTCACCTTGTTAAAAAAAGGGTTCGGACAGATGCGATAAGAAATCAACTGACAAAAGAATCCTTTGTCAATTTCAAAGAACGGATTATACGAACACTGCATTCGTTTGATGAAGAAGTAGTGGACAAAACGATAAATAGTATGGCACGAAGAATTGCAGCTATAATTAGGGATAAACGTTTCAGAACAAGGTATTAAAACTTTTCTGTACGAACGTTTACGCTTATTTTGTAGCGGTTCTCCAACGGTACTCCAACGGTACTCCAACGGTACTCCAACGGTACTCCAACGGTACTCCAACGGTACTCCATTGTTTCTTTTTGTATCTTGACATGATAGATATGTTTTGTTCATTATTTCCATTGACAATATTGACTGTAGTAGAACAGGAATCAAGTTTTACTAAAGTGTTGAGGAAATTTGTCAACTTTTCAACATTTTGACAACGGTTCTCCACGGTTCTCCACAAAATTAGTTAAAAACTAAGAATATTATATCTTTTATTAATCCCGTTCGTGGAGAACCGTTGCAAAGAAGCACAAATCAACCTCCCAACCATTCAAAATTGTATCAGTATGTAAGGTATTGACATCAACTCCATAAAAATGTAGAAGAACACACATTTTTTTAATGAACCATTAAATTTAATACTATCTTATTGCATGGAGAACCGTTGGAGAATCGTTGGAGAACCGATGGAGAACCGTCAGCATATATATATATATGTTTTAAGTTCGTAAATGTAAAGTTAATCACGCTTTTCCAAGCTTACACCGCTACGGTTTGATGAAATACTGGGAAATAAACACTTCCCCGACTACATCCATATATTTCCTACACGTATATAACTCAACTACAATCGTTACAAATACTGTCCCTAACTAAACCACAGGGAGCCCAAGCACTGTTAATGCACTGAATCACAGGGAGCCCGGCGAGAGTAAATATGAACTACATTAATGACTTTACTTTCATGCAAATGATATTTCACCACCGACAGAAACCGTTTCTTAAATAAAATTGAACTATGTACTAGCTTTGAAATACAAAACAATATTCCTCTGACGTTCCCCGTTATCTACACTGTCAATCGTTGGTTCTTGTTGGTCTCATTCGCCATTTTTTCTTCTTGTCATCGTCGTTAAAAGTCAGAACACACCTGAATATGTCTTGTTCAGACACATATACTAAGTGTAAATATTTGATGGATAACAAACATATGTTTGTAGTGATATACGGGCGTTAACGTTATTTAGGAATTCAGACAATCGTTGCCAAAAGGTGTTGGCACGATAAGACAATTTTGGCTATATCATATTCTCATTAGATTTTATGCGATTTTTCGGACCCCCTCCCCCCCTACTCAATGTTGGGTCTTGATTTGTGTGACATCTCTCTCGCAAATTAAAAATATAAAACCAAATCACTAACTGACAACGCAACATTGAACGGGGGAGAGGGGGAAGACCTGTGTTTTAATCATGTGAAGTTGTTGGAATGACAGAAAATGTGAATCGTGCCAACACTTTTGGCAACGATTGTCTGAGAATTGATTTTGCTCTAAAAGTAGTTGTTATTCATGAATCGCTTTCAAATTTTACCCCAAAGCAACATACCTCATGAAAAACATTTTCTGCAAAGAAAATTCTACAACGGCTTTGCTATGTTGTTGTTATGACGTCATAATTATTTTACCCATGCTACAACGCGAAAATATGTTTACTCAAGGCCATGAAATATTAGATATTTCAATAAAATCGACGATTTTACGTTAATGTCTAATAGAAAAGGCATTACTGCGTCATACTTTTGTTTTATTTATTTGTTGTAGGAAATAGAACTGAAATATTGCGTGTCACGTGCAAAGTATCTGGTTTACCTAGTGTCTCAAATTGCGCGCGATAAATCACTTAGCCACGACATAATAACATATTTTATGCTACAGTAAAGGTATATCAAGAGTTGAGACCACACCATTATCCTTCCCAAACTAGTGATACGGCGCAAAATGCAATGAGAGACATAAAAGCAGAATTCCTAGCAATTCCACCAAGGTTACTCGATCTTAATCCAATAGTAAATGTATTTCACCTTGTTAAAAAAAGGGTTCGGACAGATGCGATAAGAAATCAACTGACAAAAGAATCCTTTGTCAATTTCAAAGAACGGATTATACGAACACTGCATTCGTTTGATGAAGAAGTAGTGGACAAAACGATAAATAGTATGGCACGAAGAATTGCAGCTATAATTAGGGATAAACGTTTCAGAACAAGGTATTAAAACTTTTCTGTACGAACGTTTACGCTTATTTTGTAGCGGTTCTCCAACGGTACTCCAACGGTACTCCAACGGTACTCCAACGGTACTCCAACGGTACTCCAACGGTACTCCAACGGTACTCCAACGGTACTCCAACGGTACTCCATTGTTTCTTTTTGTATCTTGACATGATAGATATGTTTTGTTCATTATTTCCATTGACAATATTGACTGTAGTAGAACAGGAATCAAGTTTTACTAAAGTGTTGAGGAAATTTGTCAACTTTTCAACATTTTGACAACGGTTCTCCACGGTTCTCCACAAAATTAGTTAAAAACTAAGAATATTATATCTTTTATTAATCCCGTTCGTGGAGAACCGTTGCAAAGAAGCACAAATCAACCTCCCAACCATTCAAAATTGTATCAGTATGTAAGGTATTGACATCAACTCCATAAAAATGTAGAAGAACACACATTTTTTTAATGAACCATTAAATTTAATACTATCTTATTGCATGGAGAACCGTTGGAGAATCGTTGGAGAACCGATGGAGAACCGTCAGCATATATATATATATGTTTTAAGTTCGTAAATGTAAAGTTAATCACGCTTTTCCAAGCTTACACCGCTACGGTTTGATGAAATACTGGGAAATAAACACTTCCCCGACTACATCCATATATTTCCTACACGTATATAACTCAACTACAATCGTTACAAATACTGTCCCTAACTAAACCACAGGGAGCCCAAGCACTGTTAATGCACTGAATCACAGGGAGCCCGGCGAGAGTAAATATGAACTACATTAATGACTTTACTTTCATGCAAATGATATTTCACCACCGACAGAAACCGTTTCTTAAATAAAATTGAACTATGTACTAGCTTTGAAATACAAAACAATATTCCTCTGACGTTCCCCGTTATCTACACTGTCAATCGTTGGTTCTTGTTGGTCTCATTCGCCATTTTTTCTTCTTGTCATCGTCGTTAAAAGTCAGAACACACCTGAATATGTCTTGTTCAGACACATATACTAAGTGTAAATATTTGATGGATAACAAACATATGTTTGTAGTGATATACGGGCGTTAACGTTATTTAGGAATTCAGACAATCGTTGCCAAAAGGTGTTGGCACGATAAGACAATTTTGGCTATATCATATTCTCATTAGATTTTATGCGATTTTTCGGACCCCCTCCCCCCCTACTCAATGTTGGGTCTTGATTTGTGTGACATCTCTCTCGCAAATTAAAAATATAAAACCAAATCACTAACTGACAACGCAACATTGAACGGGGGAGAGGGGGAAGACCTGTGTTTTAATCATGTGAAGTTGTTGGAATGACAGAAAATGTGAATCGTGCCAACACTTTTGGCAACGATTGTCTGAGAATTGATTTTGCTCTAAAAGTAGTTGTTATTCATGAATCGCTTTCAAATTTTACCCCAAAGCAACATACCTCATGAAAAACATTTTCTGCAAAGAAAATTCTACAACGGCTTTGCTATGTTGTTGTTATGACGTCATAATTATTTTACCCATGCTACAACGCGAAAATATGTTTACTCAAGGCCATGAAATATTAGATATTTCAATAAAATCGACGATTTTACGTTAATGTCTAATAGAAAAGGCATTACTGCGTCATACTTTTGTTTTATTTATTTGTTGTAGGAAATAGAACTGAAATATTGCGTGTCACGTGCAAAGTATCTGGTTTACCTAGTGTCTCAAATTGCGCGCGATAAATCACTTAGCCACGACATAATAACATATTTTATGCTACAGTAAAGGTATATCAAGAGTTGAGACCACACCATTATCCTTCCCAAACTAGTGATACGGCGCAAAATGCAATGAGAGACATAAAAGCAGAATTCCTAGCAATTCCACCAAGGTTACTCGATCTTAATCCAATAGTAAATGTATTTCACCTTGTTAAAAAAAGGGTTCGGACAGATGCGATAAGAAATCAACTGACAAAAGAATCCTTTGTCAATTTCAAAGAACGGATTATACGAACACTGCATTCGTTTGATGAAGAAGTAGTGGACAAAACGATAAATAGTATGGCACGAAGAATTGCAGCTATAATTAGGGATAAACGTTTCAGAACAAGGTATTAAAACTTTTCTGTACGAACGTTTACGCTTATTTTGTAGCGGTTCTCCAACGGTACTCCAACGGTACTCCAACGGTACTCCAACGGTACTCCAACGGTACTCCAACGGTACTCCATTGTTTCTTTTTGTATCTTGACATGATAGATATGTTTTGTTCATTATTTCCATTGACAATATTGACTGTAGTAGAACAGGAATCAAGTTTTACTAAAGTGTTGAGGAAATTTGTCAACTTTTCAACATTTTGACAACGGTTCTCCACGGTTCTCCACAAAATTAGTTAAAAACTAAGAATATTATATCTTTTATTAATCCCGTTCGTGGAGAACCGTTGCAAAGAAGCACAAATCAACCTCCCAACCATTCAAAATTGTATCAGTATGTAAGGTATTGACATCAACTCCATAAAAATGTAGAAGAACACACATTTTTTTAATGAACCATTAAATTTAATACTATCTTATTGCATGGAGAACCGTTGGAGAATCGTTGGAGAACCGATGGAGAACCGTCAGCATATATATATATATGTTTTAAGTTCGTAAATGTAAAGTTAATCACGCTTTTCCAAGCTTACACCGCTACGGTTTGATGAAATACTGGGAAATAAACACTTCCCCGACTACATCCATATATTTCCTACACGTATATAACTCAACTACAATCGTTACAAATACTGTCCCTAACTAAACCACAGGGAGCCCAAGCACTGTTAATGCACTGAATCACAGGGAGCCCGGCGAGAGTAAATATGAACTACATTAATGACTTTACTTTCATGCAAATGATATTTCACCACCGACAGAAACCGTTTCTTAAATAAAATTGAACTATGTACTAGCTTTGAAATACAAAACAATATTCCTCTGACGTTCCCCGTTATCTACACTGTCAATCGTTGGTTCTTGTTGGTCTCATTCGCCATTTTTTCTTCTTGTCATCGTCGTTAAAAGTCAGAACACACCTGAATATGTCTTGTTCAGACACATATACTAAGTGTAAATATTTGATGGATAACAAACATATGTTTGTAGTGATATACGGGCGTTAACGTTATTTAGGAATTCAGACAATCGTTGCCAAAAGGTGTTGGCACGATAAGACAATTTTGGCTATATCATATTCTCATTAGATTTTATGCGATTTTTCGGACCCCCTCCCCCCCTACTCAATGTTGGGTCTTGATTTGTGTGACATCTCTCTCGCAAATTAAAAATATAAAACCAAATCACTAACTGACAACGCAACATTGAACGGGGGAGAGGGGGAAGACCTGTGTTTTAATCATGTGAAGTTGTTGGAATGACAGAAAATGTGAATCGTGCCAACACTTTTGGCAACGATTGTCTGAGAATTGATTTTGCTCTAAAAGTAGTTGTTATTCATGAATCGCTTTCAAATTTTACCCCAAAGCAACATACCTCATGAAAAACATTTTCTGCAAAGAAAATTCTACAACGGCTTTGCTATGTTGTTGTTATGACGTCATAATTATTTTACCCATGCTACAACGCGAAAATATGTTTACTCAAGGCCATGAAATATTAGATATTTCAATAAAATCGACGATTTTACGTTAATGTCTAATAGAAAAGGCATTACTGCGTCATACTTTTGTTTTATTTATTTGTTGTAGGAAATAGAACTGAAATATTGCGTGTCACGTGCAAAGTATCTGGTTTACCTAGTGTCTCAAATTGCGCGCGATAAATCACTTAGCCACGACATAATAACATATTTTATGCTACAGTAAAGGTATATCAAGAGTTGAGACCACACCATTATCCTTCCCAAATTAGTGATACGGCGCAAAATGCAATGAGAGACATAAAAGCAGAATTCCTAGCAATTCCACCAAGGTTACTCGATCTTAATCCAATAGTAAATGTATTTCACCTTGTTAAAAAAAGGGTTCGGACAGATGCGATAAGAAATCAACTGACAAAAGAATCCTTTGTCAATTTCAAAGAACGGATTATACGAACACTGCATTCGTTTGATGAAGAAGTAGTGGACAAAACGATAAATAGTATGGCACGAAGAATTGCAGCTATAATTAGGGATAAACGTTTCAGAACAAGGTATTAAAACTTTTCTGTACGAACGTTTACGCTTATTTTGTAGCGGTTCTCCAACGGTACTCCAACGGTACTCCAACGGTACTCCAACGGTACTCCAACGGTACTCCAACGGTACTCCAACGGTACTCCAACGGTACTCCAACGGTACTCCATTGTTTCTTTTTGTATCTTGACATGATAGATATGTTTTGTTCATTATTTCCATTGACAATATTGACTGTAGTAGAACAGGAATCAAGTTTTACTAAAGTGTTGAGGAAATTTGTCAACTTTTCAACATTTTGACAACGGTTCTCCACGGTTCTCCACAAAATTAGTTAAAAACTAAGAATATTATATCTTTTATTAATCCCGTTCGTGGAGAACCGTTGCAAAGAAGCACAAATCAACCTCCCAACCATTCAAAATTGTATCAGTATGTAAGGTATTGACATCAACTCCATAAAAATGTAGAAGAACACACATTTTTTTAATGAACCATTAAATTTAATACTATCTTATTGCATGGAGAACCGTTGGAGAATCGTTGGAGAACCGATGGAGAACCGTCAGCATATATATATATATGTTTTAAGTTCGTAAATGTAAAGTTAATCACGCTTTTCCAAGCTTACACCGCTACGGTTTGATGAAATACTGGGAAATAAACACTTCCCCGACTACATCCATATATTTCCTACACGTATATAACTCAACTACAATCGTTACAAATACTGTCCCTAACTAAACCACAGGGAGCCCAAGCACTGTTAATGCACTGAATCACAGGGAGCCCGGCGAGAGTAAATATGAACTACATTAATGACTTTACTTTCATGCAAATGATATTTCACCACCGACAGAAACCGTTTCTTAAATAAAATTGAACTATGTACTAGCTTTGAAATACAAAACAATATTCCTCTGACGTTCCCCGTTATCTACACTGTCAATCGTTGGTTCTTGTTGGTCTCATTCGCCATTTTTTCTTCTTGTCATCGTCGTTAAAAGTCAGAACACACCTGAATATGTCTTGTTCAGACACATATACTAAGTGTAAATATTTGATGGATAACAAACATATGTTTGTAGTGATATACGGGCGTTAACGTTATTTAGGAATTCAGACAATCGTTGCCAAAAGGTGTTGGCACGATAAGACAATTTTGGCTATATCATATTCTCATTAGATTTTATGCGATTTTTCGGACCCCCTCCCCCCCTACTCAATGTTGGGTCTTGATTTGTGTGACATCTCTCTCGCAAATTAAAAATATAAAACCAAATCACTAACTGACAACGCAACATTGAACGGGGGAGAGGGGGAAGACCTGTGTTTTAATCATGTGAAGTTGTTGGAATGACAGAAAATGTGAATCGTGCCAACACTTTTGGCAACGATTGTCTGAGAATTGATTTTGCTCTAAAAGTAGTTGTTATTCATGAATCGCTTTCAAATTTTACCCCAAAGCAACATACCTCATGAAAAACATTTTCTGCAAAGAAAATTCTACAACGGCTTTGCTATGTTGTTGTTATGACGTCATAATTATTTTACCCATGCTACAACGCGAAAATATGTTTACTCAAGGCCATGAAATATTAGATATTTCAATAAAATCGACGATTTTACGTTAATGTCTAATAGAAAAGGCATTACTGCGTCATACTTTTGTTTTATTTATTTGTTGTAGGAAATAGAACTGAAATATTGCGTGTCACGTGCAAAGTATCTGGTTTACCTAGTGTCTCAAATTGCGCGCGATAAATCACTTAGCCACGACATAATAACATATTTTATGCTACAGTAAAGGTATATCAAGAGTTGAGACCACACCATTATCCTTCCCAAACTAGTGATACGGCGCAAAATGCAATGAGAGACATAAAAGCAGAATTCCTAGCAATTCCACCAAGGTTACTCGATCTTAATCCAATAGTAAATGTATTTCACCTTGTTAAAAAAAGGGTTCGGACAGATGCGATAAGAAATCAACTGACAAAAGAATCCTTTGTCAATTTCAAAGAACGGATTATACGAACACTGCATTCGTTTGATGAAGAAGTAGTGGACAAAACGATAAATAGTATGGCACGAAGAATTGCAGCTATAATTAGGGATAAACGTTTCAGAACAAGGTATTAAAACTTTTCTGTACGAACGTTTACGCTTATTTTGTAGCGGTTCTCCAACGGTACTCCAACGGTACTCCAACGGTACTCCAACGGTACTCCAACGGTACTCCAACGGTACTCCAACGGTACTCCAACGGTACTCCAACGGTACTCCAACGGTACTCCAACGGTACTCCAACGGTACTCCAACGGTACTCCAACGGTACTCCATTGTTTCTTTTTGTATCTTGACATGATAGATATGTTTTGTTCATTATTTCCATTGACAATATTGACTGTAGTAGAACAGGAATCAAGTTTTACTAAAGTGTTGAGAAAATTTGTCAACTTTTCAACATTTTGACAACGGTTCTCCACGGTTCTCCACAAAATTAGTTAAAAACTAAGAATATTATATCTTTTATTAATCCCGTTCGTGGAGAACCGTTGCAAAGAAGCACAAATCAACCTCCCAACCATTCAAAATTGTATCAGTATGTAAGGTATTGACATCAACTCCATAAAAATGTAGAAGAACACACATTTTTTTAATGAACCATTAAATTTAATACTATCTTATTGCATGGAGAACCGTTGGAGAATCGTTGGAGAACCGATGGAGAACCGTCAGCATATATATATATATGTTTTAAGTTCGTAAATGTAAAGTTAATCACGCTTTTCCAAGCTTACACCGCTACGGTTTGATGAAATACTGGGAAATAAACACTTCCCCGACTACATCCATATATTTCCTACACGTATATAACTCAACTACAATCGTTACAAATACTGTCCCTAACTAAACCACAGGGAGCCCAAGCACTGTTAATGCACTGAATCACAGGGAGCCCGGCGAGAGTAAATATGAACTACATTAATGACTTTACTTTCATGCAAATGATATTTCACCACCGACAGAAACCGTTTCTTAAATAAAATTGAACTATGTACTGGCTTTGAAATACAAAACAATATTCCTCTGACGTTCCCCGTTATCTACACTGTCAATCGTTGGTTCTTGTTGGTCTCATTCGCCATTTTTTCTTCTTGTCATCGTCGTTAAAAGTCAGAACACACCTGAATATGTCTTGTTCAGACACATATACTAAGTGTAAATATTTGATGGATAACAAACATATGTTTGTAGTGATATACGGGCGTTAACGTTATTTAGGAATTCAGACAATCGTTGCCAAAAGGTGTTGGCACGATAAGACAATTTTGGCTATATCATATTCTCATTAGATTTTATGCGATTTTTCGGATCCCCTCCCCCCCTACTCAATGTTGGGTCTTGATTTGTGTGACATCTCTCTCGCAAATTAAAAATATAAAACCAAATCACTAACTGACAACGCAACATTGAACGGGGGAGAGGGGGAAGACCTGTGTTTTAATCATGTGAAGTTGTTGGAATGACAGAAAATGTGAATCGTGCCAACACTTTTGGCAACGATTGTAGATCCAGACCTTGAAGCTAAAGCATGGCCTCACCTCTTTCCTTATGGATCAGGAAGCTGGTGTTATGGAAAGGGAGTTGGTATGACTGACTATTGTAAGCATAGACTACTGAACTATGATGTTCGATGGAGGTCAGACCCACATTGGAGCTTCTTCTGGTACGATAGAATGATAAAGTCCAGAATATTCTACTTCAATAAGGTCAAAAGAGCAAAGCGAACAGTGGAAGAGGGTCCTTTGACTGCAGAGCAGGTGAACAAGGAAACAGACAGTAAAAATCCATATGACGTGTATGGTCAAGATGTTCCCACTACAATACCAGGCTCAAGGGGATACTGGAGTGGTAGACTTTTGGACATCCTAGCAATGAGCAGAGAGCTGGGAAAACCAGACTTTTTTGTGACGCTGACACAAAATGATGGCTGGCCAGAATTACAGGCATACATCAAGAAAGGACCCGGTGGTACTGGTAATGTGTCTAAATTTGATGACTGTCTTCAGACAGGTGAGCATCCAGATCCAGCCATGGAGTACCCAACAGAGACAGTGGTGGCTTTCCAGGAGAGATTTAAACTGTTCAAAGCAAAAGTGTTTGAGAAAGCTGATGGCCCACTTGGTAATGTGAAAGACTACTGGTACAGATTTGAATACCAGCATCGAGGAGCTTTGCACGTCCACATGGTGATTTGGTGTGAAGAGGGATCCATTCCAGAAAATGTTGTCTCTGGGGAAATGCCAAGGAGCCAGGAGTCAGATGACAGCTTCACCAACGCCTGTCGGTCTTACGTTAAGAAATTCCAGATACACGGATGCCGGCCAGAGAGGTGTTTCAAAGGTGGCAATAATAAAGTTCTTGAAAGCTGTAAATATGGATTCCCATTTAAGCTACAGGAAATTGAAGGGGTAGATGAGAGTGGCACAAGATTGCTGTATGTGCGCAGAAGTCATGAAGACCTGAATGTTGTGCCATACAACCTGCCCATTCTTATGATGTGGGGAGCACACATTAACGTTCAGAAGATCACATCTGGTGGTTGGGAGATGTACTTAGCAAAGTATGTGGCTAAAGCTGAACCATCATTTGACCTGAAGTTACCAGAAGGAGTATCTGATCCAGAGAGGTACTTACGAAGTCGCATTGTTGGCCGACTAGAAGTGGATAATACCCTTCTTGGTTTCCACCTTTGCCGTGGCAGTCGCACTGTGACATTTCTACCAACAGACCTCAACCCAGACTATGGGATAATAAAGAGAAAACAGCATTTGCCACAGGACCACAAATCTACAGATGTCTTCTATGACACACTGTTAGACAAGTACCTTGACAGGAGTGAAAGTTTGAAAGATGTGCTGTACCCTGACTACATTAGAAAGTACAGATTTCTACAGGGTGGCAAGAATTCCTTTGTCGGTGGCAGTTTTGACAAAGATGATGATAACGATGATAGTGGCGATGAAGAACAGGTTGATGATGAGGGTTCCGATCCTGAAGAATCGCCAAGTCACAGACTAGCCAAGACGATTGACGATACCAGTATGGAGGAAAATAGGAAGCGCACTTGCTCCTCTATGAGTACTGGAACAAAGAGGCTGCGAAGTTCAACAGAGGTTATGCATGGTAGAAAGAGAGGCCGCAAAATTGTTGTGACTGATACAAAAGGCAGGCAGCTTGTCAAGAGGAAAAATGGCAAAGAAGCGGTACCACGGTGGCGGTTCTACAAACCCAATGGTGATGATCAAGAGAAATACTATGAGCAGAAGATACTGTTGAATGTACCCATTACCAGAAACGATGTTAGAAATAACAGCATCTTCTCTGACAAGAACCAAAGCAAGACTTACATGGAGGAATGCATGATACGTGGTATACTTGATAAGCAGCAGGATGCATTTGACACACTCAAGCAGGCAGTCCACATAGGCTATACGATGGAAAGATTGCATGATCTGGCTCAGTCATTTGTTAACACCAACATGATTACCAGTGAAGAGTCTGACACATTTCTATACGATGTACAAATGTTTCGTCCCAAGGAGAGTGATGAGAAACAGAGAGAAGTAGGCGATGGACTCCAAGTTGAAGACGATGAAAGTCTTGGAGATTTGTGCGTTAAGGGAGAAAAAGTTGACCTTGAAGCCTTGACCAGCTCATTGACTGATTCACAGAGAAGGGTGTACAACCATGTTGATGAAAAATTGTCAAAAGGCGAGCAGATCCTGGCATGTATCGTAGGCGCGGCAGGCACCGGCAAGTCCTATTTGATCAAAGCTATTGCTGAGCTGATGAAAACATGTCATTCAAAGACTGTTGTCAACCTTGCAACGACTGGTGTGGCTGCATATCTCATCAACGGTTCAACAGTTCACAGCTTCTTTAAGATGAATATCGAGTGTGAGTCATTTCTTCAGCGTGGTACACCAGAGTTCAGTTTGGTAAGAAACATTGACACCTTAATTATAGATGAATTCTCTATGCTGGAGTTTAAGGTGTTCCTTGCAATGGACAAAGTAACCAGGGAAACATCAATTGGTCCAAAGAGAGCCTTGCCTTTTGGAGGTAAGAATGTCATATTAATTGGTGACCCTGCACAATTGCCAGCTATCAGCCGTGATATTTATGAGAGTTACTCATTCCAAATGTTTGACATCATGCTCCTGAAAGAGGTCAAAAGGCAAGAGAATGGGATTTTCGTAGATGTCTTACAGAAGGTGAGAGTGGGAACGTGTGATGAAGAAGTGAAAAGAGTGCTGTGCTCTAGACTTGTGCCACCCGAGAAACAGCATGAAATTTCTGTTGGAGATGGTGCTATCATAGTCTCCAAAAGAGTGGAAAGAGATTACTGGAATAAGCAGTTCCTGAACAACATGCCAGGAGAGATGTATGCATTTGAGGCAGAAGACACTGATGGAGAGAACCGTCCACTCAGTGAAGTTGAGAAGGAGAACATAAAGAAATACCACAGAGAAAGACTTCCAGACAACCTACAGTTAAAGGTTGGGGCAAGAGTTGTGCTTCTTCGCAATTTGGATGTAAAGCAGGGTTGGGTCAATGGAACATTGGCTAAAGTCATAAGAATCGAAAGTAACTGGGTCATTATCCAGCGTTTAGACTGCGACAAAAGGCTCGTCGTTCAGAAGTACATGCAAAATGTTGGAGCCAAATTCAGCACAGCAGGAGTCATCAGACATCAATTTCCATTGATGCTTGGCTGGGCACTAACTGTGCATAAGGTTCAAGGCATGACATTGAGTACTGCATATGTGCTAATGAATGATTGTTTCTTTGCTAGTGGACAAGCATATGTTGCCCTGAGTCGAGTGAGACGAACTAAAATCAGTTCTCAATAAAGTTCATGCGAAGATTGCCGCTCTGCGTAGAATCAGGAACTTTATTGATAGTGACACGGCATTGAAACTATACAAGGCGTATGTCCTCCCTCATTTTGACTACTGTAGCCCTCTTTTAATAGGAATCAATAATACCTTATCAGATAAGTTAGAGCATACTAACTATTATGTACTCAGAACTCTTTTTAAGATACCTAAGTCTATTAGATATGAACAGATTTTGTCACAGTATAACTTAGAATCTATTAAGCATAGGCGCTGTGCGCAAGCTCTTACACTTATTTATAAAGGTTATCCTAACTATATAAGTAATATGTTTCGTAACAAAAACTGTACTTACAATCTCCGTGGAAATGGAAGTAGACTTACTCAGCCGGCCCCCAATACTAGTTTCAAACACAGATCCTTTTCGTATATTGCATGCCGACTCTGGAACAAACTACCTATTCATGTAAGGGAAGCTCCTAATCTTAAAAACTTTGCTGCAAAGCTTAAGAAACTTAAACTAGGCCAAGACGAGTGCCTTTGTATCCAGTGCTCTAGCTAGTGCTAGCCAGCTCATGACTCCATTTATATATGTATTATATTAGGATTATTATCGTAGATTTTTATCGTAGTTTTTATACTGATACTATTGAATTTGTTCTTGAACCATTCTTCCATAGTTTCCCTTAATTATTTAATGATGCTTTGTAGATGTATTGTTAGTTTTTATTGTAGAGACACGTACATTTTTGTAACGAGCCTTTTTAGGCTCAGTAATGTCACGTGGATAAATAAAGCAAAAAAAAAAAAAAAAAAAAGGATCTTCATCTGTTGGCGTTTGATGAACGAGTTATATTTTTGTCTGACAGACAAAAGCAACTGCTAGAATGGATGCAGAATGTTGACTCGGTACCATCCAGCATGAGGAAATTCCCTAAGCTGCCAGCACAGACCAAACTTAACATTGGAACAGAAGAGAAAGAGGAAAATGCAACTGCAGTCACAGAAGATGCAGGCTTGTCTACAAATGCTCAGTTCCAAAAAGATGTGTCCACCACTGTGAGAAGTACTGTTGTAGAATCAAAAAGAGTCTTTCATTTGGTGGACTGTTTGGTCTTCGAAGAAAATGTCACTTTGAAGAATGCTATTGCAGTTTTTCATCGTCATAGGCCCCTTTTTCACAGTTTGTTAGAGGAGCTAAGGTATGTCGAACCTGCTGTTTTTGTTCCAGGCAAACATCGTGTGGACACCACAGCTGAAGAAGTACTCCATCCACTGCTTGCTGCTAGTATATCACCTGTTCAAACGCCAGGTGACGGAAGCTGCATGTGGCATGCCATACAAAGGTTTTGACTGGGAGTACAGAAAATATGGAATGTTTACGCATGGTTACAGCATTAACTATGATAGAGAACAGAGACTACTTCGAAGAGATGATGACTCATGACGCATCAGCACATGCAAATTTTGAAGATGCTGTAAATGTGGCATTGACCCTAGGGTCATGGGGACATGAATATCATTTGCATGCGATGTGCATAGCCTTGCACCGTTCCATTCACAACTTCACATCTTTTGTCATATCAGATGGGTATATGCCAAATGAGATGAATCCAATTGACTCACTGGAGCAGCATTTGAACAGGGTGAGCGTGGTACTGTTCAGCATATCCTATACAAACCCCCTCGTGTGAACATGAGTGGAAGAACGCCACTTAGAATATTCTTCTCTACGAGTCATTACAGAGCCATGCTTCCAAAAGGAAAGGGTTTGGCTTTACCTGTCCCACAGACGAATATACTGGGAACCCATGCAAATCGGCTTTTGCTGACCCCGTATTACAGACTGCCGCTAGCAGAGATGCTGCAGCTACAGGCTGAACTACAGAGGATGGAAGAGTGAAAACAAATGTAATGGATGTGGTTATTATGAAACCATTGGTGCTCCAAATAGCATGTGTGCAAATGCCACAGACTGTCTTTTGTTTGCAGAATTTAACCTCAGTCTCTGTACAGTTATTGAACACTGATAATTATGCTGATATTAACCTGTGTGGTTAAGCAATGAATAATGGAAGCTTGATTAACCAAATGTGGTTATGGCAACCATTCGTGCTGGAAATAGCCTGTGTGGCTATGGCACAACCTTAAAGTGTGCGGATTACAACTCCTGTGTGGGGTGATTGCACACTAATTATGCTGAAATTAACCTGTGTGGTTAAGGCATGATTAATGGAAGCTTGATTAACCAAATGTGGTTATGGCAACCATTCGTGCTGGAAATAGCCTGTGTGGCTATGGCACAACCTTTAAAGTGTGCGGATTACAACTCCTGTGTGGGGTGATTGCACACTAATTATGCTGAAATTAACCTGTGTGGTTAAATGGCATGATTAATGGTAGAAACCATTCGTGCTTCAAATAACCCTTGGGTTATGGCACAAATATTGTTAAGTGTTGTATTTTGTGTATTCAGTGTAACAGTCCATGTGTACAGTGTATTTTGTACATGTACAAAAATGTAGTTGTATGCTATGTTTATATCTGGAAGTTGACTACAAATATTAGGTAAGTAATGAATTTGCATGTTATTTTTTATAATTATGTCTATTATCTAAAACTAAAACATTGCATGTATTAACTAAAACTGTCATTTTATAGCAATTTCTCTGATTATTTTTATATTTAATAGTTAGCAAAGTAGTATTTCAGGTTCTGAGACAATTCAATGTAGTAATAATGAAAGGGGACATAATTTTATGCAGATACATGTATATATGTAGTTCTACATCTTACTGAATTAACATACATAATTTATGTAACTTCCTCGTCAGTCAATTCTACATAACTCAAGAAGAATGCTGCCTACAATAGTATTGTAATTATATTTTAAAAAGTGCAATGCATGATCTACAAAACAAAATTTCAATAATGAATATACAATGTACATGTACACAGAAAAAAGTTAAATACAACATTATACCAATAGAGTGAGGGTATTACATGGAAGTACAGATACAGATACATAATTTATTTTCAAGTGTTTAATTGGCTTCATAACTCATGACTGAGCACAGTGATGATCATTCAAATAAGCTACCATACAGTATGTGACATGCATTAACCTGTTAGAATTTCTCTCATGTTTTATAATAATTATTTATTGTGTAGTATTTCAGTCTACAGTGGTACACATTTTAAAAGTTGAATACGGTACTTTGTGATGATCTCAAAACAATGAAGGTACATTTAACGTAAGATTATCCAGTGATTTAGCCAGAAACTGAGCCAGAAGGGACAATTTCTCCCTTTTGCGAGCAATCTGCCATTTCATTTCCTTTGGAAGCAGACAAAGCAGGACAATTTGTTGTCATATTTTTTGAAGGGACGAATGTGTTTTTAAAGCGGGAATGGTGCAATGCCACAGTGACTGACGTTCCCTCATTATCTATACCAAATAGCCTGACATTCAAGTAAACAGTATGTTTGGCAATTAAAACGTACAGATTAGTGGTCAATGTTAGTGGGGAGAAGTGTTGCGTTACTACTCAAAAATAGTAATAGCTGCCAAGGAGACAACACCTTCCTTGCTGGTTACTATATTTTATTTGCTGGCTGCCAAGTGCTGACTATCATGTTTTATTATAATTTCACAGCCTGTGCAAGTGCTACAGTCTATCAAATTTCATATCTGTCTATTTGTAATAATTGTACATGTATCTACAAAATGTATGTGTCTGTATTTTATTGGTTGAGCAAAGTCAGGTACTGTTTTTCCCCACATGCTAAAAGCTCATTAGGTTTTAATCAAACAGCCCCATTTTTTTACTGACTCGCAAACTTACAAATCAATTTAAGTGTTGAATAAAGTGGCCATTTCTAGACCCATTTCATTGCCTTCTTTTATATGCTTCAAGGTAATTAAATCATTTGCCATTTATGATGAAACAAGGCTTCACTATTACAAGTAGATGTAGCCCTTAGCATGAATATTTGGAAACTCAGGAGAACAGGTGAAGTCCCTCATGCAAAGATAATTAATTGTTGTGACAGCTTTTTCTCAAATTTTGACATGAACTGATGGGACTAGTGCTCCGGTTTACATGTACATAACTTCATAGTATTTATAAACATTTACCTAAGGTTTTTATTATACATATCACGACAATTCCATAGCATAAACGCTGTGTGTAAAAACCTATATCTTCTATTTTCACATGTGAATTATATTTGCGAAATTTAATGATACGTCCAATTGCCATCGCATATAGCTTTTTCACATGGTACCTGTGAAAAATATAACCAATGAGCAACAGGAAAACAGCAACTCAACCAATGAGATTCTTGTGCACATGTGAATGGCACTCAAATGGCTTGATCTCGGTTTCCTTTTGAAAAATGGCTGAAGGTTGTGAAGGCTCTTCCCACTTTGTTTCTTGTGACTGCTCTCTTTAGATGAATAATTTATAGATTAAACAAATAACAAAAATACACTTAGCAAGACACAGAGATTTCATTGAGGACTACTACATGTACATGTACATGTAGTTCTCCAAATTCAACAAAACGTTGTTGTCGCTATGATTGAATCTGATAGTGACTGAATCGATTCTGACTGGAAACTGCTAGTTTGAGCCGTTGAATTATTAACAATGTCATTTATTCTTGTGTGATGCATAATAAACAGCTCAAAGACTCGCTCGTTTGTTTTCTCAACCTTCACAACGCGTGATTAAAAACCCATACACCACACTTGCTATAAAGTAGTCTCAAGATATTTTATTAGGTACATGTAATTACGACTGTGCTCAGTCCATATGTATGAAGAGCAAAAAACTATGTAGTTAACTCAAGGTAAAAAACAAATTAGCTACATAATTCTTACTAAATATTGTACATTTTAAAAATGACTAATTCATTTTTATACTATTATGTTAATTTACAGGTACTAAACAAACAATTACCACTACATGGTGGACATACCAGGACTGCTCTAATGTAATGAAAGGTTGGTATGATCATGCATTGCACCATACACAATATTATTATAAATGGTCATTACTTACAAGCTCCTTGGATTTTTTTTATGATAATCCATCCATACACCTCCAACTACATGTAAGCCTAATAGATACTGTGAGCTTGACCTTTATCGTCACTATTAATCGTGACATCTTTTTTTTATTATTATCTTGTCAAGCTACAATGTAGCTGTATTGTAATGTTCTGTACAAGTTATATGGTAAATGAACTTATTGATTGAAATGTTATTGAGCATATTTACAAAATCACGATATCATTTATTTCTAGTGTTAATCATTATTGATACTCAAAGGAGAACTGAACCCAAAATCTACCCAATCACTATACAAAGATGTATTTCAAATAAATAAGGTTGTACGATAATTATTATATTTATCCATAAATTGTGTATCTACAGTATGAACTTACAGAGAGAATTACATGTACACATGTAATTTTAAAATAACCCATTGTATGCTGATAAATCTAGCTGGCATTAGTGCAAAATTCAAAAATCATACATCACAGTGTACATATCATTAAAAAACTAAAGGAAGAACAGTCGCACCTCCAACACAAAGAAAACACAATAGTCCAGTTTTTCAATACTGGCAACAACATGGCAAAACTATACGTCCGATGTAACCAATTACGAGACTCAAGCAAATTCTTCACATACATGTACAATATACATGATGATTGTATAACACTCAGATTGTGATTGAGGAAAGATTTCTTTGTTTTTTTCATTGCTCAAAGACTCACTCATTCGTTTTCTCAATCTTCAGAACTCATGAATAAAAACCTGTATGCCACAAATCTGTGATCTATATCTTTTATTCTGTACTTATTGACTGGGTCACATAGAGTTCAAGCTGGAAAAATACATGTACATGTAGTTGTGACTACATGTTATTTTTTTATTTATTAATAACAGGCACAGACTCAGTTCTTTGGAAAAATGCTGATTGATGCTCTCATGACACTTAATGATGTCCTCCAGCACTCTATAAATGGTGAAAAAGACTCTAAAAAGCCTTAAATTCTCTGTATTCCCACAAACAAACATCCTGCCAGCTCATAGTAATCCAACAACAATGCATCCAAAATGGCTGACTAAAACCTTTGAGTCCCCAGTATTATATAGGTGAGTTGAAAATACTAAGGTAACAACGACTACATTTGTCTTATGGGGAGAGGGTTCTTTTCAGTCTAGAAATAGCTAAAAAATATTTTTAAAAAGTTGGGGGCTTGAAAGGGATATAACTAAAACACATACACATGTTGTTGAATAACACTATGCTATGAAGTAATCTCTCTCTATATCTTTTATTAGGTATTTATTGACTGAGTCGCAGAGTAACAGCTAGAAAAATATATGTAGTTATGACTGTGCTCAGTCCATATGAAGAGCAAATAAACTACATAGTTAACTAAGGCAACAAACAAATTTGCTACATGTACATTTCTTACATTGCATGGTTTTTATGTTTTATTTTATAATTGGGCAATGTTTATGCAATAAGGTATTTCTTTTATCTCCTCAGCACACAATTTTTGGTCTACCAAAAATAATTGAATAAATAACAGTTTGTAGGAAATCCCCACCCATTTCACCCTAATTAAATTTAATGGTTAATCATCAATGACATATGTACATGTACACTGTATACTCAAGGCAGGGGACTGCACGGTGGATAGTTTCTCTGACAGAAGCCTTGATAAATACACCGTCCCCTCCCTTCCCTTGGTATTATTTAAAAAACTCTTGGATAAAAACCATATCAAGCTGTTGACATGTAAATAATCTCTATATATACTCACCAGGTACCGGTACTTGCAAAATGACACCGAGTGGGATGAGGTAGAAGATTTAAACGATCAACAGCAGGAATGTAAATTTGTATTATTAGATTGTATTAAATTTCCATTTTGCATCACTGGGTGGTCAACATGGAAAATGTGGTAAATAACAGGACATACCATGCCAAACTATTGTACATTCTTAAAATAACTAATCTATTTTTATATAATTATGTTAATTTACAGGTACTAAACAAACAAATATTTATTGGCCAATACCAACAACTACCACTACATACATGTAGTGGACATACTGGGATCCCTCTAATAATTATCATCAAAGGTTAGTATTATCGTGCATTGCACCAGAAAGATTTACAAATGTAAGTGATGACAGATCAAGTTCTCAATTCTCCCTTAAAAGAAACAAAGAATATAAAGGCGAATTTTGAATTTGATCTGTCATCAATTGACTCTTTCTTGCGCTCACCTCTTTAATTATGAGACTCAAGCAAATGCTTCACATACACTCTCATTGTGATTGAGGAAAAAAAAAACTATTTATTTTTAATACATCTTTTATTTATAATAATTATAGTTATTAGCCAAGGGTGATTTAGAAAGAAAATTAATGGTTCAGCTTTCCTTCAAACACATTATATGTACATTGTATCTGCAGGGACTAAGATTCCCAGATACCCTGAAATCCCCCTTCCCCTAGGCCTGTTGCCCATACATTTACAGTAATATCCATTGGGGCATAGAATTTGAAATAATAATGGTAGTATACAAGGCTCAATTAAGCAACATTTAAAATGGAACTTATCTTTACTTAATATATGATTGTTAAACTCATCGGCATAAGATGAGCTTGGGATTAGATCATGCTGGATGCGCATGTCCACACACGAGGATGTAACCATGGTAACCCCTACCACAGTCCAGCACCTGTCACACTGACCAACCTAGTCAATGGAATACTTACCAACCATACTCACCAATGGGTGGGAGGGGCAGGAGCAAATTTGCATAATGCAGCGAGGAATAGAGGTAATCGGCTAATGCTGTTGCCACCCAATTCAGTTCATGTGATGTAAACAGATACTACTCTGGGGAATTATTCCTTTTTCATTCTAATCATAATACAGTCATGCCTATCTGAATATAATTAATTTTCAAAGAGTCAATTCTCCAGAGTAATGTGTGTTTACATCACATGATCTGAATTGGGTGGCAACAGCGTTAGCCGATTACCTCTATATAGATCTGCCACAATCTGCCAAGTTGAGCACACCAAGCCCCTACTTAGGGGGTGCCCCACAGTTAATGGTGAGACTGCTGACCAGCAATACCTCAATTTTAACTTTGCCTAAATTACATTATTTTATCCACATGCAAAGGTACTATTAAAATGCCATAATGCATCTTGATTAAATAATAATTTCAGTCGGTAAAGTTGCCTGTTAGTGACTGAGAATATGTACATGTACTTGCCTCATAGGGAAATGACTACTACTACAGGACTGACACAACTTAAATAATATTATTGTTTAAAAAGCAATGATATAACATTACTACAACTTTATAGTATTATAATAAATTATTATGTATTTGAAGGCATGTTAACATTCTTATTTTTTTTTGTCTATTTCACAGATTAAGTGCAGTATCAACTTCTTTACTGGAGATACAGCAGCATACCATTCTTACATGTTTAAATATGAATAACAAGTCAGAAGAGATAACTTGGAAACAAAATTAATACAGGACTGTTTGTGGACATTCAAAGTATGATTAAAGATCAAATTGCCAGTTAATACCAATGGTAATCACCCCTTCTCGATGTATAGAAGAGCAGCATTTTCACCTCAGAAGCATATCTAACCAGAATTAAATGTAACTTTAAAAATGATATACATGTAAGTTTTTTCTATCATTTAAGGAGATATTTTACTAAACCATGTACTCTATTGGCTGAAACAAAAATTCAGGCTATTTACTAAGTTCAGTGCTAACTCACTGCTGAAACAGATTTTATACAAAATATGTCATGATATTTGTGTTGCAGCTCTTGGGATAATTTAGAACATTAATCAAACGCGAAAACATCTCTTGTCAGGCTAGTGCATAACATTCATTAACTATCTTCATTAAAAACATAAATTATTGTTGGATGAAGACTACATTAATTTTGTAAGTAGTGCGTTATTACAATGATTATCACAGATTGTATAAAACACTTTTGATCAAAATAACCAGAATCCTTTGAGCTAAATTTAATCCTTAATTAATGCTAAGGGAGTGTGTATTATTTATGGCTTTGGGTGGGCTAAATCACAGGGGGGGGGGGGGGGGGGGGAATAGGAAACCAGCCTATCCTATGTAGTTTCGTCCAACTAGAACAAAATGTTGATGTATTACTTGCGCAAATGAAGTTCAGGGGGGTTAAGGCGGTTTTACTCGCTTTTTGCTTGGCCGAGTGGAGCCTGGGCAGCTGTTTAACGTTAATTCTGTCTTTCGTTATTGAACTTGAACATTTAAAAACCCAAATCCTACAGCGCCCGTGAGGGGGTAGGGGGAGCAGAGATGGGATCTCATTTTGCATCTGGACATTTCGCTATTCATTTTCGTTTTATCCTATGTTATAACTAGACATCTCAAAACGCATTTAAACTTGTGTGTTTGTCTTAAAAATCAAGTAGCCACTGTATTTTGCGTGTTGGATTATCGTTAGCGGTACCCACTTGTAATAATAATAATAATAATAATAATAATATCGTATATTTATATAGCGCCATACTAAAATTGACGATTTTTTCCTCAGAACTGGTTTCTTCACTGATTTGACCGTCACCATCCAAGATGTGGTGACGATCAAATAGGTGAAGAAACCAGATCATCCTCCTCTATACCTGGGCCTGGATACCAATCATTATATTCTACTCCAGGTAACCTCTATACAAATGTCCTGTAAATGAGCCGTGCCTTCTAAATTGTAATCATCCTCTATACCTGGGCCTGGATACCAATCATTATATTCTACTCCAGGTAACTTCTATACAAATGTTCTGTAAATGAGCCGTGCGTTGTAACATTTTAATCCTCCTCTATACCTGGGCTTGGATACCAATCATTATATTCTACTCCAGGTAACTTCTATACAAATGTCCTGTAATGAGCCGTGCGTTGTAACATTTTAATCCTCCTCTATACCTGGGCTTGGATACCAATCATTATATTCTACTCCAGGTAACTTCTATACAAATGTCCTATAATGAGCCGTGCGTTGTAACATTTTATTCCTCCTCTATACCTGGGCTTGGATACCAATCATTATATTCTACTCCAGGTAACTTCTATACAAATATCCTATAATAAGCCGTGCGTTGTAACATTTTCAAGTTATCATAATAATAATAATAATAATAATATCGTATATTTATTTAGCGCCATATTAAAATTGACGATTTTTTCCTCAGAACTGGTTTCTTCACTGATTTGACCGTCACCATCCAAGATGTGGTGACGATCAAATAGGTGAAGAAACCAGATCATCCTCCTCTATACCTGGGCCTGGATACCAATCATTATATTCTACTCCAGGTAACCTCTATACAAATGTCCTGTAAATGAGCCGTGCCTTCTAAATTGTAATCCTCCTCTATACCTGGGCCTGGATACCAATCATTATATTCTACTCCAGGTAACTTCTATACAAATGTCCTGTAAATGAGCAGTGCGTTGTAACATTTTAATCCTCCTCTATACCTGGGCTTGGATACCAATCATTATATTCTACTCCAGGTAACTTCTATACAAATGTCCTGTAATGAGCCGTGCGTTGTAACATTTTAATCCTCCTCTATACCTGGGCTTGGATACCAATCATTATATTCTACTCCAGGTAACTTCTATACAAATGTCCTGTAATGAGCCATGCGTTGTAACATTTTAATCCCCCTATATACCTGGGCTTGGATACCAATCATTATATTCTACTCCAGGTAACTTCTATACAAATGTCCTGTAATGAGCCGTGCGTTGTAACATTTTAATCCTCCTCTATACCTGGGCTTGAATACCAATCATTATATTCTACTCCAGGTAACTTCTATACAAATGTCCTGTAATGAGCCGTGCGTTGTAACATTTTAATCCTCCTCTATACCTGGGCTTGGATACCAATCATTATATTCTACTCCAGGTAACTTCTATACAAATGTCCTGTAATGAGCCGTGCGTTGTAACATTTTAATCCTCCTCTATACCTGGGCCTGGATACCAATCATTATATTCTACTCCAGGTAACTTCTATACAAATGTCCTGTAAATGAGCCGTGCGTTGTAACATTTTAATCCTCCTCTATACCTGGGCTTGGATACCAATCATTATATTCTACTCCAGGTAACTTCTATACCAATGTCCTGTAATGAGACGTGCGTTGTAACATTTTAATCCTCCTCTATACCTGGGCTTGGATACCAATCATTATATTCTACTCCAGGTAACTTCTATACAAATGTCCTGTAAATGAGCCGTGCGTTGTAACATTTTAATCCTCCTCTATACCTGGGCTTGGATACCAATCATTATATTCTACTCCAGGTAACTTCTATACAAATGTCCTATAATGAGCCGTGCGTTGTAATATTTTCAAGTTATCATAATAATAATAATAATAATAATAATAATAATAATAATAATAATAATAATATCGTATATTTATATAGCGCCATATTAAAATTGACGATTTTTTCCTCAGAACTGGTTTCTTCACTGATTTGACCGTCACCATCCAAGATGTGGTGACGATCAAATCAGTGAAGAAACCAGATCATCCTCCTCTATACCTGGGCCTGGATACCAATCATTATATTCTACTCCAGGTAACTTCTATACAAATGTCCTGTAAATGAGCCGTGCGTTGTAACATTTTAATCCCCCTCTATACCTGGGCTTGGATACCAATCATTATATTCTACTCCAGGTAACTTCTATACAAATGTCCTGTAATGAGCCGTGCGTTGTAACATTTTAATCCTCCTCTATACCTGGGCTTGGATACCAATCATTATATTCTACTCCAGGTAACTTCTATACAAATGTCCTGTAAATGAGCCGTGCGTTGTAACATTTTAATCCTCCTCTATACCTGGGCTTGGATACCAATCATTATATTCTACTCCAGGTAACTTCTATACAAATGTCCTATAATGAGCCGTGCGTTGTAACATTTTCAAGTTATCATAATAATAATAATAATAATAATAATATCGTATATTTATATAGCGCCATATTAAAATTGACGATTTTTTCCTCAGAACTGGTTTCTTCACTGATTTGACCGTCACCATCCAAGATGTGGTGACGATCAAATCAGTGAAGAAACCAGATCATCCTCCTTTATACCTGGGCCTCGATACGAATCATTATATTCTACTCCAGGTAACCTCTATACAAATGTCCTGTAAATGAGCCGTGCGTTGTAACATTTTAATCCCCCTCTATACCTGGGATTGGATACCAATCATTATATTCTACTCCAGGTAACTTCTATACAAGTGTCCTGTAATGAGCCGTGCGTTGTAACATTTTAATCCTCCTCTATACCTGGGCCTGGATACCAATCATTATATTCTACTCCAGGTAACTTCTATACAAATGTCCTGTAAATGAGCCGTGCGTTGTAACATTTTAATCCTCCTCTATACCTGGGCTTGGATACCAATCATTATATTCTACTCCAGGTAACTTCTATACAAATGTCCTGTAATGAGACGTGCTTGTAACATTTTAATCCTCCTCTATACCTGGGCTTGGATACCAATCATTATATTCTACTCCAGGTAACTTCTATACAAATGTCCTGTAAATGAGCCATGCGTTGTAACATTTTAATCCTCCTCTATACCTGGGCTTGGATACCAATCATTATATTCTACTCCAGGTAACTTCTATACAAATGTCCTATAATGAGCCGTGCGTTGTAATATTTTCAAGTTATCATAATAATAATAATAATAATAATAATAATAATAATAATAATAATAATAATAATATCGTATATTTATATAGCGCCATATTAAAATTGACGATTTTTTCCTCAGAACTGGTTTCTTCACTGATTTGACCGTCACCATCCAAGATGTGGTGACGTTCAAATCAGTGAAGAAACCAGATCATCCTCCTCTATACCTGGGCCTGGATACCAATCATTATATTCTACTCCAGGTAACTTCTATACAAATGTCCTGTAAATGAGCCGTGCGTTGTAACATTTTAATCCCCCTCTATACCTGGGCTTGGATACCAATCATTATATTCTACTCCAGGTAACTTCTATACAAATGTCCTGTAATGAGCCGTGCGTTGTAACATTTTAATCCTCCTCTATACCTGGGCTTGGATACCAATCATTATATTCTACTCCAGGTAACTTCTATACAAATGTCCTGTAAATGAGCCGTGCGTTGTAACATTTTAATCCTCCTCTATACCTGGGCTTGGATACCAATCATTATATTCTACTCCAGGTAACTTCTATACAAATGTCCTATAATGAGCCGTGCGTTGTAACATTTTCAAGTTATCATAATAATAATAATAATAATAATAATATCGTATATTTATATAGCGCCATATTAAAATTGACGATTTTTTCCTCAGAACTGGTTTCTTCACTGATTTGACCGTCACCATCCAAGATGTGGTGACGATCAAATCAGTGAAGAAACCAGATCATCCTCCTCTATACCTGGGCCTCGATACGAATCATTATATTCTACTCCAGGTATGCTCTATACAAATGTCCTGTAAATGAGCCGTGCGTTGTAACATTTTAATCCCCCTCTATACCTGGGCTTGGATACCAATCATTATATTCTACTCCAGGTAACTTCTATACAAATGTCCTGTAATGAGCCGTGCGTTGTAACATTTTAATCCTCCTCTATACCTGGGCTTGAATACCAATCATTATATTCTACTCCAGGTAACTTCTATACAAATGTCCTGTAATGAGCCGTGCGTTGTAACATTTTAATCCTCCTCTATACCTGGGATTGGATACCAATCATTATATTCTACTCCAGGTAACTTCTATACAAGTGTCCTGTAATGAGCCGTGCGTTGTAACATTTTAATCCTCCTCTATACCTGGGCCTGGATACCAATCATTATATTCTACTCCAGGTAACTTCTATACAAATGTCCTGTAAATGAGCCGTGCGTTGTAACATTTTAATCCTCCTCTATACCTGGGCTTGGATACCAATCATTATATTCTACTCCAGGTAACTTCTATACAAATGTCCTGTAATGAGACGTGCTTGTAACATTTTAATCCTCCTCTATACCTGGGCTTGGATACCAATCATTATATTCTACTCCAGGTAACTTCTATACAAATGTCCTGTAAATGAGCCGTGCGTTGTAACATTTTAATCATCCTCTATACCTGGGCTTGGATACCAATCATTATATTCTACTCCAGGTAACTTCTATACAAATGTCCTATAATGAGCCGTGCGTTGTAACATTTTCAAGTTATCATAATAATAATAATAATAATAATAATAATATCGTATATTTATATAGCGCCATATTAAAATTGACGATTTTTTCCTCAGAACTGGTTTCTTCACTGATTTGACCGTCACCATCCAAGATGTGGTGACGATCAAATCAGTGAAGAAACCAGATCATCCTCCTCTATACCTGGGCCTCGATACGAATCATTATATTCTACTCCAGGTAACCGCTATACAAATGTCCTGTAAATGAGCCGTGCCTTGTAAATTTTAATCCTACTCTATACCTGGGCCTGGATACCAATCATTATATTCTACTCCAGGTATCTTCTATACAAATGTCCTGTAAATGAGCCGTGCGTTGCAACATTTTAATCCTCCTCTATACCTCGGCTTGGATACCAATCATTATATTCTACTCCAGGTAACTTCTATACAAATGTCCTATAATGAGCCGTGCGTTGTAACATTTTCAGGTTATCATAATAATAATAATAATAATAATATCGTATATTTATATAGCGCCATATTAAAATTGACGATTTTTTCCTCAGAACTGGTTTCTTCACTGATTTGACCGTCACCATCCAAGATGTGGTGACGATCAAATCAGTGAAGAAACCAGATCATCCTCCTCTATACCTGGGCCTCGATACGAATCATTATATTCTACTCCAGGTAACCTCTATACAAATGTCCTGTAAATGAGCCGTGCCTTGTAAATTTTAATCCCCCTCTATACCTGGGCTTGGATACCAATCATTATATTCTACTCCAGGTAACTTCTATACAAATGTCCTGTAAATGAGCCGTGCGTTGTAACATTTTAATCCCCCTCTATACCTGGGCTTGGATACCAATCATTATATTCTACTCCAGGTAACTTCTATACAAATGTCCTGTAATGAGCCGTGCGTTGTAACATTTTAATCCTCCTCTATACCTGGGCTTGGATACCAATCATTATATTCTACTCCAGGTAACTTCTATACAAATGTCCTGTAAATGAGCCGTGCGTTGTAACATTTTAATCCTCCTCTATACCTGGGCTTGGATACCAATCATTATATTCTACTCCAGGTAACTTCTATACAAATGTCCTATAATGAGCCGTGCGTTGTAACATTTTCAAGTTATCATAATAATAATAATAATAATAATAATATCGTATATTTATATAGCGCCATATTAAAATTGACGATTTTTTCCTCAGAACTGGTTTCTTCACTGATTTGACCGTCACCATCCAAGATGTGGTGACGATCAAATCAGTGAAGAAACCAGATCATCCTCCTCTATACCTGGGCCTCGATACGAATCATTATATTCTACTCCAGGTATGCTCTATACAAATGTCCTGTAAATGAGCCGTGCGTTGTAACATTTTAATCCCCCTCTATACCTGGGCTTGGATACCAATCATTATATTCTACTCCAGGTAACTTCTATACAAATGTCCTGTAATGAGCCGTGCGTTGTAACATTTTAATCCTCCTCTATACCTGGGCTTGAATACCAATCATTATATTCTACTCCAGGTAACTTCTATACAAATGTCCTGTAATGAGCCGTGCGTTGTAACATTTTAATCCTCCTCTATACCTGGGATTGGATACCAATCATTATATTCTACTCCAGGTAACTTCTATACAAGTGTCCTGTAATGAGCCGTGCGTTGTAACATTTTAATCCTCCTCTATACCTGGGCCTCGATACCAATCATTATATTCTACTCCAGGTAACTTCTATACAAATGTCCTGTAAATGAGCCGTGCGTTGTAACATTTTAATCCTCCTCTATACCTGGGCTTGGATACCAATCATTATATTCTACTCCAGGTAACTTCTATACAAATGTCCTGTAATGAGACGTGCTTGTAACATTTTAATCCTCCTCTATACCTGGGCTTGGATACCAATCATTATATTCTACTCCAGGTAACTTCTATACAAATGTCCTGTAAATGAGCCGTGCGTTGTAACATTTTAATCATCCTCTATACCTGGGCTTGGATACCAATCATTATATTCTACTCCAGGTAACTTCTATACAAATGTCCTATAATGAGCCGTGCGTTGTAACATTTTCAAGTTATCATAATAATAATAATAATAATAATAATAATATCGTATATTTATATAGCGCCATATTAAAATTGACGATTTTTTCCTCAGAACTGGTTTCTTCACTGATTTCACCGTCACCATCCAAGATGTGGTGACGATCAAATCAGTGAAGAAACCAGATCATCCTCCTCTATACCTGGGCCTCGATACGAATCATTATATTCTACTCCAGGTAACCGCTATACAAATGTCCTGTAAATGAGCCGTGCCTTGTAAATTTTAATCCTACTCTATACCTGGGCCTGGATACCAATCATTATATTCTACTCCAGGTAACTTCTATACAAATGTCCTGTAAATGAGCCGTGCGTTGCAACATTTTAATCCTCCTCTATACCTCGGCTTGGATACCAATCATTATATTCTACTCCAGGTAACTTCTATACAAATGTCCTATAATGAGCCGTGCGTTGTAACATTTTCAGGTTATCATAATAATAATAATAATAATAATATCGTATATTTATATAGCGCCATATTAAAATTGACGATTTTTTCCTCAGAACTGGTTTCTTCACTGATTTGACCGTCACCATCCAAGATGTGGTGACGATCAAATCAGTGAAGAAACCAGATCATCCTCCTCTATACCTGGGCCTCGATACGAATCATTATATTCTACTCCAGGTAACCTCTATACAAATGTCCTGTAAATGAGCCGTGCCTTGTAAATTTTAATCCTACTCTATACCTGGGCCTGGATACCAATCATTATATTCTACTCCAGGTAACTTCTATACAAATGTCCTGTAAATGAGCCGTGCGTTGTAACATTTTAATCCTCCTCTATACCTGGGCCTGGATACAAATCATTATATTCTACTCCAGGTAACTTCTATACAAATGTCCTATAATGAGCCGTGCGTTGTAACATTTTATTCCTCCTCTATACCTGGGCTTGGATACCAATCATTATATTCTACTCCAGGTAACTTCTATACAAATGTCCTGTAAATGAGCCGTGCGTTGTAACATTTTAATCCTCCTCTATACCTGGGCTTGGATACCAATCATTATATTCTACTCCAGGTAACTTCTATACAAATGTCCTGTAAATGAGCCGTGCGTTGTAACATTTTAATCATCCTCTATACATGGGCTTGGATACCAAACATTATATTCTACTCCAGGTAACTTCTATACAAATGTCCTATAATGAGCCGTGCGTTGTAACATTTTCAAGTTATCATAATAATAATAATAATAATAATAATATCGTATATTTATATAGCGCCATATTAAAATTGACGATTTTTTCCTCAGAACTGGTTTCTTCACTGATTTGACCGTCACCATCCAAGATGTGGTGACGATCAAATCAGTGAAGAAACCAGATCATCCTCCTCTATACCTGGGCCTCGGTACGAATCATTATATTCTACTCCAGGTAACCGCTATACAAATGTCCTGTAAATGAGCCGTGCCTTGTAAATTTTAATCCTACTCTATACCTGGGCCTGGATACCAATCATTATATTCTACTCCAGGTAACTTCTATACAAATGTCCTGTAAATGAGCCGTGCGTTGTAACATTTTAATCCTCCTCTATACCTCGGCTTGGATACCAATCATTATATTCTACTCCAGGTAACTTCTATACAAATGTCCTATAATGAGCCGTGCGTTGTAACATTTTCAGGTTATCATAATAATAATAATAATAATAATAATAATATCGTATATTTATATAGCGCCATATTAAAATTGACGATTTTTTCCTCAGAACTGGTTTCTTCACTGATTTGACCGTCACCATCCAAGATGTGGTGACGATCAAATCAGTGAAGAAACCAGATCATCCTCCTCTATACCTGGGCCTCGATACGAATCATTATATTCTACTCCAGGTAACCTCTATACAAATGTCCTGTAAATGAGCCGTGCCTTGTAAATTTTAATCCTACTCTATACCTGGGCCTGGATACCAATCATTATATTCTACTCCAGGTAACTTCTATACAAATGTCCTGTAAATGAGCCGTGCGTTGTAACATTTTAATCCTCCTCTATACCTGGGCTTGGATACAAATCATTATATTCTACTCCAGGTAACTTCTATACAAATGTCCTATAATGAGCCGTGCGTTGTAACATTTTATTCCTCCTCTATACCTACTCCTCTATATACCTGGGCTTGGATACAAATCATTATATTCTACTCCAGGTAACTTCTATACAAATATCCTATAATGAGCCGTGCGTTGTAACATTTTCAAGTTATCATAATAATAATAATAATAATAATAATAATATCGTATATTTATATAGCGCCATATTAAAATTGACGATTTTTTCCTTACAACTGGTTTCTTCACTGATTTGACCGTCACCATCCAAGATGTGGTGACGATCAAATAGGTGAAGAAACTAGATCATCCTCCTCTATACCTGGGCCTGGATACCAATCATTATATTCTACTCCAGGTAACCTCTATACAAATGTCCTGTAAATGAGCCGTGCCTTCTAAATTGTAATCCTCCTCTATACCTGGGCTTGGATACCAATCATTATATTCTACTCCAGGTAACTTCTATACAAATGTCCTGTAAATGAGCTATGCGTTGTAACATTTTAATCCTCCTCTATACCTGGGCTTGGATACCAATCATTATATTCTACTCCAGGTAACTTCTATACAAATGTCCTATAATGAGCCGTGCGTTGTAACATTTTCAAGTTATCATAATAATAATAATAATAATAATATCGTATATTTATATAGCGCCATATTAAAATTGACGATTTTTTCCTCAGAACTGGTTTCTTCACTGATTTGACCGTCACCATCCAAGATGTGGTGACGATCAAATAGGTGAAGAAACCAGATCATCCTCCTCTATACCTGGGACTGGATACCAATCATTATATTCTACTCCAGGTAACCTCTATACAAATGTCCTGTAAATGAGCCGTGCCTTCTAAATTGTAATCCTCCTCTATACCTGGGCCTGGATACCAATCATTATATTCTACTCCAGGTAACTTCTATACAAATGTCCTGTAAATGAGCCGTGCGTTGTAACATTTTAATCCTCCTCTATACCTGGGCTTGGATACCAATCATTATATTCTACTCCAGGTAACTTCTATACAAATGTCCTGTAATGAGCCATGCGTTGTAACATTTTAATCCTCCTCTATACCTGGGCTTGGATACCAATCATTATATTCTACTCCAGGTAACTTCTATACAAATGGCCTGTAATGAGCCGTGCGTTGTAACATTTTATTCCTCCTCTATACCTGGGCTTGGATACCAATCATTATATTCTACTCCAGGTAACTTCTATACAAATGTCCTGTAATGAGCCGTGCGTTGTAACATTTTATTCCCCCTCTATACCTGGGCTTGGATACCAATCATTATATTCTACTCCAGGTAACTTCTATACAAATGTCCTGTAATGAGCCGTGCGTTGTAACATTTTAATCCTCCTCTATACCTGGGCTTGGATACCAATCATTATATTCTACTCCAGGTAACTTCTATACAAATGTCCTGTAATGAGCCGTGCGTTGTAACATTTTAATCCTCCTCTATACCTGGGCTTGGATACCAACCATTATATTCTACTCCAGGTAACTTCTATACAAATGTCCTGTAATGAGCCGTGCGTTGTAACACTTTAATCCTCCTCTATACCTGGGCTTGGATACCAATCATTATATTCTACTCCAGGTAACTTCTATACAAATGTCCTGTAATGAGCCGTGCGTTGTAACATTTTAATCCTCCTCTATACCTGGGCCTGGATACCAATCATTATATTCTACTCCAGGTAACTTCTATACAAATGTCCTATAATGAGCCGTGCGTTGTAACATTTTATTACTCCTCTATACCTGGGCTTGGATACCAATCATTATATTCTACTCCAGGTAACTTCTATACAAATATCCTATAATAAGCCGTGCGTTGTAACATTTTCAAGTTATCATAATAATAATAATAATAATAATAATAATAATAATATCGTATATTTATTTAGCGCCATATTAAAATTGACGATTTTTCCCTCAGAACTGGTTTCTTCACTGATTTGACCGTCACCATCCAAGATGTGGTGACGATCAAATCAGTGAAGAAACCAGCTCATCCTCCTCTATACCTGGGCCTCGATACGAATCATTATATTCTACTCCAGGTAACCTCTATACAAATGTCCTGTAAATGAGCCGTGCCTTGTAAATTTTAATCCTACTCTATACCTGGGCCTGGATACCAATCATTATATTCTACTCCAGGTAACTTCTATACAAATGTCCTGTAAATGAGCCGTGCGTTGTAACATTTTAATCCCCCTCTATACCTGGGCTTGGATACCAATCATTATATTCTACTCCAGGTAACTTCTATACAAATGTCCTGTAATGAGCCGTGCGTTGTAACATTTTAATCCTCCTCTATACCTGGGCTTGGATACCAATCATTATATTCTACTCCAGGTAACTTCTATACAAATGTCCTGTAAATGAGCCGTGCGTTGTAACATTTTGATCCTCCTCTATACCTGGGCTTGGATACCAATCATTATATTCTACTCCAGGTAACTTCTATACAAATGTCCTATAATGAGCCGTGCGTTGTAACATTTTCAAGTTATCATAATAATAATAATAATAATAATAATATCGTATATTTATATAGCGCCATATTAAAATTGACGATTTTTTCCTCAGAACTGGTTTCTTCACTGATTTGACCGTCACCATCCAAGATGTGGTGACGATCAAATCAGTGAAGAAACCAGATCATCCTCCTCTATACCTGGGCCTCGATACGAATCATTATATTCTACTCCAGGTAACCTCTATACAAATGTCCTGTAAATGAGCCGTGCGTTGTAACATTTTAATCCCCCTCTATACCTGGGCTTGGATACCAATCATTATATTCTACTCCAGGTAACTTCTATACAAATGTCCTGTAATGAGCCGTGCGTTGTAACATTTTAATCCTCCTCTATACCTGGGCTTGAATACCAATCATTATATTCTACTCCAGGTAACTTCTATACAAATGTCCTGTAATGAGCCGTGCGTTGTAACATTTTAATCCTCCTCTATACCTGGGATTGGATACCAATCATTATATTCTACTCCAGGTAACTTCTATACAAATGTCCTGTAATGAGCCGTGCGTTGTAACATTTTAATCCTCCTCTATACCTGGGCCTGGATACCAATCATTATATTCTACTCCAGGTAACTTCTATACAAATGTCCTGTAAATGAGCCGTGCGTTGTAACATTTTAATCCTCCTCTATACCTGGGCTTGGATACCAATCATTATATTCTACTCCAGGTAACTTCTATACAAATGTCCTGTAATGAGACGTGCTTGTAACATTTTAATCCTCCTCTATACCTGGGCTTGGATACCAATCATTATATTCTACTCCAGGTAACTTCTATACAAATGTCCTGTAAATGAGCCGTGCGTTGTAACATTTTAATCATCCTCTATACCTGGGCTTGGATACCAATCATTATATTCTACTCCAGGTAACTTCTATACAAATGTCCTGTAAATGAGCCGTGCCTTCTAAATTGTAATCCTCCTCTATACCTGGGCTTGGATACCAATCATTATATTCTACTCCAGGTAATTTCTATACAAATGTCCTGTAAATGAGCCATGCGTTGTAACATTTTAATCCTCCTCTATACCTGGGCTTGGATACCAATCATTATATTCTACTCCAGGTAACTTCTATACAAATGTCCTATAATGAGCCGTGCGTTGTAACATTTTCAAGTTATCATAATAATAATAATAATAATAATATCGTATATTTATATAGCGCCATATTAAAATTGACGATTTTTTCCTCAGAACTGGTTTCTTCACTGATTTGACCGTCACCATCCAAGATGTGGTGACGATCAAATAGGTGAAGAAACCAGATCATCCTCCTCTATACCTGGGCCTGGATACCAATCATTATATTCTACTCCAGGTAACCTCTATACAAATGTCCTGTAAATGAGCCGTGCCTTCTAAATTGTAATCCTCCTCTATACCTGGGCCTGGATACCAATCATTATATTCTACTCCAGGTAACTTCTATACAAATGTCCTGTAAATGAGCCTTGCGTTGTAACATTTTAATCCTCCTCTATACCTGGGCTTGGATACCAATCATTATATTCTACTCCAGGTAACTTCTATACAAATGTCCTGTAATGAGCCATGCGTTGTAACATTTTAATCCTCCTCTATACCTGGGCTTGGATACCAATCATTATATTCTACTCCAGGTAACTTCTATACAAATGGCCTGTAATGAGCCGTGCGTTGTAACATTTTATTCCTCCTCTATACCTGGGCTTGGATACCAATCATTATATTCTACTCCAGGTAACTTCTATACAAATGTCCTATAATGAGCCGTGCGTTGTAACATTTTATTCCCCCTCTATACCTGGGCTTGGATACCAATCATTATATTCTACTCCAGGTAACTTCTATACAAATGTCCTATAATGAGCCGTGCGTTGTAACATTTTCAAGTTATCATAATAATAATAATAATAATAATAATATCGTATATTTATATAGCGCCATATTAAAATTGACGAGTTTTTCCTCAGAACTGCTTTCTTCACTGATTTGACCGTCACCATCCAAGATGTGGGGACGATCAAATAGGTGAAGAAACCAGATCGTCCTCCTCTATACCTGGGCCTGGATACCAACCATTATATTCTGGGGAAGGGAATATTTGTAATTCATGGATTAGAGGTGTTAATGTTTGCTATGTTTGCTATGTTAGCTCAGTGGTTAAGCTCCGGTCTGTTGCGCGGGAGGTCGTGGTTTCAAACCCCGGCCGGACCAACACTCAGGGTCTTAAAATAACTGAGTAGAAGGTGCTTCCTTTGTGAAACAAATGCAAACGGTTAGACCTTCGCGTCTTCTCGGATAAGGACGTAAAATCGTAGGTCTCCCGTCGGCCTCAAGTTTATCAGTCTCACTAGACTGTCACGAGTTACCGACGTTAAATAAAGTAGCTTTACTTTTTAGCTTTACTTTACTTTAAGGGGAAAATAAAAAACTCAACTAGATTATTTTTTTGATGTATTACTCGCGCAAATGAAGTTCAGCGGGGGTGGAGCTGTTTTGAAATTTTGATTTGCCTGTCATTTCACTCCTTGAACTTCAATGTCTACCAAATTAAGAAGAACCCCTGTAGTTTTGTATGGTTTACATTTTGGTGAAAACCCCATGTCTCTATAATGTTCCCTTCTACCCGTAAAAATCCAACGCCCTTTTCGTTTTGGCCGCAAAGCATGCTGGGACAGTTTCATTTTATATTTCCCTGTCCAGAACTGGATTAGATAAAGTTGTAGCGCTAAAATTATAGTTTTGGTACTAAATACCACGAAAACAACATGGTGTTTGCAAATTTGGGGTAAGATATGCGAACCCTGCAAAACGGAGGGGGGGGGGGGGGGAGGGGTGGAAAATGATATGCATTTCCTGTTAATAACGGTGCCCTCCCCATTAAAAGTGTCTTGATTGAAGTTGCAGCTTTAAAATTTTAGTTTCGGTACTAAACACGACGAACACAGCGTATTCTTTGCAAATTTTGGGTAAGATATGCGAACCTTGCAAAACTAAGGGGGGAGGGGTGGAAAATCCTATGCATTTCCTGTAAATAACGGTGCCCTCCCCATTAAAAGTGTCTTGAATTAAGTTGCAGCTTTAAAATCTTAGTTTCGGTACTAAACACGACGAACACAACATATTGTTTGCTAAAGCATAAGCATTTGCTGTTAATAGTAGTACCCTACCCCGTTAGAAAGGGATTGAATAAAGTTGCAGTATCAAAATCATAGTCTTGGTACTAAATATGATTAATATAACATATCGTTTGCGAATTTTGTGTAAGATCTGCAAAGTTTACAAAAATAAGGGGAGAGGGGTGGAAACCATTGTATGGTTATCGTTAGCGGTATCCACTTGTAATAATAATAATAATAATAATAATGGTTTATTCAACAGTATATCCATTACACTGGCTCTTCACCTGTTGAAGAAGCTAACACTAAATATAATTAAGATACTAACTATTTTGAGATATATACAATACAATAAATATATAAGCATAAATCAATACATAAGTCCTTAGGCTACTAGATATAAATAGTAACAACTTAATGACACTAAAAACTATAATTAAATACAACACTGACTATAACCTATAATCTAATTACTAGGCTGGAAATAAAAATATATACAAGCAATAATAGCAGGGGAAACAGAGAAATATACATATTAAATTGGAACACTAATTGGGGCGGCAGCGCACTTTTAGAATGGCCTTGGTTTGTGTACACAATTGCCTATAGCTTTCGCAGGATCTGGTAGCGGCTGGCAGAGAGTTAAACAGTTTGGAGGCACTATCCTGGAAGGTATTAGAATCTAATGGAATAACTAAACTAGTTGAGGAGCATGAGCGAAGGACACGTCTATGACTGACCCTGTCAAGCTGGACGTAATCAGGCCAGTTAGTGGGATAAATGCCTTATGAGCAGCTTTTAATAGGTTCCAGTCTTTGCGTTCCCTCATTGGGAGCCAGCCTATCTTGAGAATAGAGTCAACTTTGTTAATATAGTGACCGGTAACAAAACTATATAACATTCATTTAACACTTCGATGCTTGAGGGTTAAAAAATACGCAAAATAAATAGTTTTCCCGGTGTGGGAATTGAAAATTGACCTGCAGTCCATCTTTCTGTCTTTAAACCACTAGTAGCATAATTGCAAAATACTGGCATAATTGTAGCACAATTTTGTAAAATTTTGAGCACTGCCCGGAGCATATTATGCTACTTTTACGAGCACAATCGACCAATGCCTACGCGCTGCTACCAGCCGTGCCAGATTAGTGCTTCTGAGTTCTGTAGCTTCTCGCTTGTATATTTCTTTTCAGTCACATTTTTTTGCTAGCAATCACTCTGAATGAGAAAACAAATTCATAGACTCATACCAAACGGCTATATATTTTAATTTTCACTGATTCAATGTGACACATGATAGCTTATGAAGCTGTAGTTTCTGTAGGTTTTGTCACCAGCATTTAAAATTTTTTTTTTAAATAAACAAATTGTCCTACCGCTCTGACTTTGTGTACTTGATTATTAGCACTGTGTACATTTTCTGAATGGTTTAGTACCTGTAGTTTATTACAACAGTTGTTCTAAAGAATCTGAACTACATGTAAATATTTATACTTAAATGGTAACTAAAAATGAAAGTGTATTTTCTTGCGTATTTCATAGAGTTTACTTGAGTTGAGCTCCGACACGCTCAATCTTGTGAAAAGGCCATCCAGTTTAGCTCTTTTTCTCTGTAGGTTCTTCCAGTAATTTTCAGTAAATTTCGCCATTTTTTGCAGAAATTAGCAAAAACTACAATGTATGACGCCATTTCCATGTCTACATACCTCATGCAGACACGGCTTTCAACCAATCAGAGCGAGCGCTTTCTTTGGATTATTTTATAAAATTACATATAATTATCATTAATTAGTAATAATTATTTTTCAGTGAATGATACTGTGAGACCATGGTGTAGGCCAGTAAACCGTACTACAGTGCTGTGGGATAATATGACAACACAGTTAGGTGAGTAGAAACAATTATGTACTAATAAGCAAGTAGTACAGTCAGGATAGCGGCAATAAAACTACTGCATGCAGCACCGGTGTAGTGGGAGGGGGAATGGGATCTCATAACCTGACAACATGGTTACTAGGTGAGTAGAAAGTTAGGTGGTTGTCAGGGGTGCGCGTTGTGGTTTTGAAATTGATGTGCCTGTATTTTTAGGCCCTTTCACCACCAAATTTCCCCACCCTCCCTCCTATGGGATACATTAACTTGCGGCGTTTTAATACAAGTTGGCGTGTTAATACATGTATGTCTGATAATCACTTCTTTTCTATGTTGAATTGAAAAACTCAATTTCTATCTCTCAGATACACCTACATTGTAAGTTCAAGATGTCCAAGTATTTCTCGGATAATGCTCTAGGTTCTTCTGAACAACTTTCCTTTAGAAAACTAGTTACATGTGCTTTTAAGTTGGGGTAATTTTCAGTTATTTTCGCCATTTTTTGACAGAAATTAGCAAACACTACAGTGTATGACGTCATTTCCATGTCTACATAACCTCAGCTTTCAACCAATCAGAGAGCACGTTTTCTTTAGGTTATTATATAATATCACATACAGCATTTTAATTTCATCATCATGGATTTTCATGTTTCTATACCTCGATCTTCTATGTCTGCACTATATATAGCTAGCTATAGCTAGTATCTGTACTCCAGAATTATATATTTTTTATGTCGGCCAGTTTAAGGAAAACATAAGTTTTTACACCCCCAATATCTGATATAATTTTTTCACACCATTTTTCACATCTTCAAAACATTTAACAGGTGTTTCGCACAAATTTCACATGATACATCCCAGTACGTATATGCGGTATATATATAATTCACATGTAATTTCACAGCATTATGTATTTTTCACATCCTTGTTATCCCTGCATTCGTTTTTCACATGGCAGTTTCACATAATTTTTTCATACATGTGAAAAGGTTATGTGAAAATTATTTTAGGTAATTCTTTTTATTTGCAATGTAATTTACTACACCTCAAGTGGCATTAGTTCACATCAATACAATTTTTAGTTCTGAACGTTTCAGTACTATTATGTGTATTAATGTTTTCATTCATAAATAATTTATAATTTATTTTATTTGGTAAATAGTTGTAAATTGTAAGTCGTATTTGTGTTGCCTACAGTAGCTTATTGTTTATTATTATTGTATAGGTATGAAATGCAGTACGGTATTAGTTAACCAGTAAGTAATGTTATTGTAATTTTTCTAATGTTGTAGGTTTCAACGAAGGCTGATTTTGAGATTGTTAATGAAGATGCATTGACGCCAAGGACAGAAGAGGGGCCCAGTATGTATTACAAGACAGTCAACCATGTGCCATAGGTTATGTCCGTATTTGAGAATCCAGCTAAAAGTATTATTGTTACACTGCATTCACATTGACCTATTTGTTCACATGTATGACAAGTTTTAAAGTGTATATTAAGGTGTATGAGGCTACTATCGATTTGAAATCTCTGAATTCATTACATATGGATAGGCAAAAATAAAGGGATTTTTGGATTCAGTTTCATATTCACCACCCCGTAATCACGCCATAAAGTTTGTAACTGTGCCATGCCCTTTCAAGTTAGACGGGAGACTCCCTGTCCCTAATGGCATCTCTGAAGCTAGATCCATCTCAAGTGCTGAGATTTCGAAGTAAGTGTCGTCTTGGTCTTTAGCTCACCTAAATCGAAATGTAAGCTTTATAATTCCTCACAAACTACCGGTATTAGGAATTTGACAATATTTCAATTTTGTTTTGAGCTCAAGTCTTGGTCTGGGAAATTTTCTAAAAGAATAACATAAGATTATTGCCAAATGAAACAGCCTCAGCCTCATCATCTACAGGTTAAGGACAGATATCCACCAAAGAGTAAGCTCTGCAACCCTAGACCAACTGTTGCAATGAAGCAACCAAGACGGCAACTCTTGCCATGTACACGCTGCAAAGAATTGGAGAAGGAAGTTTTGGCTCTCAAAATGTAACTGGCCAAAAAAATAAACCTGCAAGGTTGGTAGTACTGTCAGAGTACAATACAAGGTTAATGTATTGAAAGGAAGGCCCAATACTCTTCCACTAGATGCTTAGGTTTTATGAACCATTTGTCATTACATGTATAAATCTCTACGCTGTACGGGTATTGTCTTTTGCTTTGGTATACCATTTGGCTGGTAATTCAAAATGTATCATAGTTAATCAATTGTACCCATACCAGTAATTACATGTCATGTCTACAGCAATACCAGCTTCTCCAGAAGACACCACAACCAATTCATGGCAAACAATGGAGCCTTAATCCAAGTGTAGCTAAGGCATTTAAGGTAATCCAAACTGAACTCTATTCATACCTACATGTATTTTGGGTAATACATCATTTGTTTGTATAATTATGTTGTAGATTATTTTTCATTTCAGGTAATTTTTATTTTTTTAGTTAGGTAATTGTTTTACCCACCACATATTTTTTTTTAAGGTAAATCATCCAATAAGATACATCAGAGGAGACCAGGAAGGGAGGAAAGGTGGGAATTAAGAATGGAAGGGGGGATGAAATACAGGTGAGGGTTGTCAAAAAATATTTTGCAGGGGAGGGGTGGGTTAATTTTTTTTAAATCTCCTCCCCCCCCCACCCCCCCCCAAAAAAAAAAAAAATATGAATTCCAAAAATATTGAAAATAAACTTAAATTTTATAATCTTTACAATTGCACTGCTTCAAAAAATATTGTACCAGTTCAATGTTATCTTTAACTAGTGACTAGCTCTAAAAACTCTAAATCGGCGAGCACCCATTGTTGATGGTTAGGGTGTTTTTAAATGTAGGGTAGGGTTTGGATTTAGTTCTCTGGACCATTGAAGAAGCATAATTTTTGTGTTATTCAGTAATCTAGCCCTAAAAAGCCTAATTTAGTGACATATAGCTCTAAAAACCCTAAATTAGTGAGCACTTTGGTTTACCAAAATCATTTTTTTAATGTTCGGTTTATATTAAGGCCTTGGATTGTGTTAGGAATGAGTTTGCTTGGAGTGGATTGCTAACTGGCTTTAATAAATCTGCTTGTTATTGGCCCTTGTGAACTGCACTTGGAACGGCAAAGCAAAACGAAAATGTTGTATTTTTTCGTTATTTCTGTGTAGTTCTTTATCATTTATCCATTTCTGCGTCTTTTCACATCCTCTGTGGGTGATTCTTTGATGAGAGAACAAGAGAATAGCTACAGCATTTCTTTGAGTTGGGGTGGCGCATGGTGCCATTTTAATGTGCCCTTGAGGGTTTTTCTCTGGCTTCCTTCCATCCACAACAGCTAACACGCTAAATTCCAATTCGATCTGTGGATTAGCCAGGTCCTGACTTTCATCAGACTACTCGCTCGTCGCCATCTTGAAAAACAAGGAAATGTTGTCTACTGTTCACGTGACCAGCACAGTGCAATCTGATTGGTGGCGAATAGAACTTGAAAGAAGGTGCCATCTGATTGGTTACCCACGCAAATCTCGACACCAAAATTTTTTTTAACAAAACTTGCAATTTCCGATTCGAGCCGGCCAAAGGCCTGGCCTGAATAATAAGAATATAAAGAAATTGCAAGGTGCGATTCTGTGCAGCTACCTCAACAGAATCCAAATTATCGTAAAACCAACTCGATTCCAGCTTTTGTATCTTCCGAACAATTTTACTTCCGCTGCAAGTCACAGCACGCGAAGACAACGTAAAATGTTAAACCTTTTTATATATTTTTTATATATTAATTCGCAAAGGCGAAGCGTGCAGTGCAAGTGCATCAAATAAACAAAAAATGAAAACCAAATCTTAGGTTTGGGTGCACAAAGCTGATAAATCAAAAGGAAAGTGAATTATATATGTATAATAAAGTCCTTGCATGGTCGTGGCTAATGTTGTTGCGCGCGAAGACAACATAAAATATTAAACCTTCAATGAGCAAAATGGAATAACTTTTCCTAAGCCAAATGTTACCAGCATATATATCATTGACTACGATATAGCATTCGATAAACTACATACCCTTAAAAAGGTTTTACAATTGATATTCGATGGGTACACCAATAAAGAAGGACGTATTTCCCTTGATACTTAAATCTGAACCACAGATCTGGCAACGGTGGTCATTCTCTGTAATTTCTTTGCCAATGTAACCCTTACAATAAGTGCAAAACATATGTTTAATTATGTCTCCTTTGAGGTCCTTGAAAAATCCAAACAACTTCTTCACCGATCTATTGCACTTATTAGGTTTCGGGCAATGCGCCTCGACTACTTCTAATAGATCACCGAATGCCTATCCGGTTAGTCGATGCTTAAGCTTGAATGATAACAGCAACAGGATACTAGATGACACAGATATAGGTGCATCGTCAAAGAGCAAAGGGTCATACTGTTGACCACTACCATCATCATCACTCAGTTCACTGTCAGTGTTACTGTCGGTGTCGCTTCCTGTACTGGTATTGCAATCACTCGGAATCGGATCAGTATCACTATAATCATACCGATCAGTCTCCCAAGCGCTGTCCACACCAATGAGGTCACTTGGTTCGTCATAAACACCTTCCGACTCATCACCCCTTGAATCCCTACTACAGTTAAGAGATGCAGTACTTGGAGTTGGATGATCCTCTATACAACTACCGATGGATGCCGGCTCTACGCCTGCGAGTAGTGTACAATCACCTGTATTGTCCGATTCCAGACAATTTGTCAAATTGCTGCGCTTCCTCCTCAACGTTCTTCGCGCAGAACGCGACTTGTACGGGTTATCAAATTGCAAATAGTTACGATAAACCTTTTTAACTTTACTGTCTGCCATATATCCCTCGTCACTAACTTTTTACGAGGCCAAGCCAAGGCCAAGCCAAGGCCATGCCAACTCACAAAGGTTCACCACCATGGCATATCCATGGTTACACATTTCTGTTTATGACGTACATAGTATAGCCTCATGCAACCGCGCGCATGGCACCTTTGCATTTCGAGTTGCTTTTTGACCTTGCTCGGATGTCATGTTTTTGGTATCGAAATGGATATTGACAGACAAAAAAGATATACAACTAAAAAAAGAAGGATAGGAGAGGTTAAGTATGTATTTTTAATGGTTTACAGAAGTTATGTGTACATTTCGATTGCAAAAAAATCTCTTTGCTCGGAGTCGTGGTCCTTGAAATTTTATCAAAAACTTTTGGTAACGAAATGGAATGTACTGGAAGAGAAAAGGGAAATACAACTAGAAAAAGAAGGGCAGGAAAGGGTATCTTTTTTTAATGGTTTACAGAGGTTAAGTGTAGATTTTAATTACGAAAAAAACAACTTATGGAGGGTGGTGCGCAGTACCGGGCAAACAAAAATACGGCTACGCCTACGTTATAAAACAAGTCATCAAAGATGGTAGAGCTGGTGCTTTGTTCAACCTTTTGTTACCCAAACAAGTGAAAAGGCTGCAAAATATGTTTATCCATTCTTTCATTGCAACAACTTCCTCTCGAAATTTCCAGGAGACAGTATAACAGTTTGAGTCTGCAATGCCAATGAGAGAACTGAGAATTAAGAAGACCCTCAAATTCACCAAAAGACATAGTTGATAATGGACTATAGATAAGGAAATAATAATACGCGACTTGGTATATTTTGAAAGAAGTACTATTCCTTTATAATCTTAAGGTTACCGGATACCTTCAAGGCATGTTTTTTTGTTAAAAAATATTATTTATTATTTGGAAAGTTTATGGATTGTTTTACAATTTAGAAAAAAACATTATTTCAAAAGATATAAAAGCTTGCGAGATATTTATGAAAAACGTATTTAGAAGGAAACTAAATAAATCACCGAGGCGTTATAATCCCTTTACGTGTCACGTGGACTTTTAGCGGGAGCTGTTATCCGAGTAATTTGCAACTGTTGTTGTAGCTTCCCTTCTTCGAAAAAACAAACGTGCATTTAGAGTCTTTTATCAATCGTTTGTATGGGGAAATCCAAAAGAGGAAAGCAAAGTTCTTGGGTAAAACATAAAGGGAACCCTGGACCGAAAAAGTAAGGAAACCGGCGATAAGGAGGAATTCGGTAAAAAGAGGATTGAGCTCACGGACAGCGACAAAGGCTCGTGGTTCGAAGAACGTACGAAAGGCAGCGAAGAACAACCTTCAACTTCAGGGTCAACTCCAAATATAAGCAGCGCTAGCAGGCTTAATGTAAACTGTCGTTTGGCTTACTAGGAACCAGCAAGTCATTTGAAGAGACTGAGGACGCGAGCAGGGATTAGTTCACATCGGAGTCTGATTCAGATCCGAGTTTCACTCCTGGGCCGTTGTCAATCCTCGACTTCTCAATCGTGAGCTTAAGAGGACATCAACTTGCAGTTGTTGTGGAAATTTGGGAATGAAACTTAACGGCTCTCGAACTGAGCGAAACTGTTGAATTGTTGTAAGAGCGAAAGGTTTCACTACTGCTTTGAAGCTCCAGGGGTCCTTGGGTAGTCATTGGCTAGTTGGTTCGAAGTGTTGATATTTGCTTTGATGAGGTGTGAAATGTTCACAAAACTTTACACGCCAAATCTCTGACTAGGTTTTTCTTCGTATCCCCTCTCTTTGAATGAATTAATAGGGTATGCAGACTAGCCAGATTTTGATAAAACTCGGCCAAAAGACAGATAAGTTACTGTCAAATAAAAGGGTGTGAGCGTTTAGCAATATTCAAAGTATTTTTCCTCGTAGAGTATCCCGCGTAATGTGACTCGGACATTATTGAAAACTAAAACTTTAGAAATGAATTGCATTTGAATGAACTAAAATATTAACAAATGCTCACACCCTTTTTTAGGCTGTTATATGCTGATTGACATCGTGCAGTTGAATTGTTTTTATGCGTCAACCCGAAGGCTGCTAATTCACTTTTATAAACCTTGTCAGTTTTGCGTTTGTTGGCTTAGCATTGGTTTACAATGAAATATTTTTTTAAACAAATCCATTCAGCGTATTCTACACTTCATAAGATTTACAGAGGTATATAGGTTTCTATAGTTTTCTTTAAAACAACGCGCGTACAAAATTATTAACGAGAGAGACCCGCGAAGGTATCCGGTAACCTTAAAGCAGGCATGTTGATTTTTAAAGAAATTTCTCTAACAAGGTTTTTGGTAAAATGACGAATTTACAGTTGAAGCCTTGATTCTCGAAGGCCATGGAGCACCAGCGAGCGACAAGTGTAGTAAAGTATGAATCCCGGCTTTCATTGAATGAGTAACTGTTGTATATTAGAAATTCTATATATTTCATTATCTCGTATAAAACTACAGTATTTAATTTATTGTGATTTTAAATGTTCTTTTATCTGATGAAATCCAAAAGTATACCGTAAAAGTGCAACCACAACCGCGTGCATCGTTGTAACGGCCAATATTAACTGGGCAACTAATATATTAGTAATAAGGTTAGAATAACTCATTAGACATTAGGTAATATCCGCCAAAAGTACGTGTTAATTTTATAGTTCTTTCTCGTAATTTTATTAGTTGATAAATATACTCATGAATTCAATAGAAACCCATCGAAATGATACATCAAAGAGTTATCAAATTAATGATTGAAAGACCTCTTCAATTGAAGGGTTTGCAAAAAGAGTGTAAATGACTGATCCTGATAACATTCTAAATTCTCCTTTAAATATCTTTGTTTCCTAAGGGAGAATTTCGAACGTCATCGAACTCACTTACGCCCTTTTTGCACACAATCCTTCAATGTTTTCTCCTTTTTCGATTGGCTGCATGATAATTGCTTTGAGTAGTTTCACAGCAAAAGGAGCCAATACTTTATTTTCTGGGTGTAGTTTGGACTGTCAACATCTCATAGAGCACTTAATGCATATTCAAGCAGCAACATATTGGGGGGGGGGGGGGGGGTATATTGCCACAAGCCTATATATTGTTTTAGCTATTGTTTCTGGCCAACCATTAATTAAGGGAATGGTATTTTGTTTTAAATTTAATAGTCATCTCGTTATTTCATTTCTAATCGTATTGTTAAAGTTTTTTCTTGGTTAAAGTTGTTATTCTGTCATCAGGCATTGGGCTATAAGTTCTATTTTTAAGGTTTTAAGTACAATGCACTTATCAACAGGCTTCCTCCCATGGGTAGACCCCTGAGCCAATTAACCATGGGATTACAAAAAGGATGGAGCAAACTTGACAATTTTCCTGAGTGATGGAATATCATGAGTCACAGTGCCCTGGCTGGGTCATGTTTTCCTTAAATTGCATATGAATCGTAAAAAAAATGTTGTCCAATATATATCTTGTATAATACATTATATCAAATAGGAAAGCAATTTTTGTTTTCAAAAGAGTACACTTTCTATTAATTTTTCTGCTCTAAACACGGCAAAAGTGGTACAGGACACTGGGGGTGAGTTTGTTGTTTCTGATGTCACACACACTTTGCATGTGAACTAATGTTATCGCAGTGTTCACCTAAAAATAATACTTGTGAAAAACATGTCAGATAACGAAAGCTTTACAACGTCACATAATTTAATTCCTCTCTTCAAACATGATAAACACTAGCTCCTGCTAGCGGGTGTGACATCACACTGATTTGCAGATGATAGTTTTGGCTGCACGAACAATGGACCATTTTGAGGACAAAAAGGCCAACTTTGACTGACAAAAAATGGCATGAAATAAGTGAGGGAAGAAAAAAAACATAAAGCGTCCATTTTCTTAATTTACCTAAAGAGCAAAACAAGTATTTGATTCATATACACTTTAACAGAAATTTCTTGTCATAAGAGGTTGCAATCTTCTGAAATCCCCATCCCTATCTTGGAGCTTCATACAAAGTAAAGCATTTCCCCTCTGGTGAGCACAGGGTTCTACTCCAGTGAGGAAGCTGCTGACATGTGTACAAGTGCAGTAATCATACACAATAGAAAAAAACAGGGAATACAATATTCTAATAAGGCAACAATTCAAACTGCATAAAACATAAAAAGATATTGTTAAAAGTAAATACTTAACAAAACGTATGCTTCAAATTTGAAATTCCTTAGAAGATTGGTACCTGGTGAGATTTGAGGCTGACAATGTTTTGCGGGTTTTGGAGGGTGAGATAGATATTCAGCCTCTCATGTTAAATGATGATGAAGAGATGTTGGTGGGGGATACTATCCTGGCATATTGGGCGCCAGATGGGAAGTTCTACGAAGCAGACATTTTAGAGATAAATGGTGAGTGAAATAGATAGGATATCTTTGTTCTAACCCAGATTTAATTTTTTTTAATCTGATTTCTGATCTGCACTTTTGTTACTGATCTTAAAACTGAATTGCCTTTCTACATAACCAAAGTCTGTTTCCTTTTGCAGTATTATAGGCATGGGTCAGGTCTGGTTATGGGTGGACAATGCTATTAATTCGATACATTTTCCTCCAGAATTAATATTGGCCAATTTTATCTGAGAAGATCGACACGAAGGTCTAACCATTTGCAGTTGTTTCACAAAGGCAGCACCTTCTACTCGGTTATTTTAAGGCCATGTGTATTGGTCCCACCAGGGTTTGAACCCGTGACCTCCCACTCGACAGACCAAACCGACTTTTACCGCATAATTACTGATCTAAAATGAAGGCAAACGAAAATCGAGTAACCTCTGTTTGGAAGAAGGCTCATACGAAAGAGTAAACAGTAGTTTAAAGTAACAAGTTCAGACGATCTCATACGTACTCGATAGACTGAACTTTCCAAATACAATAAAACACTGACTAGAACAAAATGGAAGTATGCATTCCAAATAACAAAGTTGTAACTCCTGACAACAAAGTGGCTTAACCCTTTTACTCCCAAGGGTGCCATATGGCACTCTCTAATGGTTACTTGCTTTGAAGGTTTCATAGGATGTTTAGAGCTAGTCACTAATTTAGGGCTAACTCACTAAACAACAGACAAATGTACTACTTCTTCAAATGGTCCTACAGGTCAACTAATCCAAACCATACCCTACATTTAAAAACACCCTAACCGTCAACAAGGGGTAATCAAATCTCTAATTTGTGGTGTTTAGGGCTAGTCACTAATTTAGTGTGATTACAGAGAAACTAAACAACATAGAAAAACAACACTTCTTCAATGGTCCTGTGAACTAATCCAAAACCTAACATCAGTGAACATACGCTCACAGCTACATATAACATTATGACAGAATCACCCAGGTTGAAAATTCACCTAAGGTTAAAAATACTAATCTATAGATTAAATTAACCTATATAGTTTAATTTTAAATTAACCTGACATGAAAATTAATAACCTGTAACATATGTCCCATATTTCTACCTACCCATCACTGATGTATTGTAACTAGGCCAATTTATTTCATTCAAGACTCTATTCTTTTTATCCACACACTATGCAGCTGATAAGAACAAGCTCTTCAAGAAACGGGGAGAACTCGAAAAAAAAAAAGGGAAATGAGGAACCCCAATCAGCAATGCCAACACTTACTGCAACAGATACCAACAAAAAGCTGTCAAAGAAGAAAAAAGAGGATGGAAAACAACAAAAACTGGCATCCATTGCTGCCAAAAAGGCACAAGTGGCCATCAGACTAAGTACAAATACAAGTACATCTACAACAACAGACCATCAGGCTACACCTGACAAGGCTGCCCCTACTTCCCCTGTACTTAGAGGTCCTGCAGATTCATCTCTCATGACTGCAGCTTCATCACCTATACCAAAAAACAAAGTAGAAAGAGATCAGTACATCTACCAACATTACCTGCTGCAGATGATGAAGATGAAGAAGACGTTATCACAACAACATGCACCAACCCAGACTGTGTGGCCTTGCTGCATCACAGCAAGGCATTGGCAACAAAGTTGCGACACATACATTCCCTTTCTGTAGCAGGTATATATGCATACGTAATTTGTTTACCATGCACTACAGTGTACAGACTTATTTTGTTTTACAAAACTTATTTCATACATAAGGTCCATTCAATGGTCCTATTAATAATACAATATTATTAATGTGTAAGTTATTGATTGGAATTCATCACAGATAACAGTAATGTTACATTTATTTTCACATTACTTTTCCGCACCGTGCTACAATTAAATTTGTTGGGCATCTGGTAGTACACTTATAATTGGAATACCTCGGTGGAAAAAGGGTGTTATTTTATTTTATTTTATTTACTTACTTCGGCCATAATAGAAGATACAAAATAGAATAAAGTAAAATATACAACAAACAAAACATAGAGGTCAGGGGAACCAACACAGCGTTAGCCATGCAATTACGTTGGTTTCCTATGAAAAATACAATTACAATAAATGATCTAATTACAATACTTATTTCAACCTAATAGCAGCATTTGAGAGGTGCGGTTAACTGTCTTGCCTGGTGACATTTCAGACATACAGACTTCCAAGACCTAGGGTTCTCGATGTCAAATACAGAAGTGATGGCAGACACGTAATATTTAAATACTAATGATCTAAACTTAGGTAAAGAGATATCTGATTTACGCAGTTCGTGTGGAAGTGTATCCCAAGTTCGGGAAGCTCTTATAAAATAACTATTTTGGTAACAGGGCCTTGCCATTAGGAATCTGATAAGTAATAAGATTAAGTGAGTTATCCATCGAACGTAGAGAGATGCTTAAATTGACCCTGTTTACAAGCTTTGGCAAAACATCTGGAGCTAAGGTTACTAAACCGTGTTTTGCCTTATACAAGAAGATGAGGTCAAGGTATTCATACCAGTAACATAAAGGTAAAAGCTTTAGAGTTAAGAGTCTAGATTTGTAGGAGATGTCTGTTTGGACAGGGTAGTAGTATGTTATATAGGCATTGAAGTAAACTGACTAAAAAATGTTTTTTTTCTCATCTAGCATGCTAAGATATGACTTGAAATGTAAAAGGAATGAAATAGGGCTCAAAATAAGCATTACTTTTTTGTTATCAAGCCATTTTTAAACTTAGTATTGCTTGTTATTGTATGGGAGCTGAGGTGGGGGTCTAGAAACAACATTGCCACAAGTGCTGGCGCTCATGTGCTGACCATTTCGGTAGAAAATTGCTTATTGCCTACAAACTGAATCTCAAATGGACTTTCTCTCTCTCTGAAGATGAACACCAAGCTGGAAAGATGGTTGAAATGCTGTGGAGATTGTTGTCGGAATGGCGGTCTTCTCGAAAAAGCAACTCTGTGTAAAGTGGCGCAGATACTACATCATTAAGTTGCCGTCTAGCTTAACTCATGGTTGAACTAACTGTTTGGCTACAAGAGAATTTGTAATCACTGGAGATTTACACAGATTGAGTTTCATCTTCAGGCAGAGCAAACTGTTAACATTTTGGAACTAAGAAGGCCATTTCAGTAAGTTTCGTGGTCTGAGCTTTGTAAAGATAGTTGTGCCAGGCCTTGTTTATGCTTCGCCTAGGGACTTTTTTCTTTGAGCGGGAACTCTGTGGTACTTGCTGTCGACATGTGTGTTGTGTACCCACAATCCCTTTCGGCCATGTTAAGACCAACGGTATACCGAAGTGAATCGGGTCTAATCCGTGTTAGCTACGGGGATAGCTCGCGAGGATTTCGGAAAGATTACAGTAGTTAAATAAGTGACTGAAACTATCGGCCATGCAAGAAATCCACTATCCAATCAAAATAACTCACAGTGTGAAAACCTAAGTACTTACACAACCGCAGCCTTTCGTTGAGAAGTGCACTATAGCGTGACTGAGTGATTTTGATGAGTGAAATGCTAATGCACATTCCAAATTGAAAATTCAATACGGCTCGAATGGAAGACTTGGAACAACCCAAAAGAAGCCAAAACACAATTAAGTAAACTGAAACTATAAGAACTGTTTGGCCTGTACTGAAACAACGCGTTCTCAAGGTTTAAAGTAATGATTATCATTACTTTAAGACAAATCCGAACCAGAACCACAAAACTAACCTAAACATCGGACAATTTCACAGGTAAACGACGGGTGCTGACACTCATCTAGAGCTAGGATTCACAGGTTAAGAAGAAGAGACGAGATAAGTAGAAAAGTATGGGTCAGTGTAGTCAGGGCATGCCATCTGCACAACACCCAAATGGTGCACCTATTTAATATTCCACTCTGAATCACCACTCCGCCTCAGCCAATCAGCATCTGATTTCGCAAATGCACTGTGCGATTCAGCTTCGGCTATGCAATTCAATTTGAAAATGACTGTGATTGATCATGTACTATCGTGTTAATTAAAAGAACCGAATCGAAAATAACATGATTTAACTGCATGAGTACTAATTATTATCACGTTGCAGTTGCAGCCAAAAGCCCAAGTGAACTCGTATCTGGAAAGCCACCAGCAGGAATTTTGGATCCCAAACTAGCAGCTGAATTTCAGGTGTTTGTAATGAAATAAAATTATGTATTTGTGACAGTTGGTATATGTATGTTAATTTGTAGTAGTATCTGGCACAGAACTACTGTTCATGGTATTTCAAAATGAAGATTATATGATTTAATTATATGTTAAAAAATCTGTAGATCCATGCACTCAGCAAAGATGTGATAGCAAAGATAGTATTCCATGGTATGTCCTTTTATCTACCACGATAATACATCATCTCATGGTCAAAATGCTGTGGACTCACAAAGCGCCAGATGAGCAAGTCCACAACAAATGTTGAGCACATGACATTATATTGTGGTAAATAACAGGACATACCACAGAAAACTATAAATCAAGCACATGCAAAAATGATGCAATCAGTGTATGTCCTCCTATTTATCTATGGCTATTAACCAATCAGAAAGTGAGATTTGCAACATGCAGTTGTGGTAAAAAGCTAATTTGACAATGTTATGATGATCATCTGTTCTCAATAAAAAATAAAAAATTTAGAACAGATAAAAACTAACTTTCAATTTGTTGACATGATTTTTTTTAACATCTTTTTAATTTATTTTATACAATATACAAAAACACACATATATATGTTGCACATACTCATACAACGACCCTAACCCTGAAAAAATAACATAAATACTATAATAAAATATAATAACATAACATAACACCCTTGCCAGCTATATATATAATATGTGGCTAAATGTAATTTAGGCTAAGTTAAACTCGAGACAATGCTGGCCAGCAGTCATCCCCCATAGAGAGATGTTATGCGGGGGGCCCAGGGGCCTGGCAGGGACTACATGTTGTTTGTGCGTGGTCATTTCAGTCATAGCTTTCTTGCTGATCATCGCGGATCATTGGTGTTTGCTAGTCAGTGCCTTTGCTTGCTGATCGTTGCGGATCACTGTCCTTTATCGTATAATTATGTCCCGGCAAACAAGGAATAGTTTGGACAGCCGTCTGTTTAACGTGGCGGAATCCTCAGAGAGCGAGATTCCGACCGTCTCGACAGTATCGGTCGCCAGCCCAACGACGACTCCAATGTCGTAGGAGTTCATTTCGGCTGTGGTCGCAGCGGTGAAGGCCGCTCTGGCAGCGGAGAAGGTCCCTGCTACGACCTGTGTGAGCCCGGCAGTCGATTCTGTCTCCGCGGTCATCGCCTCTGGCAGTTCTGGCGTCGCACAAGCCTCGGATCTGAGTTCAAGGACTGGGGTGTTGTGGTCATCTGGCGCCTCGTCAGCCTCAAGTTTACAAGGTAGGCCCCCAGTTGTTGTACCTTCGTTTATCAATACGTTCACGGGACCTGTGTCGTCGCTCGCGCCGAGTTTAGTAGCTTCGCAGGCCATTGCCCAACAACACATGGGAAGTACGTTTGGCGTCGCACCTACGTCGAACATTCCGGAAATGCCAGGTCTTCCGTTGCCGACACTTCATCAGCCCTTCGTTGTTGGCCCAGGTTTTTCACCGATTCCGGAAAAGGTCGTGGCCCAAATTGTATCTGGCAAGTACTTGGACCTCAGCGATCTTCTGGCGGCTAATTTGGTTCACGCCGAACCTGAACCACAGTTGCTGTTTGATGGACGAGTAGTCCTGACGTCAACACCGAGGAAACAACGGCGCCGCGTGGAAGATCTCAGCAGCTGGGTGGAGGCTTTTACGATATTATCCTTTGTCCTTACATCTTACTTCCCCCATCGATGGCGAGACCTAACACAATACAAGTTGTTAATTTTGCGCACATATCGCCAGTTTAGCGGTAGGGTTTGGTTGGCATATGACCAGGCGTTCCGCGAATACGCAGCAGCTACCAAGAATGTTGATTGGTCGACCATGAACGTACAATTATATAATTTTCACTCTGCTGGCGCCTCAGTTCGTAGCCTACCTGGGGGAACATCAGCCGGGTCGTCAGAGCCCCATGGATCTAACTCTTCTTCTGTGGTGTGCAAGTCATGGAATCGTGGTCGGTGCTCGGCTCCTTACGCATCCTGCAGGTTTGCACACATATGCAGCAGCTGCTCGGGCTCTCATCGTGCTCAAGAGTGCCCCGGCTCGTCTAGCACCAGGTCTGTGGTGCAACATCCACACAGATCCCGCTCTCCAGTACCTACATCCAGCGAGAGCAAATATAGGAGGCATTGATGGCCAGTTCTACTCCCTGGCCTAAATTATGGACTGGGCTTGCCTTGTTGTGAGACCCTCGAATTGTTTCTGTTATTGACTACATTGTTCAGCTCCATTTTATTGCCATTTATGCTGTGCGCTGGCCTGGCTTGGGCAGGTCTCTTGGGTAATTGCTGTGCCCATGTCGGCAGCTCTTTCATATTGTTATTAAAAGCCTTATAATTAATTGTGTATAGTCCCAGTGTTGCTCATCATGTTTCGCTAGGCGATAGGGCCCTGCATTTATGTCTGCCTTTGTTTATTCCAGCCTCTATAGTTCTACCTACAGTCGCTAGTGTCACTCCTCTCCGTGTGAACCACTTTGTTCGGGAGCTGATGTCCCACCCGGATCAACAACAAGTCTTATTTGTAGTGGAGGGCCTGCGTCATGGTTTCAAACTAGGCTTTCATGAGTCGCATAAGCTAAAGTCGGCTAAGAAAAACAAGCCCTCAGCCTATTTGCATCCCAAAGTCATAGATGAGTACCTGGCCAACGAAGTGTCTCTGTGTAGGGTGGCAGGCCCCTTCAAGTCTTCCCCCTTACATAATTTGCATATCAGCAGTTTTGGAGTGATCCCCAAAAAAGGTCAATCTGGGAAGTGGCGGTTAATTCTTGACCTGTCCTCTCCAGGGGGTGGTAGTGTGAATGAGGGAATTAACTCGGGGGAATTTTCATTGCAATATATCAGGGTGGATGAAATAATCAGTATGGTAAGCCAGTATGGCCGGGGAGCACTCATGGCAAAATTTGACGTAGAGGCAGCTTATCGCAACATTGCTGTGCATCCTTCAGATCGATTTTTGTTGGGTATGAAGTGGCGCGGTCAGTATTTTGTAGATTTAACCCTTCCTTTCGGCCTGTGCTCTGCGCCCTACATTTTCAACTCTGTGGCAACCATGGTAGAATGGATCTTGTTACACAATTATCATGTGTCAGACCTAGTGCATTATTTGGATGATTTCATCTCGGCTGGTCCTCCGGATTCTGAACAATGCTTCATAAATCTCAGTACTGCGCAGGAGGTCTGCAGAATGCTGGGCTTGCCTCTTCACCCAAAGAAGTGCGAGGGTCCTGCCACGTCTCTCGTGGTCTTGGGAATTGAATTAGACTCAGTCAATCAAATAGCACGTCTTCCTGCCGAAAAACTGTTGGCCCTGCATCTGTTGCTGCAGTCATGGGTCACACGCCGTTGGTGCAATAGACACCAATTAGAGTCTCTCATTGGTCACCTCCATCATGCGGCAAAAGTTGTGTGGCCAGGCAGAACCTTCATTCGGCGCATGATTGATCTCCTCTGTTGCTTTCGCAAGAAAGACCACCCAATTCGCTTGAATAGGGAGTTCCAGTTGGATCTTCTGTGGTGGCATCACTTCTTAGCAGACTGGCATGGGGTCAGCTTTTGGCATTTCCCTGGGATGGCTGCAGCGACTGACTTAGAAGTGACGTCGGATGCGGCAGGGTCAGTTGGCTTTGGAGCTTACTACAAGGAGGAATGGTTCAATGGCCGCTGGGCCCCCTGTCAAGCCCAGCTGTCCATTGCATACAAAGAACTATTTCCAGTTATCATTGCGGCCCATGTATGGGCTGCTAACTGGTCTAAGAAGCATGTGATGTTCCGATCTGACAATGAGGCTGTAGTATACATCTTGAACTCCAGGACATCCAGAGTCCCATGCATAATGCGGCTAGTGCGTAGTCTTCTCACCTCAGCAGCTCGTTTCAACTTCACTTTCATGGCCCAGCACATTCCAGGTGTGCAAAATAGAATCGCTGATGCTCTTTCTCGTTTTTATTGGCAGGAGTTCAAGCAGTTAGCGCCCGGGGCCCGGTCAACACCAGCCCAAATTCCGCCACACTTTCTGGAAGACCTGACCTCTCCTTGCTAGAGGGGCGCTGCCGGAACTTCCTGGTGCAGGGCCTATCCCCCTCTACACGTCGGTCTTATACCTCTGGACAGAAGAAGTTCTGGAATTTTTGCCTCCAAATTGGGAAGCTGCATGTGAATGGCTCCCCTTGTCCCGTGGATGAATGGACTCTTTGCTTGTTTGCTACTTTTTTGGCGGACTCAATTCAACACTCTTCTATTAAAGTCTACTTGTCGGCTGTCAGGTCTCTCCACATCGAACAAGGCTTCTCTGACCCTCTACTTAACTGTCTGCGATTGCAGAGGGTGGTCCGTGGTATAAAACGTACTCAAGGCTCCTGTTCAACCCAACGCTTACCAATTACTGATGGTCTCATGTCGGTTATTTTTAAATCTTTGGACTTGACTCATCCTGACCACTGTATGTTTTGGGCTGCGTGCACTCTGGGGTATTTTGGTTTTCTGAGATCGGCTGAATTTACGGTGCCCAATCTGGCAAGCTATTCCCCAGGGATTCACTTGAATGTGACAGACATTGCGGTGGATTCTAGCGCTGCCCCCTCTTGCATGCAAGTTAAGATCAAGGCATCCAAAACAGATCCGTTCCGCAAGGGGTGCTTTATCCACATTGGTCAGGGAAAGCCCCCTCTGTGTGCACTCGAAGCAATGCTGGCATACTTAGCGATCAGGGGCGATTCCCCAGGTCCATTGTTCCTGCTCCGAAATGGTCAACCGTTAACTCGCACCTGTCTAACCAACTGGCTCAGACAAATCATGGCAGCTGCAGGAATTTCAGGAAAGTATTCTAGCCATAGTTTCCGCATAGGAGCAGCGACCGTGGCAGCTCGCAATGGTGTGCCGGACCATTTAATTCAGGCGTTGGGTAGGTGGAGTAGCAATGCCTATCAGCTCTATATAAGGACTCCTTCGGAAGCCTTGGCGAGTCTGTCGCAGCAGTTGGCTTAGTGGCGAACGTCAGCTCGGTATGTATAATTATTACAGTGCCATTGCATCACAATGATGGTGCTTGGGGTAGTTTGGTTTGGAGGTACCATGTTACCCTGTCCATGGTCCCTCCTTCTCCAAGCACCTTGGAGTCTTCGGTTGGGGGTGGACTGTGGCAGGGTTGCCATGGTTACCTCCTTGTTGTGCTTGGACATGCGTCGTCCGGCACTTCAACCAAAGGTACCTATCCCCAAGCTCATCTATTGGTGATGAGTTTAACGACCATTTTGAATTGAATTTAAACCAATAAAGCAATATTTAATTTTTCCCACTTCCGAAGATGCACGGTAATATTGTTCTTAGATTTTGCCACTCTTAGTTCGACTTTCTGAGAATATCTTAAATGGTTTTTAAAAAGAGACAGAGAAGGAATATGTTTGCTTTTTCCAGCCTTATACAATATCAATTTAGAACTCAGAATAATGTAATTTATTGGAGTTTCTGCCTCTACTCCCAAAATAATATTCACTATATTCGATTCAGGTAAAAATATATCAACTCTTCCAGCCAGTCCCTTATTTCAAAATATAGATTTTTAGATTCTATACATTCAACAAATAGATGATCTATCGTTTCTGGATACAAATGACAAAATGAGCAACTAGGGGACTCCAGCAATTTAAACCGATAAAGATCACGATTGAGATAGAGGCAGTAGTTTAGTATTTTATAGTGAAAACATCTCGTATACGTATCGTTTGTAGTTTTGTATATTCTACTATAAACTGCACCCCAGTCCGGTGGGGACATCAGATTGATCCGTCTACATATATGTCTCTGAGAAGATGGTAATCGAAATTTTACGTTAATTAACCACTGATAAATCTGTTTAGTTTTAACCTTGTCAATTTCAACTCCATCCTTACTCAGATATAAATATCTCGACGATGATCTTTCCTTATCGACCTTATCTTTATTTTGTTTTACCGTAGAGTTCCGATAGTAACGACCCCCGGAAAGTAGCGACCCCCCCCCGAAAGTAACGTGAATTTTTTGTGGCTGCTAGTAAATCCCGAAAGTAGCGACCCCCGAAAGTAACGACCTCCCGAAAGCGAGACCAAGTTTTTTTTAATTGTATATACCTTTAATTTGTCAATCAATAGTCAAAATTTTAATGTACAATAATATGTTCGTGCAGTGTCACAAATTGTTCACGATAAGGCACTTTCATTTACAACAAGGGGAAGCTTTATGCCACCATTCGTCCTTGACATCAGTTCACTGATGTAGCGATGTAAGAACTACCGGTATAATTTCGTATTAACAACAGGAACGTTTCTTCAAATTGAAATTGAAAACTCTATTTAGTTTTCGTCGATTAACATGAACGTGTTTCTTCCAATTAAATGACACTGAGATACCGGTATGGGGTACAGACTAAAACGCAGCGGTGCGTCATGCAGTACAATCGAAGCAGTTTAGCTTTCCTCCTCTGAGTCAGTGAAGAACTCGATCTCCTCTATATCGGCTGATTCACCCATGCGGTAGTCCGGTAAACCATCGATATTTATTTCACTGTCCCTGCTACCGGAAATGGGTAGTGAAATTCCACATTTTACAAATGAACGGATAACTGTGTCTTTCAGCCGGCGCGAGGTCTCTTGCCATGCCGTACCCACCCATTTCGTGAAAAGCACACGCCGATCACCAGCAGTCACTTTTCCCGTCATAAAGCGCTCTGGATTTGCAGACAAGTGTTCCGTGGCTAGTCTGTCAACACTTTTCTTAAATTCCGCATTAAATGTAACATCGAGTGGTTGAACCTTGCTCGTTGCGCCCGGAGGTACAAGCCCCAATGTCGTCTGGCACTCTTGCGTCAGAATGGTCTTTACCCTCTCCGTTGTTTGAGCTCTATGCGCATCATAGGTAAGAAGTCTATCGCGTGGTTGACCAAACATGTTTGGCTTCTTCCACATATGTCTGAGCCAGAACACCATCATTTCCTCGTTGCACCACGCGTTCTCTTGGAACTTGACCACGACTCTTGGATCATACTGCCTCTTTTCTCTGTCTGGAATTCTTTGTCCTGTGCCCTTAAAGATCAACAAGGGTTTGATGCGAGGCTCACCATCGGCAAATATGGTCAATTGCACGGTACACTGTCTCTTATCATGGCCTTCACCTGTCGTCCGAGTCCATACTGACTTTTCTCCTTTTTCTGCATAAGTAGCTCCCTTGGTGTTGAAGCAGAATTGCAGAGGTGTCTGATCCATATTCGCTATATCGCGTAATTCCCAGGGACCTACAATGCCTTCTTGGACACCCTTCAGCTCAGTTGCTTTAACTGTGGCCGTTCTTCTGAGATATCTGTGAAATTGTTGAATAGAGGTACGCAGTGTTTCAGACTGTTTCTGTGCAGCATTTGTTGGGCGCCGCAAGCTGATATCATAGCGTGATTTAAAGCGATCAAACCAGTGGTTTGACATTTTGAATTCCACTCCTGGATGCAGCTCCGCCATTAACTGTTTGCATCGACTTCGGAACCACCATTCCTTAACCTTGACACCTTTCCCACGTAGTTCCTGGAATTCCTCAAATAATCTCTTCTCCACGTCCGGAAAAGCTGCATGCCGACCAGCTCCTGCCTTTTTCGATTTGTAATTTGAATTTCTAAGTTTATGTTCTTGGTTGATCCATGGATTATATGTGCTAGCTTTCACTTCGAACTTATAGCGAGCTTTAAACTCTCTAGCGGCCTTTGCCTTGTTCTTGTGTTTCTTGTAGAGATCTATGAACTCGAGTTTTTGTTCCCTTGTCCACTGCTTTCTCTTGTCAGAGACCTTGATATCAGTACCTTCGTCGTTGTCTTTAGGGCTCCGGAGACTGCGCCGGTTGAACTTTGCTCATTTTCTGTTTCAAACTGAACTGGCCTGGTTTCGTTGGAAGCCTCCATATCCTCTAACACTGATTCATCATCGGTCTCAACACGACAGCCGGCAATGGCGGTATTGTTGCATTGGTTACAAATTCCAACCTTACTCATGGGCTTATATTCTGGCTTATCTTCAGTATTCTGAATTTCGGGAGCACACAAGACACAAACGGTTGTCTCACATCGTATACATTGATATTTTGTTGCCCTTCCACATAGACAAACGTTCTCCATATTTTCACCGAAGAAAGACGAGAACTACATGCCACGTGAAAACGTGACCAAATGTCTATCATTTTAGCAGACATCTCGGGAAATAGATGTAATCAACAGAAGGTAACTTTCATGGGTTCAAAAGGTCACGTCCGTGGGTTGTGATTGGTAGATTTCGATCCATTCATATGTCAACACAAGAATATAAGAGACAAGACCCTCGCGTTCTCAGCATCAGGAAAGTGTACTGTTCAAGTGAAAATTGATGACCAATGGCTTCTATTTACCGCCGATTATGCACAATTACTTCACGTATCAAGGGAGATCATTGCTGCAACTGCATTCCCGAGCCTTCCGACGCATATTCACATAACGCAATAGTGGTGAAGATGAAAAACATAAACGGCGGCGAACAAGATGCGACTACAGTTGGACACGTGCCTGATAGTGTTCTAGTTTCGTGATTCTGTCTTCACTTTCCGAGAGTAGAATTTTCATGGCGGCGTTTTCTTCTAGCGACTGGTCGAGCTGGCCTTTGAGGGCTTTATTGTGTTCTTTCAGGTCCTCTACTTCGCCCCATGCATTTTCGAGGGATGTTTTAATCTCGGTCATATCCTTCTTTACCTCGTTAAAGTTACCTTTTATGTCTTGCTTTAGAGCACACAGTTCCTCGTGTATATTACCAAAGTTCTCTTGCATTAACTTCTCAATGGCTTCCAACCGAACCTCCAGACTTGTCATTTCACTCTGAGATTCTCCACTAGAGATTCTTGACCTCTTTTTTTCCTGTTTTCACTCTCCACTTGACGGAGCTATGAATTACACGTCCGCCCTGTACCGATACGCATGCCGTTGACATGATTTATTAATCTTCAGATGAAAGAAATCATTGAAGGGAGTAATGTGTTCTGGTTTCCAAACCAGAGAGCCATAACAGCTGCCATAACTACATGGCAGGAATTTCCGAGTGCATTGATTGATGTGTTCTTTACAAGGGCAACCCTGGCAAAGTCCTGTGCCAGGGGCTTAAACAAAGGTCTAAAAAAAGGATACAGTTCCCTTGAGAAGCCCAGTTGTGGATGCCATATTAGGTGGGTAATGTTATCCATGTTGTCAAAACATATATATCATATGTACTAAAGAGTCTCCCAGTCTGGTGCCACGTACAATGAAAATTTACCGTTTCGATTTGCCAGTGAGGAGGCATATTTCTATTACAGTCAAAAAAGATCAAGCATAAATGAAATTCAATAATGAAATTCGAAGTTATATAAGTCAAGTTTAAGCTTAACTCAACTTAAGCTTAATAACTTATTTGGGATTTCAACATGTGCTTTTCCTTGATGTTGATATTTTGCTAAGTTATAAATAGCACTCCTGATGCAGGCCTGTTAAAATCAGTTATTTAGGCCAGGTTAAAAAAAAAACTTGTTTAGCATCCCCGCCCGACCTGAGAAATGTCCCTAACCTCTAATTGTTTTTCTTCTATAAAACAACTTTAGAAAGTGTAAATGCGCCTGTGAACACCAATTCTTGTACCCAGAGCTCATCTCCACAGAGAGAGCTCTGGTAACAGCCATTTTTTGGTCCTTGCTGATTGGCTGAAATGATAACGCATGCGTAAGAATCAATCGAAATACTTAACCGTGATTGGATAATTGTTACTTGTCATGTTTATAATAAAGTTCGCGCATAGGGCATGCTGGCCGAAGTACAGAGAGGCTCATCGAAAAAAATGGCGGATTGAGATTTGTGAAGCCACCGAATGTAAAGAAAAGAGAAATATCAACGTAGAACTCTGTTCTGAATAAGTTCAAGCTATTTCTGTGGTTGCACAGGAGCGTAAGGACTGTCTTTGTGTTTTTCCTACCGCTACGAGATACAGAAACCACTTGTTTACCAGCTTCTGGCGTCTGCAATTGTCTCAGAGTTCGACTGCAGTGCAGCTTTTATACAGCTTTGAACAGTCGTTTATATCCCCTTTGCCTTTGGATGCTATACAACGGAGGACCAGATATATATAAGTGAACTCCTGATTACCATGCAGTGATGATCAATCAACAATCAAAGGCAATAAGGAATTTTATCGACGAGGCCAATTCTTGGACAGTCATGATCACAGATCAGTAGTCTTAGCCTGAAAATTATGCATGTACAGCTGCCTGCTCAGCTCGTTCCAAGGGTCCACTCCGCTGTATTTCAGCAGATTTCAGGCGGAGGGTTAATACTTTATATTTAAATTTATACACAGCATTCATATTTAGATTAGAATTTGTTTTTCTTGTTGAAACTGATTGGTACTGTACCACTCTAAAAACTACATTCTTATTTCAAGAATTGTTGTCTTAAAGTAAGAGCATCTATATCTGAAATTAAGATATCAATTCTTATTTTAAGATATAAACTCTTATATTAAGATAAGCAAAAACACATTTTCATTTCAAGAATAGGCAGTCTTAAAGTAAGACTACCTGTCTCTTAAATTAAGATATTCACTCTTTTATTAAGATAAGGAAAAACCTCATTTTTATTACAAGATTATTATTAATAAGGCAGTCTCTCTGATAATTATTAAGATATCAACTACTTTATTATGATAAGCAAATCTTGAATATGGCTTTAATCTAGAGATTCATGAATTCCAACTGTCTAAACTCAAAACTTAGTTTCAGAATATCAAGAATTACAACTGTCCTTATAAATTCAGACTTTAAAAAACTACTTAAATCACTATAATATCAATAGTTTAACTGTAACAGTTTATTACTCTCTAATGCACTGACAACTACAAGAAAACATCACTTTGTGTAAACACAAAAGTTACCCTGTAAAGCATTTTTATGAAACAACACAAAAAACCCTAGAATCTGGTTGTGTGAAACCTGTGATTGCATTTAAAAGCTGTGAGGCATGTGGGATGCAGGTGAATACCTGTAAAATGGTAATTAAATCATATAAAAAATGTATACATGTACAAAAAAGATGAATTTAGGGGGTCCTTTGATAAAAGCTAATTATGCAACACGAGTCTGTACCTTTTAGGGGTCCAAATCATTTTGACTTTCTAGGCTCTTTTAATTTATGTGTACATTTAGGGGCCATTTTTTAAGCTCCGATCACCCCTATCACTTCAAATAGGGAGTCCACACCCCCTCCTCCCTCGGATCAGTGACATTTTTTTTCCCCTAAAAAAATTGTTTTCTTTAACGAACAATTTATTTAACCTGGGCAAAATAACTCATCTGTACTTGATGCGTCATACAGGTGAAAGCGATGGTCATGTCTCACATGTCGCACAAAGGTGTTAGCTTTACTGAACTGCCGGGCACACTTATCTATGCCACATTTTGCATGAAAATCGTCATCTCCGGAATGTTTAGTGTTGACGTGTGTCAAGAGCAGATAAAGAAACAAAGCTGAAAAGCTTTGGCAAAATGAATACTTCCAAGGAACAGCCATTGTGACAAGATCGGGAATGACAAATGAAGCTGTACGACGTACCATTAATTACCCGCTTCTACTGATCTAAATAAATAATTCTCCTTTACTTTTGTTGATTTTAGACTTCATCGGAAAAACACTTCAGCTACTGAGCCTGACGGGCGCTTTGAATATTTTATTGTGTGGGAACGACCCAATCTAGGGTTAGGAAAAGGGAAGATTTGTGTCACGTGGTAGGCAACGGCCTTTTCGCAGAACTTGTCACGTGCATACATGGAAAAGGCATGGAGCCATTTTCGCGCCAATTTGGTTTACGGAGGAGTGCAGAAGAAACGTCTTCAGCTTTCGGGATGAGTGCTACAAATTTGGCCATGTTCTTAAGGAAGAAAGGTTTCTCTGAAACTGATTGTAAAATATTTGAAGGTAAGGAAAACATTTTCCTTTTTCCCTTGCAAACTGTGGCACGGTCAGGAATGACCGCCCAAATTTTATCGCGAACAGTACTCCGAGTACATGGATTTTGACGTTTGAAAAACGTCAGTTGCGCGTCCATGCATCGTGCATTCTACATGTATGCTTCCTAAGATGATTTGACTTCAGAATTACGTGTATTAACTTTTCAGAAAACTTTCCGCTTTTCAGTCAGCCGCTGGCAGCGTTTTTACTGCGAATAACCATTTCGTTGAATGCATTTCAGATCTGTCTAGAACTATATTCTAAAAGCCTGCCAGCAATTTATATCAGTTATAATCTTCTTGCATCATTGCCCATCCTCTGCTGTGTGGCCTTTAATAAGGTTCTTTGTACTATTTAAATAACCCACTTCATATTGAGGGAAATATTTTTGAGTTTTAAAAGATAAATATTACGTTCTGTTTATAATTAACTTATTAATTAGGCCATCCCAATAAAAAATTTCGTTTACCATCGCCGTCTGGCTCGTGATGGCCTTAAAGACCCATGACGGACCATTACGCTTTGCGCGCTGAGAAGGTGGCCGCCATCTTTTGTTGGTGTTGAAAAATACAAGAGTCAGTGTAGCGTTCGCCAATCCGTCTCCATCGGCCTGTAATTCGGTTTCTATCTCACTTAATTTTTGTTATCGTATCTGTTGAAACATTTTCTTTATCGGAATTGCATTATTTGGAGTTTTCACAGTAAATGAAGTGCTTTATGAAGTGGTTTGTTTGCGATACCTCGTTCGAGGTTCGTTGAACGCCATCGAGCAATATTATGGCGGAGTCACTGCGAGCAAAGGGAAGGCCACGTTTACCTGGTGCTGTCCGCAATATCAGACTGAGATCGTCAGTGTTTGACCTTTGGAATCAAAGGAAGAATAGCCTTGGATTTTCGGATACAACGAACAGTGTCTTCGCTGAATTTCTACTTCATTGATCTGTCCGTCCAGACTCAGACTGGCCGCCAGAGACAGAGTAAGATAAGAATTAAATTTATTTCTGTCGTTATAATAGGCTTAATTTCTTTGCTATTATCTGAATTTGTGTAGTTGTTGCTTCATTGAACTTTAGTTTCTTTAATTTCCTTCCTTTTAGACATATTGAGCGAGAAGGGCGGCCAGGGAGAGCTAACGCGAGTAACGTCAACGATGCCGATGGTGATCGCGAAGCCGAAGGTAAGAACCTTCTTATGCCTTTCTTAGTTTTCTAAGATCTCACTTTCATCCTCACCATTTGAAGTACGAGATCGAGTACGTTCTAACGGTTGTGGCTTTATTTATTCAGGTCACCCACGTTTTTTTCCCACGCCGATTCGATACGTACGTGTACAGCGCCCAGCGCCTTATGTCTCGCCTAACTCGTAAGTGCTAAGTTTGATAAACTATACGGTTGTGGTATAAAATATGGCTATCTTTTCGGCTGAAGTGATCTTTTGAATGTATTCTGCGAATAAAAAGTGCATTAAATTCTCCATTGCAGTTCAGATGTATTTATTTCTATGAGTGATTTGCAGTCGAAAATGATGGTTGTTTTTTTATTTGGGGTTTAGGTTTTCAGAAAGTTGGTATGGAAAGTCAATGAATCATTGGAGGGGGTATTCTGCAACTACTCACTCTGTCCTTTTATACTTATGTGGTTTCACTTATGTTAGTGTTAGTTTTCATAGTAACACATTTTGTAGAACTATTATACTCTACTAGAACTATCTATCACACAGTTGCTATTGCTTTGGTTATAATTTCTCAAACCGGATTCCTCAAACCACATAGAAGCTTTACTCTGCTTACAGTGTGTAGTTTAGCAACTAGAATACCCCATGCTCAAGACTCCAGCGGTTCTTAATTTATGTGTGCTCCTAATGTCACCCACTCAAAAAGAACTACTGCATACCTTTCCTGTTAGGAGTTCTGAGGTGCGATATGATTCTTCATTCTGATTGGCCTTTTTTTGTGGTAAAAAAGAGGGTCAATCAGAGACCAGTCATATTTTTAATTAAATGTTTGTGCTGTCAGCAAAGTCCAGTGTCACATCTGGCTTTTATGCACACCTCTAATATGTCCCTGTCCAAACAAATATTTGAAAAGGACATATAAGAGGTTATACATGTTGTACGCTTGCAGCAAACGTTTTCCTCATCTGTTGCCATTGGCCGACATACATTACATCTGCACCAGGGGGGTGGTTGAACAGAAGGTTCATGTGGTTCGTCAGGGTTATCTCCTGCAGATAATTTCTTTGCAAAGTCCAAGCTACCCCTTCCCATACCCAATAATGCAATGAGAAGTTCATCCTTTTTCGCTGCCTCGAGAGTGGAAACAAATTCCTGTGCAAGAAGATATTACATTTATGTTGGTTAACGGGTTCAAAAATATAATTTATGTTGATGGCATCGTTATTGCATTTTAAAGTTACTGTTGTGGCTACTCTGCCACAGTGTGTGCATGTGAGTTCTGAATAATTACAGTATTTAAGCTTAACTTTACCTTGTATATTTTTTTATGATTCAGTGTGAACTTCTCTGTCAGATTATTGTAATGTCTTTGATTGCTTTGTGCATTATCTGTGGCAGAGCAGATAACATTCAAATGTGTTGAACATAAAAGCTGTTTGGCAGGATAAACAAGATGGACCCAAAATATAGTACTCTGGGATGAAAAATAGCAAAAGACTATTAGAAGCATTAAATTATTTACCTCAAGGTGATTTCAATGAACCATTGGAATTAAATATATATATATACATGTACCTTACCGCAGTTTCCAGTTAAAATATAGTAAAACCGAAAAGTCACAATATTTTGGACCTCTTACTTGGTGTCAGAAAGGAGTTTTTTTAGTTTTGTAATTTTCAGGTGGTGGTTTTTGTTTCTCAAATTTTCAGGTGATTCCTGTTTTTGTTTTTTGCAAACCTTAATTATTATTTTTTTCTGCGGGGTAAAGACTTTCTGTGTCTCATCCTAAATGAGTGAATACCGTATAAAACCTGAAACTCTTGAAAATATATACATGTGCAATAATAGTGCAAATAATCTGCATATTGTTCTACTCACCCTATTTTTGCATTTCCCTTTCTTGCAACCACAACTGTCTACACACTGCAAACGTGCCTCTCGGTATTTGCAGGCACCCTTTCCAGACTTCCTGGCACATTGGCCTTTACAAGCACACAGCACTCTCTCTTCCCTTTCCACAACGATTCCCTGTGAAGGAAGTGGAAAATGGCCCGCCGGCCGCAGCGAATGTGTGAAAAACACGGCGAATGTGTGAAAAAGTACAATGAAAGATTCGCAAACCTCCATTTCTTCTTCCGCCGCTACGATCGAACCGTATACATTTATTTGCCCTCCGTCAATCGATTCCGTAGTGATCGACAATGAAGACTCCATTTTCTTCTAAACGATTTGGATAAATGCAGGTCAAAAAGATTTAGCTCCCTAGAGTCGAAGTGAATTTCCCCGACCCGATGAAGTTCCCGCCGCACTCAAAAGTAGTCGCACACACAATGAAAGCCTCGATTTGAAGCGATCAAAACAAAAACAGAAGCGCGCAAAGCGTAATGGTCCGTCGTGGGTCTTTAAGACTCGCGTAAGAATGTTTCCTCTACAAGTTATGGATTTACAATTTGCATGAGAAAGGCAAGAAACTAATACGTAGAGAGCTCAAGAGGTGTAGTTTAAAAACAATATCTCTTTTTTGTTACTTTTTCAAGACAATTGGGTCGGTCTGAAACCTTACGTGTTTTTTTTGCTCTGTGTCAAGGCAAAAGATAAGTTGACAGGAATGGAGTCCATAACAAAAGTTATCATATTGTAATACATTGGCACCCAATCAGTTTTTTTTTGGTGGGAGGCTAACCCTTTCTCTCCATTTTTTCCAGACAATAACATATGCGAGAAAGTCTTCATGCAACTGACACGGTCAGACCTAAGTGACTTGCTGCCTTCTGACTTTCTCATAAGAAAAAAAGTCTGGGACACTGTTGAGGAGATGGTACGTAATATGTCACTATGACATTTGTGTTTGCATGACAGCTAACTATATATAGAATAGACCACCTCAAAGTTTTTCTACCTTTTTTTATCCAGCTTTTGAAAGAAAATCAAATACATGTAGCACTTAAATGAAAATTAGTAAGAATGCCAACTTTGGATTTATAACTTGTATACAAGGAACAAAGATATTGCCTTGCAATATTAGTAAATTTAACAAACCATTTGTGTGGTGAAATTATTTTTTGGTCTACAGGGTATGCAAACCGGTGACCCTTGCTGTACAGACATGTGTTAAAGTTGCATATTTTTCATGGCAATATATTGGTTCCAGTACAAGTAACATGTACATGTATAACCCCCAAAGTTTGCATTCTTACTAATTTTATTGTGTTAATTCCTTTCACCAGTGCTACTTGTTTTTCTGTTCAAAGGCAAAATGAAAAAGTAAGAAAATGTCAAGTTTCTATTTGGAAAAGTATTACCAACCAGATCATTTTCATCTTATTCACAGCGTCATCCAGATGCTAGTATTGCCAGTAAAGAAAAGGTACCACATAAAAACAGTTAATAAATATTCCTAATTAAACATCAAGCAATAAGTACATGTATATGTTTTATGAGAAAGAAAACAATTAAACTGCAAAGAAAAGGAGTTCCAAATTCTGGAAATCACCATCACAATTGACCTATATCCTTATGACGTCAAATCAAAACAATCTATTGTTTAAACGCTAAGGATCACGATCATTTTGTAAAACGTAGAATAGCGGTAACAGCCACCAAACACGGTAAATATTGTGGGATAAACATTGATACAGCTGATATCTGGAAACCAGACAATTCAAAGTTAAATTTTCCTCAGCAGAGCAGATTTAGTTCAAAATTCTATTGTTCAAGTCGATTCTGTCCCCCTCATAAACAAGCCGTGACGTCATAATGATATAGGGTAATTAAATAGGTGCTGCTGAGAATTCAATTGCATAAATTTGAAGGATTTACATGTGCATTTTTTTTATAGAATGAAAACTCTTTGGAAATTTTGGCTACAATTCTATGTTCTCTTTTCACAGGAGCAGGATACTATCAGTTTAAAGTTTCCTGGTGAAACTGGTTCTGCACATTGTCCATTACCAAGTTCCTCCTCTAATTCAGATGCAAGCACTGTAGAACTAGATGATGAAGATGAATCTGGTTCATTGTTATCTTCACATGTACAAACATGTACAAACAAGTCTTTGCCCTCCTGCCAAACATTGAAAAGGTATGTTGGCTTTCATACTGCAACTGGCAGGTACACAGTTGAACAGCCATAGCCTCGAGATTCTGAAAGTACAACAATGTTGTCTGGATTCAAATTCCCCATGTCCCCGGGAGTCAGGAAATGCATTGAGGAAAACATCCCTCCACCTGATTGTGAAAGGCGAGAGCTAATAAGAAACTGTATGTCTGATGGCTTCAACTGATCATGATGGGAAAATCTCAAAAGAGGAGTTTGTTGCTGCAAGCAAGAAAATATGTCTCTGTGTACCAGTAATGAGGGATCAAAAGCCTCCAAACTGGCCCTCTGATGTAGAGTTTAAGTACTGGGTAAGTTGCTATTGCAATTATTATTATTAATTCTGTCATATTTATTTTATTTTCAATTTTTATTAGTCAAAGAATAACTCCATTTGGATGAAGGTTTAAGTTGTCTGCATTAGCAATCAAAATCTTCATCTTTTCATAGGGTACATTTCTATAATTATATTAAAGTGCTATTTCTTTTCAGGCATCCACTGAATTTCTATTGAGAAAGAGATACTTTAACACCAGGAGTACACCTACAAAGAAAGGAAAGGGTAAAGCCACCAAGTTAAGTGGAATTTCAAGTGGCATTGCAGGTGGAGCTGATAAAACCGATTCACAGCAGCTGAATCAGGAACTGCTGAAGGAACTCAACAAGAAGGGAATCAAATGGGAAACTGTTGATACTCTTCAAGAATTGACATTTACTTCCAGAAGGAAGTACATTGATGGACTGACAGGCCGAAATACGTTAACAACAATTCTTGAGGAATACCCCTACTTTGACAAAGAGAAAATTGTAAGTTTCAAGTTTTATATTTTAACGTTTTCACTTATGCCTCACTTCTCGTTCCTTCCCTCCACGGTTATGAAAATGTTTACCCTAAAACAAATGCTGAGCACCCCCATCAATACACGCTTACGACGTAAGCCGAAAGTGACATGAAAGCGAGGCCTTAGGGCTATGAGATGGAAAATTAAAATGGCGGATACTCGTGCGAAGAACGCCTATCTGACCTCTCACAAATGCTGTGCTGCTGCAGTTTGTACTAATCGATCTGACAATAGAAAAGATTTGTCATTTCATGCATTTCCAAAGGATACTAATCGCAGGAATATTTGGTTGGTCGAAATGAGACGCCAGGATGCCAAATTTAAGTCAAATACATCCTTGTTTTGCTGTTCTGAACATTTTCTTCCCGAAGACTACAAACACAGCCTTACAGGTAAACGAAGGGATCTTTTGCCAACCGCAGTGCCATCACGATTTCCATGGACAGTAAATACAGAGTCAGGAAGTGATGAAAGAAATGAGCGACTGGAAAGGAGAACAACGGCGACGATCACCACCCTACAGTCTCCCGCTGAACAGATAAAGAAAGAAATACATATAGATGAAGGTTCGACAACTCCAACTGAAAATTCTTCAAATGAAGACCTTTCTGAACTAGTTAAGTACTTAAAACTTCAGCTTCAGCTTTCGAAATTTGGTCTTGAAAGATTTATGGGTAGTGATGAAGACATATTTTTTCTACACGGGATTTCCCAACTACAAGACTCTGATGGCATTTTGGGTGTTTGTAGAACCTTGTTCTGGAACATTACTGACTTGGAAACATGCTCGTACCAAAAGTGACGAACAAATGACGGCTGCTTTTCCATATCTACATAACGAAGACAGAGAAAGACAGAGGGCTAGGAATCTCCATCCAATCGATCAAATGTGGATCGTTTTGACAAGAGCCAGGTTAGGTTTATTGGAGAGAGACCTTGCTCATAGATGTAACGTTTCCCAAAATACTATTTCTGACATTTTAATTACATGCGTTAACTATTTGTATATTATGTTAGGAAGTTTGCCGATATGGGCACCAAAGGATAAAATTAAGCAAAATCTACCCGAGAGTTTCAAAGGGCAATATGAAAACGTCAGAGGAATTATTGACTGTACAGAGCTGAAATGTGAAATGCCTAAAGATTATCAGACCCACTCGGAAATGTATTCTGACTACAAGTCTCACGATACATACAAAGGTCTTATTTGCATCACTCCCAATTGTTGGGTTACTTTTGTTAGTCATTTATACCAGGGCCGCATCAGTGACAGAAAGGTTGTTGAAGAAAGTGACTTTTGTAGTCTCCTTGAACCTGGAGATAAATACCTAGCTGACAAAGGATTTGATATCCATGATCTTATTGCGTTGAAGGGTGCTACTTTGTTTATTCCACCAAAGAGACAATCTGTGAAACATCAATTCACTAAGGAGGAATGTTTTCAGACAATGAGCATAGCTAATGTGAGGATTCACATAGTAATCAAGTGTGTCAAAGCTTGGCACATTTTTGATCAGGTTATTCCGTTAAGTATGCATGGCTCTATCAATCAGCTTTGGAATGTATGTGCACTACTAGTAAATTTTCAAAATCCTGCTCTTTCAGCATAAATACCTACAGTGTACTATGTATCTATGCATACAGTGATCTACATCTTAAACCCAATGAAACATTGTACTTTAATTACATTGCCTTACATGTACAATAAATTGTAAACATATAGAGCAGATTTTTGTATGAGTCGGCATGGTTACGGTATGGCATGACATTGAAATGGTTTCTCTGTTTTTGTCCTTCTGATCCAATCAAATTACAGAGTTACTGCGCAGCACGGTTATATATAGTACAGTTATGGTAATTAAGCTAGGCTACAGACTTACTTATTTTTGTCCCACTCATACAAAACCTGCTCTATAAAAAGCTTGTGGGTACTACAAAGTACAGTTGTACCATATTACAGTGTGCCTCTTGTTTACAGCTGACAGACACTTGTAGTGTCCTGCAGGTTTAATGATACTACTCCATTTCTATATGTCTAATGTTATTGGCACTAGCTAATTAGTATTAATACTAATAGTTTAATTTAATTTTCCCAAATGAAAGTCAAGGGCATAAATTTAGTTTAGGCAACATGCCCTTTACCCACAGTTCCTTGTCAAACAAGATCCTCTGCTTGAATAGTTCTCCTAGGCCAGAAAATGCTACAAAGTCAATCCATGGTAACATACTAAGGGCAAGTTGACCTTGAACTTGAAAATAATATTCATGCTTAGTGTTCAGAACAGTCCTCTTGTCCTTTGAGGTCAAAAAGTGGTGTGATTTAAAGGAAGGATGACCAATAGTTTCAGTTACTGATAGACCCATTGACCCTGCTTTAGGACAAGTTTTTATCTCCAGACCTCCAAACTTGTTTCTTGCTTTTTGGTCAAAGACTATACGGTCTAGAGATGCTCCAAGATGAGGAAGGGATGGGTTGACACATAGACCCACTTCTTCAACCCTTAATGCAGTGTTTCCTTCTCTGTGCATCTGATCAACATAAAGGTTTACCACTTTTGCCTCATTCTCTCTACCATACTTAATGAACGGTAGATGACTTATGTCAACAGGATCACAAATTTATTTTGTAAATTTTGATGTTGGCTCTTTTTGGCGTTTGATGATTTTACCAAAAGTGGATGCTGTAATGCGGAATTTCCTCTCTGTTTTCCAAAGTCTATTATTAGCTTGTCCAATTGTTTTAGTTTGAAGTTCTTGTGAAGACTGCAATGATATCTTAATATTCCTGAAAATATCAGGGGCACAGTTAAATAGATTAAAGTCAACTGTAGTTTCATCACAGGATTGTATTGGTATTTGTGGAAATTCGGTACTTGCATACCCAGGCTCTTGAGAGGGTGGATTATTGGGTTGATCTACAGGCTCTTGGGTGGGTTGACTATTGGGTAGATATACAGGCTCTTGGGTGGGTTGACTATTGGGTAGATATACAGGCTCTTGGGAGGGTTGACTATTGCCGGGTAGATCTACAGGCTCTTGGGTCGGTTGAGAACTTGATAAATTCACAGTCAGTTGGGTAGATTCGCTACTGTGTGCACCAACATTTCTTTCAGTGATTTGAAACCCTTGAAGCTGCTTGTGTAACAGAGAACCTCTTGCAACAGGGCCAATTAAAGTGTTAACAGTTGGTATAGTAATAGTATCTGGCAACATTGCAGCAAATGGTATTTGGGGATTAATGTTTTGGAGGGCATTTCTCAAGTTTACAACAGCAGTTGCATAAAATCTTCGTGCTTTTATTGGGCGTGGATCAAAAAATTGAGGCTGTATTCCCCTCTTCCTTTTACCTGATGTGTCAGATGCATGTCTTGGTTTTTCAATACTCGTACTCATGACTGGTGAAAAATCAATGTCCCTTTTCCCGCCCTTTCCCCGCCCTTTCCCCATTGCTGAGGCTTCGATGTACATGTTACTTTCTCGGATTCTTCCAAAAGTCCCCTCCTAGTCATATCTTCAAGTTTCCAAATTACTGCCATTACATGACAACAACATTCACTTTTTGATGCAGGGCATTGACGATCACAAGATGCTGAGTTAATTTTCTTTGCGCTACTTGGTTGAACGATCAATTTAATCTTACATTTTTTATCTCTTTTATAAGAGGCCCAAGAACATGCTCTAACAAAGACGTGATTTTGTCCTGGTTCCTTGTAGACCTGTAAGTCATGCACAAACTTCATCATCCGAAGTCCTTTGTTGTTTGAGTTGACCACCACATCAACATTCTCATATTTTTTTGGATTTCCCGCAGTTTTTAACTTGCTGAAATGCGTCCATGGGTACAAAATTTGGAAGTACCGAGAAGTCTTCGTTGAATAACTCGTTTGCTTTTTCATCTGGAGGGAAGAAAAGCCGTTGGCGCTCTGTGTTAGGAATGGATGAATCAGGTGAGCTGTTCTCTTTGTTTAATACTTCCCTCTGAAGTTTGGCTTTTGTGTAGCTCTTTTCCGGGTCTGGGTCATAAACATTATCACGATATTGTGGTAAAGCATTGAAAGACAAAACTCTGTGATATAAAGGCAAAAAGGCATTGGCAAAATGAGAACAACAAAGATAAATAATACAATAATTGCAACATTTCCCGCCGTCTAGAAATTCAAGTACTCACTTTGTCAATAGTTCTTTTTGATTTCCTTGTTGATTAAGCCGTCTACATTTTAACCAGAACTTCAGTTTGTCGACAGTCCACTTTCCCACTTCATTTTCATTGCCTATAGTTGATCCCGGAATGTCTCCAGGAGAAAGTTTCGAATTCGAATCTTCATATAAAAATGTTGCCATGTTTAGAACATTTGCGATGAGTGTGAGCCGTGGCCCTTAGGCCTCGCTTTCATGTCATTTCCGGTTTACGTCGTAAGCGTGTATTATGGAGTTTCCCCCTGGGAGTTGCTAGAATTTGTTTAAAACATTGTGCTGTAATGATGCCTGAAATACATGGTTTCTTAAATATATTTTTTCAGCTTTGGAAGGAACTTCAGTTAATTGTAGGACAGATCTTGGGTACATCGGTTGTGTCATGCAAAGGCTTCATTGAGAGATGGAAAACATTATGTAAGGGCTTCATTGACACAGATAGCGACATTGGTGAAGGTAGATGTGCAAACCTTATAACAACTATTCTTTTAGTCAAAAACGTGAAATTCTTATTCTTGTCATACTAACCAATTTATTGTCATGTTATTAATGTTATTATTAAACTGCCTCCCAGTTTAAGCCAGTCTCATTAATATTTTCAGGAGGTTATCCAGCTAACTCAAAACTCTGGTTTTAAAAGTAACTTAAAGTAATAGGTGTTGCCTTTGTGTAGTGTACATTATAGTCGCAATTTCAGTCTCAAACTGCAAATTGTTACTATATAGGGCCGTAAGGATGATAAATACTAGTTCCACTGCATTGTTGTTGTTATTAATAACAGTTACAGTTGAAGTACAACTGATGGGCTGTGTGCAAAAAGGGCGTAAGTGACTCTTGATCACATTCTAAATTCTCCTTCAATTTAGAGAATTTAGAACGTGATCAAGAATCACTTACGCCCTTTTTGCACACTGCCCTTCAACTGAGAATTTAAGTGGAAGTTGGGTTGAACCTAATTGTGTAAAGCCAACTGTCAGTCAAACTCGTACAATGTACCATTGGATTTCATAAAAGTCTAGGCAATACACATACATATATCAAACCTTTATATGAGACTTATCAAACTCATTAATAATTCATGAAGCAAAAACAAAGGAAATCACTGAGCAATAAGTGATCTAAAAATGTGCTAGAGATTTTGTCCTGATTTACATAAACGTTTGCTTCAATTTTCTTGGCCAAAATAAGTCAAATCACCAAAATAACTGAAAATATGACTATACATCTAGATGTTTGAAGTCTGATACAGAATTTGTGTCCGTACTTTATGGGATTTACAAACTCTCGCTTTCAGCTCGAGTTTCTAAATCCCATATTCAAGCATGGCCACTCATTCTGTATCTATTACTTAAGACTGTTTCATTGATTGTCGTCAGCTGAATGAAATGTTACAGAGGCTGGGACTTAAAATTATTTTCCAAATATGGTACTTTTTGTTGAATACTGTGGAGCATAATGACAGGGGATGCAACAGGAATTTCCTTTTTTTTCCATGTCAGATGATATGCCACTTGCAGCCCTGGCTTGTGCCCATGTCTCCTTCAAGGCAAAGGACCCTCTTATTGTCTTCATTCCAGTGAGTGCATGTTATTGTTTGTTAATGATTACAGAGATGTATGTGTAAATATTATTAGAGATAACAATTAGGCCAAACGAGTTATAGAGGGGCCTGCTATACTTTCTTTGGTATTGCATATACATGTATTTCCTGCTTCAGATCTGCCCAAATGTATTATTAAATAAATAGAACAAGGTAATTCAGCCATTACATGTACATGCATACCTGTTGTTGTTTCATATGCAGCCCTTTCAATAATGTCTGACTGCCAATGGAGAAAGACACCTGGTTAGTCGCCACTTTTCACCAGTAAATTGCAGTAGATGTCAAAGTTAAAACTAAAATGTTTTACCACTGCATGCCTACCTTAGTACCAGCCAGAACGTACCTCGAAAGTTATCGAAAGGGCTGTATTCATGAGATTAAACAGATATTTACATATTTCCTCTTGGAGACTCATATTTGGCATGGCCAGCTGGTAGCAAAGAAAAAAACACTCCAATAACATTCTAACAATATCAACCAATTTGATAATTTCAGGGAGAACAACAACTTGAACAATTTCTTGGGACACTCAAGTGGAATTATCCAACATTACTGGTATATAAACCGGAAGAGGACAACATTGACTTTGATGGTGATCCATCTCAGCAGCAGCTATTCATCAGTGTAGATAAGGAAATTCTTCTTGAATGTGAAGTAGGCACATGTCAATCTGGCCTCATTACTCTACTTGCAGTACATTTTGCTTTTAATTTTGAGTACAATAATGGTCACAAAGATGTTTATCGGTTCTTTGAAGAGTATGTCCTTGGTATTGTGCCAAAAAGGAAGTCCTACTCATATCGAAAGGCAGAAAATGCCATTTTTAAGAAGGTTAATTGGTCTCCAATAACTTAAGTTTAATACCTGAGAGATAAGTAAACTAGGTGGTAATATCAGGATTAATGGAAAAAGCCATTTTCACTAATTTCTCAAAACTAGTTTTGCTCTGCAAGTTTATCACAGGTGATATACCATAGGTTAATTACCACTTATAAGCCACAGTATTTTGCCACAATATTTTCTGTCCGGTTCATAGCTTAGAGTGTTCATAGCTACTGTAGATCAAAGAAAGGCAGCCTCAAGTCATTTTACATAATATGGGTGATTTGAGAGCCTGAAACATTCCAAAAAAAGCAAAGAGAAGTTACGCAAAACTTACATGTACCAGACAGTATATTAACCCGGCTGTGTTCAGTGAGGGAATGCCACAATCAAAACGCAGCTTCTTTTATAAATGAGAATTTTCCAAAATGTTGTTGGATTTCAATTTGCAAGGTTGTCAAAGTTGGGATTCAGCTTATAAGTGGTATTAAACTACGATATACGCAGTGTGAGTTTACTTCTAAAGCATTGTTGTTCTGGTGCACTAGCTTGTAATTGTAGATCACCTGAGAAAACTAAATCATTTAGAAAGAACCGCCAGGATGAGAAACTGAAACATGCATGTACTTATACATGTAACAAATGCACAAGTGTTGTCAGGAGATTTCATAGTATAACAGAGGCAGTAGCTAAATTAGCGTATTGCTCTCTAACTGATAGTCATTCAATCAGTAATATCTTATTGTTGAGTTTAGTTGCTTATCATTTGACATAGTTTGTGTATTTCATTTAAATTGCTGAGACAAGCATATTTTGTTAAATGGGTTGAGGCCATACATACATGTTTACTGTTCATGGTTCAGTGGCATAACATGGTAACTGTGTGCATAATATCAGTGTCTTCATCAGGTTGATTATAGCTAATTATAAATAAGTGTTTTGTGTAGGACAATTTTGAATGTTTATTGTATGATTTAAGGGGCTGTGTCAGCTATTTTTTAGTGTCCATTATTGCAAGGAACATTTTTAGTTTATTCTTGATAGGTATTTAAATAAAAATCAGAAAAATTCTGGTGACAAGCCCCTAAAGCATGTAGATTAAGTTGTGAATTTTGTATATTTTAGAGTAATCAATTCTGAATTAAAAGACATACCTGTTTATTTACACGAAATCCAAAGCAGTTGTTGTAAATTTACAATGATTCAAAATCTTTCAGAGTACAGTATCTTCGAAACTCATATCTTTTAAAAATTAACAAAGTTATTTGCATTATAATCCTGATGATGCAGTAATTCAGCTAGGTGGCAGTTATTGTTTCTTTATAAATTCCTCAACTTTGATTAATCAAGCTGTTGTATTGTTACAATAAATGGTGGTGCAGCGAGATGTGTATGTCTGTTGCTTTGTCAATATTGTGATGGTACTATTAGCAAATTAGATTGCACTGTCTAAGAATTTACTGGCACTGTATGTTGGCAACAATAAGTTGGTGCTGCAGGAGATTCAGGGTTAGTTGCAGTAATTGGCAGGGACTGCTTCAGTGAAAATCTGAAAGGCTTTTTAAGAGCAGAAGTAGCAACAATTGAAACAGAATATTTACTCTTGTTTCAAGATCAATAGTTAATCTTGAAACAAGATTTTCACTCTAGTTTTAGTAACAAAATATTTTTCGTAAAACTAGATTTCCCTCTTGTTTCAAGATAAATATTTATCTTAAAACAAATTTTTTTCCTCTAGTTTTAAGGAAAAAATATTGTCCTTGAGAAAATATTTTTACTCGTTTCAAGATCACTATCCTGAAACAAGATTTTTTTCTCTAGTTTTAAGAACAAAATATTGGTCTTGAAACAAGATTTTTACTCTTCTTTTAAGAATTGTTGGATAGTTTTAAGATTATCGGTTTCTTGTTTTAAGATAACAAAATTCTTGTCTCAGGAACTTAAAACAAGAACTTTTGGACTCAATTCAAGAAAATAGCTTTTAGAGTGTACACTATTGGATGTGGGTAGAAAAAGAAATAAACCTTTGAATTTCAAGCATTGTGTATGTCACAGTTCTGGCGGTGACTTATTTTTATTATCAACATGAATATTTTGCAGTGTCTTGCTGGATTTTTGTCTACTGTTAAACCTGGGCCTTGAATCGATGGCTTAGTTGCAGAATAACCCCCTCTACTCAAAATATCACTTGAAAACTGAGTTTCTCTAGTACTTAGGGGTCATCAACAAATAAAAAAATTCTTACCATCTGGGGGGTATTGGCCTGGGCATTAAGAAAATATTTTTTTGGGTACTTTAGGAATAACTTTATTGCACAATTTTATATGAAGTGTATGTTAAGGGGGGAGCAGGGCTTAACATCCAAATGACAGTAAGATTTTTAAAATTTGTCTACGACCCTTAATAATACAAGATGAAAAGAACTGTATTATGAATGATTACCAGCACCTGTCAAGCCTTATAACAAGAATAAGCATCCAGTATCTGAATATCATAGAGTAAGTTGCAAAAGTAATACCGTAAATTATTATTATAAAACTTGTTAATAATTAATGAAGGAAAACAAAGAAAATTAATGTTTTGAGTTGTTTTGGCACTTGGACTTCAACACTTGTTTACTGAGTAGTTGTAAATCTAATACAGATTCATCTTGATTTACATAAACTTGCTGTGATTTTAATAATTATAAACCGTATGTTTATAAATCTGATCAAACATGGCCACTCGCTCTGTATCTATTACAAACTAAAAAATCTAGTGTCTATCCAAGTTAGTGAATTACCCTTTGTCATACAGGTAGATCAGGCTTGGCTTTTAGGCCTTTATCCATCTGGGCCGGGTTGTTCGAAGCAAGGTTAACTTTAACCCTAGGTTAGCGCTAAATCTGTAATTGCCATCTGTACAGTTTAACCCAGGGTTAGCGATTTAACCCTGGGTTAGCGCTTAACCTTGCTTCGAACAACCGGGCCCAGAATAATATCAACAAGATGAGAACCAATGTTATCATCCATAGATCTGAGCCAATTTTGATTACTTTGAGATACTATTTCGAACACTCATTTCAGTGTTAGATCAAGGGTTCCAAATAGTTACCAAGAAACAATTAATCCCAAGGGCTGTAGCCCTGATGGATTTGTTGTTTCCGAGGTTTGGAACCCCTGATCAAACTGATGCAATCACTTTTCATACGTCGAATGACAATACCTGTATTCTTGGGTCATTAGGAAGTATTGTTTACCAGTATTTTGCTGTTTAACTGTTATTGATCCCAAGAATTAAAATTTCATCCGTCCCTTCATGTAGGACGACACGAATTGCTACCAAATTGTATTCTATTGTATTGTATTGTATTGTGTTGCGTTCTATTGTTGTATTGAATTGTATTGTGTTGTATTCTATTGTATTTTTGGTAAATATTCGTGTCGTCCTACATAAAGGGATTGCCAAAATTTCATAATTTCTGCTGTGGCCACATCAGAAGACTTGGAACATTGTAGGCATTGTATGCGAGTGGTTTAAGCACTTAATTATTTTCTGAACAGTAACAAAATTGTACTTTTATCTTCAAGGTGAAAGGAGCCTGGGGCCAAGTGTTTTCATGGCAACATAAGTTCCACAGTGATGTGTATTTTCTTTAGTACTACATATGTGCAAAGTTTCAATTCTTTTTACCCACTATTTGCCGAGATTTTATTCGTTTTGTGATTTGTCTTCAGGCTGTATTCATAAATAATTAGGAAGTATTGTTTGCCTTATTGCATACAATATTATTGACAATTGAAGGGGTCCATGCAAGAATAACATAAGTAACTTCTGACAAAATTCCAAATTATTTTTGATGTTCTTTGTTTTCTGAGATAATTTAGAACTTGATCAAAAGTCTCTTATGCTGTTCTTGCAAACCCCTTCAATTATATTTTCTCATGGTCATTTCAACAAAATAATGGTCTGATAGTGTAGTAGAGACGGCAGAAGCTAGCAGTCAGGAGTATAAATCACAAGGACGATGGTTTGAGCCACACTCTAGATGCTGATTTTTATTTCCATCTTGTCCTTTACTTCCCTTCATGTAAAGTCATACTTACATTGTAATATTGTAGCTTACTGGAAGTCAAAATTCAAGTGTCCTAATTAGTGTTTGAACCTTGATCTGGCATTTCACTGGATATCAAGAATCACTAGTACTAGTGATCTTGATCAGACTGTCATTTTGGATTGGATATCAAGATTCAACAATTGATGCATGTGACAAGTCAGTGCCATACAGCCTTTACCAGGTATGAAACCTCATGCACATGAAATGCATCGCTGGTATTTGCTGCTTAATAATACAAGATGAAAAGAACTGTATTATGAATGATTACCAGCACCTGTCAAGCCTTATAACAAGAATAAGCATCCAGTATCTGAATATCATAGAGTAAGTTGCAAAAGTAATACCGTAAATTATTATTATAAAACTTGTTAATAATTAATGAAGGAAAACAAAGAAAATTAATGTTTTGAGTTGTTTTGGCACTTGGACTTCAACACTTGTTTACTGAGTAGTTGTAAATCTAATACAGATTCATCTTGATTTACATAAACTTGCTGTGATTTTAATAATTATAAACCGTATGTTTATAAATCTGATCAAACATGGCCACTCGCTCTGTATCTATTACAAACTAAAAAATCTAGTGTCTATATCCAAGTTAGTGAATTACCCTTTGTCATACAGGTAGATCAGGCTTGGCTTTTAGGCCTTTATCCATCTAGGCCGGGTTGTTCGAAGCAAGGTTAACTTTAACCCTAGGTTAGCGCTAAATCTGTAATTGCCATCTGTACAGTTTAACCCAGGGTTAGCGATTTAACCCTGGGTTAGCGCTTAACCTTGCTTCGAACAACCGGGCCCAGAATAATATCAACAAGATGAGAACCAAGATGCAACAATTGATGCATGTGACAAGTCAGTGCCATACAGCCTTTACCAGGTATGAAACCTCATGCACATGAAATGCATCGCTGGTATTTGCTGCTTCCCTCAATAATTATTCATGAGTCTGAGAAATATATTTACAGGACATTCAATCTCGTTGTCTGCAAAATAAGATTTAAAATGTATTAGAATATTACATATACAGGTAGTCCACATTATTATAACAGTTAACTACATGACCAACTTTGTGCTGTCACCATCAGTTTTAAAGTACAAAATCATTATTGGGAACAGATGGTTGGTAGAAAAATAACGACGGCATAATGCTAGATCAGAAAAAGCACATGGCATTGACACGATCTGCCCTTTACAGGGCTATCAACTAATTAAATAGAAACCCCTCACTCCCTCGTTCAATGTCCAAACCATGTGATTACAACTGCAGTTACTTATTAACATTGACAGGTCAATAATTTCTTAATGTTTGTAGGTTCCAGTTGTATTAATCCTTTCAGATTTAAATAATCAAATTCTCAAAGAAAACCAGAAAAAAACGTTAAACAATATATTACATTCACTGTACTTCACAATCTTAATAAATATAGTCATACTTACTGCCACATCATCCATTGTCATTAATATGCCAACCAGAGATCCATTGGTTCCTGACACATTAAGTGGCCTTTTGAAACCATCAGAACCATGGTTGGTACATTAGCTTAATAATCGTAATGTTTATCAACACGAAGTATCGCTACAGTGTTGTTTCAATAATTTGATTGGTACATTATTAGCCAGACAGGTAGTTATTCAGAAACTTGTATTACAGTTATAATAATAGTATTTAGAAACATGTTTTCTTTTCAATCTTGGGAGAGTCAGGTTTGTAGTGGTTGTTCCTAAATAAATGTAACTTATCCACTTTCCCAAAAATGACTTGTGTTAATTGCCAGTGCAGTGTTCATTCAGGGGAATTTCATATGTCAATACATGTTTTGGTGGCTGCATATTTATTTATAGAAATCCTACTGAAATACACGTGAAATGCAGCCATATATAGACACTTCTACGTTTGGGTGTTGTTTTTAGCATGATTTATAGGTCATTGACTCCATATAAATTAAGCTGTGATTTTCTTTAGATTCGAAGGCAATCGAGCTTGCTCATAGTTATACAAATCAGTAAGCTTAAATAATATGCAGCTTGCCCAAGAAGTTCCAGCTTATTTTCCTAAGTTTGCTTTGCTTTTCCCAAAAAAAAACATTTATAGTGAAAATCAGTTCTGTTATTCTGCCTTCTGGTCCCGACTGCATCGTCGGCTATTTTATGTCTTTGTGCCGGAGTTCCCATCTTTTTCCTTGTACTGAGTAGACTGGTGGAAGGAGAACTTGGGTTTCGACTGTTCCAAACGCTCCTCATATCTTCTGCCATCCTGGGACTATCGATTTTTCATGACTTCCTTTTTGTACGAGTGGATTTATTTTGACCGGAAATCGACTTCAGTTCCTCGTTTTCGAAAAATGATTCCTACGCATGCGTTTTGTTTTAGCCAATCAGCAAGGACCAAAAAATGGCTGTTACCAGAGCTCTCTCTGTGGAGATGAGCTCTGGGTACGAGACTGCCAGACCCCTACACGTACCACTTAAAATATGCGCCAGCGCATTAAATATTTTAAGATCTATGCCATTTTGTTTCTACAACACGAGGTCATGAACACGAGGTGAGTGAATAATGTCTACTCAAGGCAAAAAAAAATTCACATAGAAAAAAAAAACCTCCCTACCTGGAAAAATTGAAATGGGTGGACACTAAACAAGTTTTTTTTTAATCTGGCCTTATTTTCAGTTAAACCTAAATATTCATCAAATAGGAAGGAGCTGGGGGGATATGAATTTATTTTCATACATGAAAGGGGGATGCTAAATTTTCTGCTGAATTCAGGGGGACATGTAAAAATAGAGTTACACTTAATTGATATTCCTCTTACCCCGCCACCCCCTCCCCCCCCCCCCCCCCCCAATTCGATTTTAAATGACCACAGCCTAAGACGTCTTAAGCTTAAAACATTTGTATTTCGATCCTGCTGAAAGTATTTCTGTCAATATATTGAAGGCAAAGTTCAAAATTCTCATTTCAATGTATGGAAGCTACATGTACGTTTAATACCTTGGAATTTTACAGTTACAAAGTTGCGAAAACGGTCAGTCTTAGTGGCCATTGGGTAACTAGTTGCCTTTGCCCGATCTTAGCGAGTACTGTGCCAATGAGTTTATTACTCTGTTATGTATTAGGGCTTAATGCTGCTTATCAATTTCTTACACGCCGCTAATTGACGATAGGCTAGAGTGGGCATACCCACCTTTTCCAATGCTTTGCCATAAACAATACATGGAAAAATGATGGACAATGCCCTTTTCTAGTTACATATCTTATGAAATAATGAACTGGAAAAAATTAGAAAGATCTGAGTGCATATTTAAGGCATAAGATGAATAAAAGGTCACTTTTGTCTTTTGTCCAGAATTTGTTTTGTAAGAAAATCAACAAGTCTGATTTGCTTGCACCATGTTACTTCACAACGGTCACAAATTTAATTTTTGCACAATTAAGATCTTATTTTTGTAGAATCATGTGGGAGCTGAGAAAGCTAATAACCATCTCTGAATAATATCAATGCCAAGCAAGCAGGCTATAGATAAATAATAATCATTGCAGACTATTATTATTAATGTTAAGATATCATATAATATTATTAAGACGTCATTTGAAAGTCCTTTCAAAATTATAAGAAGCAATAGTTCTTCTGATGCAAGAAATTTCTATTTCCTCATGAAAGTACCTACCGGTACAACCATGGACAAAACTGTTGGAATAGTAAAAAAAAAAAAAAAAAAAAAAAAATTAATTAAAATACTGGATGAAACCATCCCCCTTTGCCTATATGACTTAATTTCCAGATTAAAAGTGTTCAAACAACGACATTGAACAAGGGAGTGGTCTACAATTCAAGGAGTGTTCTGACTATAACTACATGTAGTTTTGTTCATGGTTGACTTCACAGAAGCTTTTCAAGGAAATTGGATGCAGAATCTCGAGAAATAAGAACATTCTAACCAAATTTGGTATATGCTCTTTTTTTATTACTTGGGCTGCCTGTGGCAGCACCGAGTCTTAAAATGCAAGTCGTTATTATTATTATTTATTTTTTTATTTCATGTCAGACGGCTTCTGCGCATGCGTTAAAGGTCAAATTCAAACCAATCAGATTGCACTGTGCTGGTCACGCAACAATCGCCAGGTTAATGTATTTACATAATTAAATACAGTAAATCAAGATGGTGGACGACGGCACGAGGAATTTTCTCTCAAATTTGGAGTCCCATCTCTCAAATGTAAGCAGTTTAATGTTTTATTTAAGTTCACTCGTGCGAAAGCCTTCCAACACTCCCAACAGGCTCAGGAGATTTCAACTGGCGCTCTTGTTGAAGGTACGTTTCGTAGGTAATAAACACTCACTCGGCACAGAATATGATGACCGAAGCAGTTATTCAACTCTCACGCTAAAAAAGACTCCTCTCACGGCCGAGATTTTGGTTCGAGAAATTAAAGGCTTCCAACTGTTCCCTTTATAGTTCTGTAATATAATGAGCAGACTGCAGTTTTGGGAAGGAGGGTAAAAGCTTTTAAATAGAGATAAACAAAACGGGCATTTCAGTTAATAATCTTTAGTCCAACAAATACCGATATGGACGCGATCAAAGAGCCGCAGGGTAGAAAGAACAGTAGAGAAATACAGTGATAGCATAGTGGACAGGATACAACTTATAATATGGGACAAATATAAACATAAATTTGAGACACTCGTCTATTAGTACTCTGAACCTGCAGAACAGCAGACTAAATTAGGACCGAATTCGTATTTTTTTCGATAAAAAAAAAGAATCAATGCCTTCAGCTGCTTCAGTAAGATTCCTAGTCATATCAGTAATGGTGACTATACCAAGCATTGTTGCTGGGGGAGATATAAGAGTGAATCCGGCGCTCAAAGAGATATGTCTCGGAGAATGAAGCATCGTTCAGACAGTACACCGCTAGTAGATCAGGTTTCTCATCTTTTCTCGGCCTTTTTGATCACTCACAGGAGGAGATTTTCTGTTCCAAAACCTTTACAGCAAATTCAGTGAGAAATGTCAGCATTGGATAAATGTTTGTACAAGAGACCTTAAAAGCACAGAACAACGAGACTAGGTCTGGCAATGAAACGTAAGTGGCTATAAATTATTGAAACCCTGACTATGTATCCACCAGTAAACAATGAGAAGGAACTACTGTTCAACCATTAAGTTTACTTGAATTTATCAGTGGATTCTAAATAAATTTTGGAAGCAAAGCCTACATCTACAATGCTTTGATTTATTTTCTGAGCACAAATGAAGTTAATTTCTTTCGGAGCTGCAGGTATTAAATTTGAAAACTCGATAAATGCAAACAATAACATAATGGTTTGAAAGAGCACACCAACATAAGCAAGATTGCCGAATTTTAGGATGCTATCAGTTCATAGTTTTAATGTATATGCTCTTCCAGCCATAACAGCTTTGGTCTCCGATGAGTTTTATTGAAGAAGATGATTGCACTCGGCATGCGGCTACATTCTTTTGTTTTTGCCTTAATACAGGAAAACCTGACCTTTGTAACTTTTCAATGTTTAGGTGAAGTCTTACAACGATATTGCATGGGAAAAGATGAGTTTGGGATACAGTTTAAATAGGACTTGACAGTCTATATAGTAAGCATGTCTCGTTGGTTGGCCAGCGAAGATGCAAAACTCGCTTGACAAGATCAACGTTTGTCGCTTTGTTTCAATCCTCTGTATTTCAGCCAAAGTTTAAGCTGTTCGACAGTATAATCATCAGGTTCCCTTTCAAAATATGGTCCAGGAAAGCAGTCATTTCTGGTAGAATAGACAGAGGACGAACTGAAGTGCTAGTCAATTCTTGTAAGTTGATACAAGAAAAGCGGTTTGTTTGTCTGAGTCTTGGCGGGGGGTCTAGACTTGTGACGTAATTACCGCGCTCTGCTATAAGCGTGCGTAACATGAACATGAATATTAAAGTAGAGGTCAACTTCTTTAATTTACATACACGAGAAAAACAAAAATATTAAATTACATATATATATATACTAGGGGAGCAGAGAATGAATGTCACCGCGCTACCAGCCACTCCTAAAGACTGCTAAATTCAGCTAATAATTCTTCCCTTCGGTTATTACTAGAGGATTTCAAATGAAAGTGTAATTTCATCTTCAATCTCATGTGGCCCGAGTGAAAGCCCAGATGGGCTCTTGTTGTAATTAATGTACACCATGTACATGCTTGAAGTCCATTGCAGCTTCATGATGTCACAATGACCTGAGTGAAAATACATGCAATACAAACATTAATGTAATTCCTCTTATTTAATATAAACTGGTAATGTATATGTAATCGTCTGGCTTTTGGTGCAATTAACGATTAATACCATGAGTAATATTCAAAATTGTACCAAAATTGCACGAGTCTGGCCATTGAGGGCAAGTGAAATTTTAAAATATTACAAGCAGTGTTTATCGTTAATTCCAAAAAAAACATACAATTCTTAGTTTTATATCATTTCATTAAATGATGTGACAATTACGTCAACAGCATGTGCTAACTAAAATTGAAAACTTGTCACTCAAATCGCAGGTACTTTTCTGCATTTTTCTAAGGCTTTCACAGTTATAACCATGAAATTGTACTGAATTTCAACTTCACACTGAGCGAATTACAAATTTGCAGAATTAACCAGAAATTAGGCTGCTCTCAGCCAATCAGAATCGAGAAATTTTACTGAGTAAACTAATGATTAGCATTCTAAATTCTCCCTAAGTTCGAAAACAAATAATTTGAAGGAGAATTTAGAATGTGATCAAGAGTCACTTAATTAAGCCCTTTATGCTCCCTGAGGCCCTTCATTTTAAGTAATTATGTATGTTTATATATTTCTTTTCAGCAAAGGTCTCGCTTTGGACAAAGCGTTACTGTGGGGATGATGATCCAAAATATGAATCAAAAATGCTCCGAGGCCAGAAGGCCTCCAAGAATCAAGAAACAGCTGATGCAAGCTGAGTGAACTGTTGTTCTCGGCTGATACGCGTGTTCGAGCCCATGGTGCTTGGTGCTGTCCATTGTTTTGATTAGGTTGTTTACCAATGGCCGCATAAATTAAAGCTAGCTTTTAGTCAAACTAAAATGCTCTCAATTGTTTATTATTTTCATAAAAGAAGTACACATACACTTTGGGTGACAAATTTCATAATTTCTATGGGATTACTGTAAAATCCCAATCGAGCCCTTGAATTTTCCCCTGGTATGTGCTTCGAATATGATTTGAACAGTGCTCAGCAGGATGCCAGTTGTACTGCCTTTAGATACCAATTTGATTTACGAGTGCGACTTTTCACAACTCTACAAGCAAACAAATACTCTTGGTAGCTTGTTTTCATGTCTCCAGCATTGTTTAGCTGCATTTGAAGATCTCTACTTTCCTTGCGAATGATATACATGTATTTTGAGTGCAAATGTCATACTCGCACTCAACTCTAGGGAAAACTGTCATTTAATTAGGCATATTCGACTAAAATTTCATTTTAAATTGTATATATGCAAAACTTAAAGTCAGTTAAACACATTTGCGTTCATATCGTGGAAATATCACATCTCGTATATTTGCTCAAAAATTTCTAAAAATATTGGGATTTTATCCAAATTAAGGCACTATCTCTCTATTAAACAACTAAAACAGCTTTATTATAACCTTATATACCCTTCTATATCCTATGCAATACTGGCCTGGGGCAGCGCTTACAAAACTCATATTCAAAAAGTACAAATAAAACAAAACAAAGTTGTAAGATTAATATTTTTTGCAATATCTTATGGAAAAAATACTGAAAGTGCCCTCCCCTTGCTAAATCTATTAGACATTTTAACAGTAAATAATGTTTATTGCCTATATGCCCTGAAATTCGCCTACCAGTGGCATAAAGGACTGTTGCCAAATATATTTAATAATTTCTTTCAATATGCAAGTAATGTACATAATTAAAATACCAGATATGCAGCTAAGCGAAACCTATATAAGTCACGTGTGAAAACAAATACTGGTAAACAAATGATTTCTTTCTTAGCAATTGACTTTTGGAAAGAACTCCCTGATCAGCTTAAGGACTTAAAATAATTTTCTTTCTCCAAAAAGTTAAAACAATATTTACTATCACAACAATACTTAAAATAACTAGTTTGCTTATATGTTTCTTGTTATAAACTCTCCTTCATTTTCTAAAATTAATCAGTTAATTTCTTAAAATATTCCCTTTTGGTTTCCTTACCTCTATTTACATAACATAAAAATAAACTGGAGGCTAACCTGTAAACCTTGCGGTTAATTTAGCCTCCAGGCTCAAACGTTACTATAATTATTTAATATTATACTACCTGTAAATATTACGTTTTTGTATATTATTTGTTAAACGAAATATGTAGTTATGAGATTAAACACTATACTATACCATATTTTGAGGCTCCATCAATAATGGGCGACATAGCAAAACATCCAGTTCATGCTAAATGTGAGCTTAATTCTCAACTCTGGCCCTAGGTGAGTAATTAATGGCCACATTTATATAGCGCCATATCAACCACAGTTTCATGGCGCTTTACATATGACTGACATATCCCGTCAGTGAATTATTTCGGACTGCTTCACGGCGCTAATAGCTGCCACGCAGTTTACAATGTTGAGTGTGGTTAGTGCAATGGCCAGGCTGCTGTACCGGGTGACAATCCCCTGCTCTTTTTCAAGTAGTACAACAGGTTCTTTCACGTCCCCTTCAAATACTGATTAGAAGTAGAAGGAGACAAGGCCAACGGCTTATAAACGTCCCTGCCCAAGGACGCGGCCGGGATTCGAACCCCCGACCTCCCGCACTCTAGACCGTGCTCTACCAACTGAGCTAACCAGTGAGGCGGTAGTAAGTAAGCTGTCGTCATTAACCTGTGTTATGTTCTCGGGCTTGAATGAATAGGGGAGTTGGAACCGTGGCATACATGTAGTTATAAGCTTCGCTTCGCATAGTTTTAGTTGCTTCAAATTATCCAAGGGTTTGTTCCGACTTTGTTCAGCCGCTACTACATGTAGTACTATGCTATGGCTTGTTTCCAGTTCGAAATTCATTTTTCTTATTATGGGTTGCATTTTGCGTGGTTTTGCAACATAAATGTGCATGTATACTCGATACTACACATGTATAATTTGTGGTCAAGTGTAGTTTGCGACCGCAATCATCAAACATTTTCTATTCAGAAAGCCACATATAAACCTTGCTATCCTATGTCAATTTATTTGGTCCTTATCAGGGACACAGTACTTATCCACCAGATTCAGCTATAAAAATGCATCAAATACCCGACTTATCCATGATCTTGAGAAATTGAAAGCCTTCGTCAAATCTAAACTGCCTGCAGACAACGTCTCTTTTGACATCCCGAAAATATCACCTGAATTCATGGTTAAGCACCTCAGTAAACTCGATGTGAACAAAGCAACAGGTTTTGATGAAATTAGCGCTAAGCTGTTGCGAGCTGCAGCCCGGGCCATAGCAGCGCCCCTGGCTAAGATAATGAACATGGCCATACGTACAGGAAAATTCCCTTTACCTTGGAAACTGGCCAGAGTTAGTCCAGTGTTCAAAGCCGGCGATCCATTAAATGTAAACAACTATCGACCAATAAGTATTCTACCCATAATCTCCAAGATACTTGAAAGACACGTTCACACTTGTTTATATGCATACCTCACAGAGTATCATCTTCTCAGCACACACCAATCAGGATTTAGACTATTTCACTCGTGCGAAACTGCCCTAATCAAATTAGTTGACGACCTACTCATGAACATGGACAATGGACTCATATCTGGACTGACTCTGGTTGATTATAGAAAGGCATTTGATCTTGTTGACCGTGATATTCTTCTCAAAAAGTTGGCAATTTATGGTCTCTTGAAGTCAACTCTTGCTTGGTTCAGTTCATACCTTACCGATAGAACACAGAAAGTTGCTATTCAGGGACAGCTGTCATCCTCTCTACCCGTGAATTCAGGAGTCCCACAGGGGTCAATACTAGGGTCTCTTATGTTCATTGTCTTCATCAACGACCTTCCACTTCACGTTTCCAACAGCAGCGTGGAAGTCTATGCTGATGACACTACTCAGTTAGCAACAGGTCCAAACTTAGAGAAGGTTCAAGCCACTCTAACGGTTGAGTTGAAGCCAATAACAAAGTGGGCCAGTGAGAATAAAATGGTACTCAACTGTAACAAAACCAAATCAATGATTATTGGCAGCAAACCGAAATGGCGTAAGCTAGAGAAGGAAAACAAAAACCTGCTTGTAGCCGTCAACGACAATACTACAATTGAATCAGTTACAAACACAAAATTACTTGGAATCTATCTCGATACTAGCCTTTCTTGGGACACCCAAATCGAGTACGTTAAGGGCAAGATCTCCAAGAGACTCGGCCTCCTCAGAAGAATAAAACAGTTTCTAACACCAAAAGCAAGAACACTATACTACAGCACACTCGGCCAGCCCATCATGGACTATGGATCAACAATTTGGGGAACAACTTCTCAAGCGAATTGTGAAGTTATGGTCCGCCTACAGAAAAGAGCAGCTCGGATAATTTTAGATGCCCCATGGGATTAACCTATCAATTAAGAGTGGAGTCTTTCCTGATTCCTTGAAACTTGCCAAAGTTCTCCCGATTCATAAGAAAGGGGAGCGAACAGACTGTAATAATTACCGACCAATATCTATCCTCCCGGGGCTCAGTAAGATCTATGAAAGGGTTATATATGATCAACTGATCAGCTCTCTAACCTATCATAACCTCTCTCCTCGTCAATATGGTTTTCGCTCAGGAGTCTGTACAACCGATTGTGTCACTGATCTGATTGATGAAATAACTAAGTATTTAGATGAAGGCCTCATTACTATTACTTAATTTTTAGACCTCGCAAAGGCTTTTGATACTGTAGACCATGCGACTTTGCTATCAAAATTGCACACCTATGGCATTGATAATAAATCCCCTAGCTGGTTCTGTTCTTATTTACACTCTAGAAGTCAAAGGGTTTATATAAATGGCTCTTATTCTTATTCTATTCAGTGCACTATTACACATGGCGTTCCTCAAGAATTTGGCCTTGGCCCTAATATACTTACATGATTTTACAACATCAACAGATTACTTTTCGGTCCGTATGTTTGCAGACGACATATCACTCACCGTCGCAGGATAAAATTTAGAGTCTCTAATATGTGAAATAAATAAGAAGATTAATGATATGCATAACTGGTTATCTTTTAACAAACTTACACTAAATATAAAGAAGACTAATTATATAATTTTCAAACCCCGACAAAAACAGTCGTATAATTTATCGTTGCCAATACTAATTAACAACAAACCAATAACATTTAGGTTTCTATGTCGACGCTCACCTAACATGGTCCGAACATATTGTGTATCTAAATGATAAACTTAGTAAAAACATAAATGTTATTATAAAATGTAAAAAATAACTGTCTACCTCGAGCCTTCTGAATCTGTACTTTTCATTAATCTATCCCTATCTGACATATGGCTGTATCATCTGGGGAAACAATTATGATAGCCCTTTATCTAATTTAGTTTAACTCCAAAATAAGATAATACGTGTGATTTGCGATGTTCCCATGCGAGAACATATTACTCCTTATTATATTAAATTAAATCTCCTTAAATTACGTGACATCATTAAAATGCATACCTGCCTCTATATAAATGATTGCCAAAATGGCAATAAAAATAGCTCTAACTTGAAATACGTGTCTGAACAACATTACTACTTAACCAGGAGCTCGGTAAACCAATATCTTTATATTGAACCATTTCGAGTAAATATGAGAAAATTTTCACCTTCTGTTATAGGATGTTATTATAGTATTATTGGAATGACTTGCCTTTGCATATAAAAAAAAAACATTTCAACCAAAACCCAATTAAAGAAAGCTCCTTTTCGTTACTATGTTTCTCAATATTAAATAAATACTGCCGTATCGAATACTTTTGCTTCATAAAGATATATAATTTTCAACATCATCTAAGGTATAAGGGCATCACTATTAGGTTTCTATTAGATGCCCTCCACCCTCTGAAATGTACATACATACACTTTATTTATACACGAGTAAACATCAGTAATAGAATAAAACAATTACAAAATACAGAGATTGTAAAAAATAAAATATGCCTACTGTTACATGAATGTCGTGTGTTGAAGTATGGTAGTTAAAAATAGGGAAGTTAGGTTACAATATAGATCATCTTTTCTTAAAATTACTTATTTTATCGGAGGCTCTGACATCCTCGGGCAGTGTATTCCATATCTTTGGCCCGTCAAAACGAAATCATTTTTTACCGAAGTTTGTGCGCGGACGAGGAAAGGAGATTTTAGTCGACGAGCCTCTGAGATTATATTGGATAGCTTCGGTTCTTCTTTCGAACATTTTAGTCATATACTCGGGTGCAAGGCCGTGCAGTGCTTTATAAACCATGACTGCTTTTTGAATGGCCCTTTGAGATTCTAGTCTTTTCCACCCTAGGTTACTCAGTAGCTCGTCAACATGGGTATGGAATGGTAGACCAGTTAGTATGCTCTGTTTTGTAGTTTTTGTAACTTGTCAGACAGTCCTTGGTTTAAGTTTCCCCATATGCAGCTACAATAGTCAAAGCGGGGCCGAACTAATGCCCTATAAACACTTAAGAGAGTCGCAAAAGGAACAAATGGCTTCATGCGTTTAAGCGCACCAAGACCAGATGATATTTTCTTTGTGAGTTTTTCGATATGAGTATTCCATGTTAAACATTCGTCAAGGTGTATTCCGAGGTACTTCACTGGCGAAACTCTCTTTACAACTTCACCACCAATTGGAAACGACATATCTTTGGGAAATTCTTGGAGTCTTTGGTTTGAGCCAATGAGTAGTATCTCTGTTTTTGATGCATTTAGTGAAAGTTTATTGGCTGCAAGCCATTTACTCACTTCATTCAGGTTATTCGTGACATATTCGTTAATTTCCTCTGGATCGTTTCCAGTGGCGGTGAGGGTTGTATCGTCAGCATACATACATTTTGTACGTGTAGCTGCATCTGGCAAACAATTCGGTAAGTCATTTATATATATGAGAAATAATAGAGGCCCTAATATAGAGCCTTCAGGTACACCACATATTACATGTTTGAAGGTAGAAGTTTTACCGGTGACACAGCAGCTTTGTTGTCTATTGTTTAGATAAGACCCAAACCATTGCAACGAAACGCCTTCTATACCATACAATGCCAGCTTTTGAATTAGAATTTCGTGATCAACGGTATCGAAGGCCTTTTTTAGGTCTAGAAATGTAAAAGCATTAACAAAGCCGTTGTCAATGTTTCTGTACCAGTCATCGGTGGCCTCAAGAAGCGCTGTAGCTGTGGAGTGGAGTTCTCTAAACCCGGACTGAGAATTTGTAAGGATATTATTTCCTTGTAGATATTTGTAAAGCTGTTCAAATACTAGACGTTCAAATACTTTAGATATTACAGGGATAACAGAAATTGGTCTATAGTTGTTTGGATCATTCCGACTATCTTTTTTAAAGATAGGGCACACTCGCTAGTTTCCACTCTAAAGGAAATATGCCTGATTTGATTGAAGAATTAAAGATGTCCGTAATTGTATCACAGATAATATCAGCTGCGTCTTTGAGCAGCCTACACGAGATATTATCTAGGCCAGTAGCCTTAGAGATACATAGTTTTTTCAAGAGTTTAAGAACTTCAGTATTGCTTACTTCTTGAAGGTGAAAGGTGCAGCCAATCTTATTCAGGTAATGATTATAAGAGATATCGCTGCGAGGAATAGTATTAGCTAATTTCGGGCCAATACCTGTGAAATACTCGTTCATAGTCTCTGAAATCTCTTCAGAGTTGGTAATAACTTTATCATCGATCCTTAACTCGTTAATAGAGGTCGAGGAGGAATTCATGGAAGTTAATTCATTAACGATTTTCCACATCTTTGATTGATCACGCTCATTGTTCTTGATAGAAGCATTATAGTAGTCTGCCTTACATTTACGAATTAGATTGTTAACGTTATTACGTGCGTTTTTGAAGATCAGCCAGTCGTCAGAATTATTAGATTTTATGTGTTTATGAGTCGGCATTGCCGAGTGGATTCCTAAACTATTATCCCGAATACCATACATGTAGATCTTCGAAGCACTATCTCATGGTCCAGTGGGAAGTTTATACGATATGGGATTCTAAATCCTGAACTTCTCAACTGATGCAAATTACAAAACTATTAACTCTAGATTTCGTGCTAGCGAAAATTCAAAAGATCGTTCCAGATCAGTTGAGTTTTGACGTGACGTAACATTAACAGCGTGATTTTCCATTGTCTTTCTCATTATTAACAATCACGTGTTACGCGTGCGCATTACCGTGGCACTGTCCCTTTAAAATAAACGGTGGTCAATTATATAACAGGTCAGTTCAGCTTTCAAAGTAAATGGCAATTGGCTAATTTTTGTAGAAATAAAGTATTCACTAATTGGTGAATGCAATTCATATTCTTTTTCAAAATACTTTGAGAACTCTATAAATCCACATACAGTTGTATCAGTAAAGCAAGCTCAATAAATGTTTTGACTGTACATTGCTTTACCATACTAATCTTGTTGATCCACTATGTTGCAGGAGTATTTTCTATTCAATATTTCATGTTGATACAGTGTATTATTTTGATTATTATTTTTCAACGGTCGATTGGTGCCTGTCTACTACAAGGTTACTGGTTTGGGAGGTGCTGCATAGATACCATTCCAGTGTGTTGGGTGTGCAGCAACTATCCACTATGGTAGTAGTAATGTGTCTCTCTTGGAATACAGAAGGAATTCTGTATCCCTTGCGCTTGCACTGGCCTTTTTATTTGGGGTGGTGGCTATGCCAGTTATTACAATGTGATTCGTAAAGGACTTGGTATCAAGTGCCTAACAGACAAGCCTTTTTACAGAATTATTGAGGTGGCTTATCCATACATAAAGAACATTCTAGATGATGCTTGTGACACTGCCAAGAGAGAGATGCAGGACAAACCAGAAGAAGAAATTGGGAGCTGGAAGCGAGCAGTTACAACATCAGATGGCTGTTGGTTGATTAGAGGATTCCACAGCCAATGTGCTACCTTTGTCGTTGTTAATTTCATAACCCAAGGTTTACTGTATTATGGTCATCTGTGTATGAGAGGTGCAAATAATATTTCTGATTCTGATTTGTGGCAGGGAACCTCCAAGGCAGCTGAGGGGCACCTAGCATATCTTTTGTTTTTCCAGGCCAAAGAGGAGGGCATGTCTGTAGCTGTCAATTAGCAGGATGCTGATTCATCTTCCCAGAACTCCTTTCGCGAGATATTTCCTGACAGTGACCTAAATAGAATAGGAAATCTGTACCTCTTTTAATCTTGACATCACAGACGTATCCGTTCGACGTAAACAGCCTTAAGTCGACAAGATCAAGTCGCTTTGTATGGACTGTACCTGCCAGCAGTAATGAATTCTTGGTCCGCGAACTGAGCTTGAGCCACGCCCATATTTGCACATTATATGGACAACGGAGTTTCCCCATGTTCCTCTCATCGATTGTTTGTTTTCAGAAAACTGTCAATACTTAGCCGGGACCGACCATTTTACTTGTAAGGGGGAAGGGGGAGGGGTGGGTTTTTTTGGGTTGGGTGATTTTGAAAAAATCAGTAGATAGTTGGAAAAAAGTGACTTTGAGCCTTGCATTTTTAGTTCTGTTAGCAAAGCATTGCGTTTGAGTAATATATTTTCTTTTTATGAACAGATAAAGCTAAAAACAAAAAAGATAAAACAATAGGCAACTCCTGTCCAGAAAAACTCTGAAAAGGGACATACCTATAATCTAGTAACGATTTATTTACTTATCACTTTATTGTCAAATTTCGTGGCCATTAGGTCAGTGCATATTAGTCGGCCATGGTTAAAATGCCCGTAGCTCATTTTGGTATATAAAGTCGGCCTAGTTTGCGATTTAGTTTGCATTAATGGCACTCAGTGATCTTATTTTTTTATATTATCTATCGAAAATTTAAAATACATGTTACCAAACCAGATGCGTATTGTTTATAAATATCATACGAGGTATTGTAATAATATTTCGTTTTTGTTTCGCTGCATTTTCATTCCTGGTAGATATAATAACAGTTAATTTCCTGAGGATAAACAAGGATATCACTGACAACATATGATAATTTTGTGATCTCCGGCCCATACAAAAGAAAACAATATAGTCCGCTAAGCTTTGATTTTTTGCAACGATTTTGTGACAGCTTATCTTTCAGATTGTGTGACAGATTGTGGTTTGTCGGCGCCTATGTGTTAAAATATACGACTTCGTTGTTTGTATCAGAAAGCGTTAACTTTTTGTAACGAAACGCCGTCAAAGCAGCAGGGACATACATGGAGATATATTTGTCCTATATTATAGCAGTATAAAAGCTGAAATGAAGCTTAAAGTAGCAAGAGGAAAGATATTCAAGGCCTAGCGTGTTTGCAAAATATTATCGCTTGTTGACCTTTGCGTTGAAGAGGACATTTGATAGGAATAATGCCTATAAGTCAGTCGTCAACCGTTGGCTTTGAAAGGTAAGCTTATAATAAGGTCCCATATAATGTTTCTGGCCCAGGTTGAGGTAAAATGTGAAGTTTTCTTTCGAGTTTTGGCTTTTATATCCAGGAACGGGAAGTGATCGTTGCGAGTCGTCGTCTCGTCGACGTTGTAATTTTGCCAAAATAAACCCCGTTCTTTCTTTAGGGCAATAAAAAGTACCAAACAAATTTTTATATTCTCGGTAAGAACAACCCTTCGAGATATTACAGCCGAAGTATTGTGAGAATCTGAGTTATATCGGACACAGAACTGACGTCTTGAAATAGTGCTCTGAACTAAGATTTTCAAGCATTGAAATATGAGCCATGTTTGATCCATCACCAGGAATTTAAAATTACATCTATAATCCTATTTTTAGGCTCAAATGACTCGTAAATATCTCCTAAGTCGATATTCGAACTCATTTAAGTCTAGTTTCCCTTTGCGCTTTCATGGGCCGAGGTTTTTGTGCTCGTTAAAATCGCCTACAATTTATTCATTTCGAGGCAATAGACGGCCGTAACGGTTTTTCGAAATTTTCACGAAATAAAAAATGAAAAAATGGAGAAAAAAATACACCAGCTCAATTGGCTCACCAAAGGCTATCTCTGAACAAAATATGAGCAACCTCGATTTTCGACTGATGTGCCACATTCTTTTCATTTCACCCGGCGTTAAAAAAAATCACTCTTAATTACGTACTTGTACTGTAATTATTTCAACTTGCAAAAAGAATATACAAGCCATGATACAGGACATCAATGTACAAAAGGACAATGTAAAAAAATGGGATTTCTGTGGATGGTACCAATACCGAGAGTGCCGATGCGCAAGTCAAGGTATCCGTAGTGGATGGAATGGCTGTCAAATAAAGAAAAAAAAAAAACATTACTTATGACTATTATTCCCAAATGTGGGGTTCCAGAAAATATCCGTACCCCACCATGGAATTTCCATTTGTATCCTTGTCATTCCTAATAAGGGGCCGTCGACATATTCACTTTTTCCACGCTTAACGTCAACTAGACGTTTAGAGGGGGAGGGGGCAAAGCGAGTGAAGTTGTGGACGTTAGCCTGTAGCATTTTTGTGAAAACCAATGTTTTTATTTCTTAAAGTTTACTTCATGTTGAAAACAGAACATAAAAAGTAAACAAAAAGAGAGAAACGACAAACTGGTTGTCGGTGGTGATGTTATAGTGTATCAATTAGTTAATTAATAAGTTAAATTAATACAACTGCTCTCACTAATAATGGCAATAGCCAAACCATTCCCATACATTTTCTATAGTAACACAATAGCAAAATTCCAAGTGGACGTTAAGGAGGGGGGAGGGGAGGTCTGACCTAAACGTCCAGTTGACGTTAAGCGTGGAAAAAGTGAATATGACGACGGCGCCTAACTTTCTGGGCCGATTCTCTGCTAGTAACTCAGCAGTTTACCTAATTAATCCCAAGCTGACTGTGAAATTTTGAGGTTGGAAGACTCGGAAAATGTATGTTGCTCTCTCAATTTAAGTCATAATCGCCTCAAATTTCTTATGGACACAAACGCTAACACAAGAAACAAGTAAGACAAGTCACAGGAACAATTTTATTGTATTTCCTACAAAACTAGATCGATAAATAAAAACGTATAGACCCATACACAATGTAATCTCGAAATTTATACACCCTCAGCTTGGGATATATACAATTAAATTCGCGTTTTTTTTCAACTACTAAATATGTTTTATGTTAGTTGACTTAAAAATTCATATATATTCTGAGTATCGATAAAGAAACAACTAATAAGTTTAAGTTTAGTTTTTTATTTGCCACAGAAATAGGAATTACAGATACAGTAGAATGTAATGTATGGCGAGGACACCTCGAGTCGAATTGTGAAAGATTTATTACTTCAAAGTAGGCTAAAGAAATAAGAACTAAACGTTGTTTTCACCATCCCTCTAGATAAATGTTTCCAGCCGAATCAAACAGGCCAGGGGCAGGGTGCGGCATATTGCGAAATCGCATCCGGAGTTAGTCAGCCGAAAGCACGCGCCATTACACCGTTCACTCCTTGACATAAAGTGATGATGAATCAAAGTTTGGAAAAGCCGACTAAAAAGCGGGAGGTAAAGAGCAGAGCACACACATGTGAAGAAAGGAAAGAACAAAAGAAACGATGGAGAAAAAGGCAACAAGAAAAGAAAAGGGCGGTGTGGGTAGCATGTAAGCATGGCAATCAACCAAATACAGCTCCCGGACCAGCACCCAAGGCCCTACTGTCGACAGAAAAACCTCCACGGCACAGGAATGTCAATAGTCTGGAGAAGAAATAGGGGATGCATCTTCTAATAGCAAAATGTGTAAGAGGTAAATTGATGGTTGAGTTAGCTCTTGCCGGCTGCAGTGGACTGGCTCGACAGACTGTGTACTGCCAAAAACAACACGCCACAACACCTACCGCATCAAATCTGAAGCGAAAGCTACCCGCCGGCCAGTTGCCGGCCAGTTGCAAAAAGAAAATAACGATAACTGACAAACTGGCTGGAAAAGCAGACTTCAGGCAAATTAATCTAGAATTGCTTCATTATGCTTCAAGTGAACCAATTGGCAGTAGGAGTTTCAGAGAATGCTTTCTTGCCACCTACAAGGGGCTAGATGTTGCCATAAAGCAAATGAAACGAAGAACTCCGAAAGTGCTTGCAGTCAAAGACGAGAGAGCGAAAAGAGAAGTACTCCATGAAGGGAGAATAATAACTGCGTTAGGGGACCACGAAGGATTGCCGCTACTTTTTCGTGTTGTAACTCGTGAAGAACCATACGCTTTGGTGCTTCAGTTTCATGGCGTGAACGGAAGTGCAATGACATTACAGCAGGCTGCCAACACAAAGCTGTTATCGGAAAGGCAGTGCATCAGTGTATTTGTAAATATTAGTTCTTCTTAGAGCACATCCATTCTTAAGGATATTTACATAATGACCTTAAGTCAAATAATATTTTAATCAATGAGCGAGGAGACAATCAATACTTTCCGATTATCATAGACTTTGGTAAAAGCAGGGAAAAAGGCACCATGGACATTCGCCAAAGACAACTGTGTGGCGAATACATAGCTCCCGAGGTTAGACATGGAAAATCCGAGCAAAGTACCGCCAGTGATGTCTACTCTGTAGGCTGTATGGTGAAGTCTGTTTCACAGTCTTTAGGATTTTATAAGAACATTCGAGCTGTTGTGAGGCAAACTATTTCTGAATTCCCAAGTAGCAGACCTATTCTGACAGAGTTGAAACAAATGCTTCAATCTGTGTTATCTCAGTGTAAATAAGAACTGGTGTAATCACCGTACTTCTTATTTTTACACTATCGTATCGAGTGTAACTGTTCATACATGTATATCCTTAATTAGCCTGTACAAAATAAATGAATACCCGGGATGAATAGATCCTATTGACAAACTTTTGTAGCCAATATTGTGTCGAACATAAATACATGTAATTAATTGCCGGCTTCAAAGAATTCTCCCGCGAAAGCATTTACTCATCGTTCTCACGATCAAAAACAGTACACGCTCAGCAGGAGTTCCAGATTATGTTAGTGTTAATGGAAACTGACCAAGTTGAGATGGATCCAGGTGACAAACTGGACTGCCGCACAGATATTTTGGTAACCTTTACTCACCACAAATATGCAGCTTGTATCCTCGCAAAACAAACATTTGGTCTCTGGGGCGCGTCTTGTACATTTATCTCGATTGTCCTTGCCCCATGGCAAAGAGTTTTTCTCTTTGCCTTTACTGGCTCACATATAAACGATTAATAATACTATGTAGTTAATAACATAGCTCGGTGGAAACTACAATACCTAGCAGATTCACAAATAAACGGCCAGGAAATTAACGTGCACCCTTCTGTTTTCCTCTTACTCACTTTGTTCCTACTTCGGGTTATTTAAGAGAGACGACAGTACAGTACAGCTTAAAAATAATGCACGCGCAAGAACTTCTTTTTGCCACAAAAAGCGGGCTATCAACTTCTTAAACTTCTTGCGTGTTCTTGCGGTTGAGCCGCACGACGTTTTCAAACTCTGGAAGGAAGACCATTTTGACAGTCTCAGCGAGAGGATTCTTGAACTTGATGAAACAGTCAATGATACCATTGTTTCGGGTCTTTTATAATGCTTATGAGTTTTAAACAGCTTGAGACAATATGGATATCTATATAAATTCCATGGGAGATATTTTTTTACAAGAGTTAAATGATGTATATATTGCCTGGAAACATTGCAGGAACAAGAATCTGCCATTCCAATTGAGCCTACAGGAAGCAGTGAAATTGTAAGTGTTGATGTTCAGTTCTTTTTGAAATCGAAAGGCCTGGTTGATGTTTCATAACAAATTTCATGGGATAATATATTTTAGAAGAGCTGAATGTAACTGATGGATATATTACAGGAACAATCATGTCATTCCATTGCCAACTCAGCCTACAGAAAGCAGTGAAAATGTAAGTGTTGATGTTTCATAACAAATAGCATTACATGTAGGTACATGTACATGGAATATGAAATTTAACTTTCCATTTAGCATACTGAAAATAATTACAATTACGGTGATCTCATGAACATCCTTTCGAGATGAGAAAAGGTTACGTTTTCAGTTTGTCAATATTTCATCTCACTCCAGAGATACTCAGGTTTTGCAATATGCAAATGATTTGAACTGTGGCGTCATTTGATGGACACAGCCTGGGGACAGAATATCTCAGCAAATAGTAAACTTTGCACGTGTGATACTAAAGAAAATATACTAAAATGTAAACTCATGATGTTGCCATGGAAACACTGGTCTCCAGGACCCTTTGATCTTGTTATGCAAACTAATTTCCTGAAACCACTCACATATATTGCCTACATTGCTCCAAATCTTCTAGTGCACAAACAGTAGTAAATTTAATTCCAAAGCAATATATATTTTCCATAGATCTATATAATAAATAAATTTGACTAAAAATATATACAGATATTTGCATGTGAGCATGGTTTTTGTTTTGCCTACGTATTACAGGAGGTGTATGACTGGTTTGGCAAGCAAGAAGCATTAACCTTGCAATTGTACGCTACATCGCCCTGGCACTGGGGAAATTATTCAGAGAAATGACACCCTAATACAGAGTGAACATTATTTTTTACTGAAATGGTAATAATAATTAACATTTAAAGAATTATGCTTCCAACATTTATTTAAAATAGTTCTTTATAAGCAAACAAACAGGTGCCTACCTATATACAAATTGATCTGAACTTGAAGTCACGCTTAATTTTGTTTTCATAAGCAACATCGAGAGCACGTAAACTACTGCCACGTGTTGTAATTTCACCACTAGATAAAATCAATCCTCCCCCAGTCCACGTTTGGCCAAAGCATAACATTTTCAGTAACAATGGTACCAGCACGTTCTTATTAAATTTGTAACTGCAGAGTTCAATTTGATCAACTGGACCGGGACATGGTTTCCAAGACAATGCTGGAAATGCTGGAACTGCTGGATCGACAGCACTGAAGAGTCCTCTCTCTGCCAACCAAGAAGCACCTGATCAGAAACGTCTAATACGCCACAGGATGAACGCGAACGGAACTCTGAACTGTTTGTTGATCTCCCACTTTGACCAATTGAAAGTCACTAACAATCGCGTTCCTCCGATTCTGGAAAGTTTTGTTTGAAGACTTCTTGTTTTGTCACCATTTAGCATGGCCAGAAATCACGGACATCGCTAGTGAGCATGCTCGTATTTTGTCAAACAAAATGGCGTCTAAGCTAATAAGAGAATGTATTAGCAAGAATAAATATTTTAGAATAAAAGTACTTTCTAGCATACCTGTAGTATTTGCAGAGTTGGTTTCCGTTTCAAGATCACAACCCTAATCTCAAGTGTTAAATTGTATATCCAAATCATTCCATTTTCATCGTACCAAATAAACCTTAAAATCAGTTCCCTTCGTCCCGTATATCTCTTGTATTTTGTTGAAAAAAAACCATGTTGCCTGGCTGGCTAAGACTCCTTAAATGGAGTAAGTTTGCCGAGTTCATTCATCAAAGTTGACGTGATATCCTGCATACACAGCGATTTTCATCCACATTTATGTCCAGTTACAGCGTACATTTTCGTGATAAAACACAGCGATATCAGAGTAGAACTATAACATTGTCTTGTGGCGAAAGACAACAAGTGAACAATAAGAAGCTGGCGTTTTCGCGAGAAGAACTCCATTTCTGTACACATTTCGCCGCCATGTTTGGTACCTAAATAAAGCTTAGAAACCCGGCTTTCTTTTCCCAAGGTGAACTGTGGGAAGGCAGTTAAACAGTCATGCTGGTCAGGGTTTTAATGCGCGGCACTTTGACTTCCGGTTGCGAAAACGCGGGAAATATGACCTCTCTAAGATTTCTGAAGCACAACAATGGACCATGATAAAGCATTTGATCTCACTAAATTCAAGCAAAAAGGTTTCTTCATCCACAAATCACTGTTCAGATTACATACAAAAAGAACATGTCTCTGAAAATGAAATAGATTTTACTGTAAATATTCCATTTGAGCAACTCAGAAGCTGGTACGATCTCAAAAGACAGCAGGCTGAGAGCCTCCTCATATATTCAGATTCTAAACGCCTTTATATCTCACTATGGCGTTAAAATAAAGGAAGACTGCGAAAGAATAAATGGTCTGCTGCAAAGGATTTGTATCGATGTGAAGAGCAGGTGTTGTAAGATCCAAGGTCGCCTGAGAAGTGAACTTCTGGATCGCGTTAAAAAAATGCCTATTCGTCACAATGAATTAGTGAAAGTAGCTATTGTAGAAGAATATCTCAGGTCTGCCAGAGAAAATGCAGATATCCTATTCAAAGAAAATGAAGAGCTCCAGAAACGCTGCGAAGAACTGTACCTGGAGTTAGAGCATGCTCTTAATACCCAGCGGGATAGTGACCAAACAATGGAAGAGCAACAAGACAAAATAAAACAAATCCTCTACATCAAAGATAAGTTTTGTATCGGTGAAGCAGCGTACCATGAACTGACAATGACTCCAGCAGGCGAAGGATTGCCCCGGTCCTACCTGATAAAACAGTGCAAAGATTCACTCAATGAACTTTGCCATATCGAGCGAACTCCAGGAAAAGCAGAGGGTGCCCAGCTGAACTTCAAAAATGAGCTCTGCAGAGTCATTCACAAGCATGTAAGTTTACCTTCCTCAGATCAGGCAATGTACACATACAAAGCAGGGGCGTAGCCAGAGGGAGGGGTAGGGGGCCCGGGCAGAGGGCCTGCCCCCCCCCCCCCCCCCTTTCTTAAAAAAACACACAACTGAAAAGTCGCATCACAGTAATGCACCTAATAAGCTAAGTTATTTACCAGAGTCAGTGAACAATGTGACAGAGGGGAGGATTTGGTGATGAGTGGTGGAGTGCCCCCCCACCCCCCCCCCCCCCCCCTTCATTTTCAGTGAAGTTAACCAAATTGTGAAAGATGGCCACATAACTGTTGATGGAACAGATGTTGATGTAGAAATGTGCATGGGTGGAGACTATAAGGTAAACAAAAACAATAATTCCTATAAATGCCTAAGTTCTATCAATGTCATAATTATTCAAGTCTACAATGTAAAATATTTCTATTTTAAAAGCTGTTCTTAAAATGTTATGTCATTTTTCTTTTCTTTCCAGTTTCTCTTACTCATGATGGGCATGAAAGGGGTTACATCAGACTTTGCATGTATCTCGTGTAAAATCCACAAAAAGTTAAGGTACTAGTTAATTAAAGTAATAATGGTCAACTTTAGCAATAAAAAAAAATTCGTAGCATAGATAATTATTCTCTATGCCACCTATGAAATTTGTGATTCTTTGTTATTGCTCAAATTGATCTTTCTTACTAATACATGTAAGTTAACTGTTGTCAATGATGTTATCAATACAAGTCTCTTTACAGATAACTTAGTATAACAGGTCTGCTGTAAGAAAAATATTAAGTTCTTAATTAATATTCTACATTCAAACTTTAATTTCTGTCTTCGTAAAAATAAAATTTACACTGGGTTTGAAATATTTTCGTTTTAGTGAGATTTCAGTTACCGGTAATATTACTTCAACTAATCAAATTAAAGGTATGACATGAGCAAGCCTATGGAGTTCTACTGGGAGATCAAGGAGTGTGCCCTGAAGATAGAATTTTCCTGTCAGCACCAACCCCTCCTTAACATTCCTCTGGAAAATGTTGTACTTGATGAGCTTCACCTAATGCTCAGAGTAACAGGCAAGCTGTAATTCCTTATTCACATGGTAGCCATCTTGTTTCACAACAATACATTTTGGATATACATAACATTGCATTGAAAGTTTCAGGAAGAGTTTGTGTTCACAAGAAGAAAGGTTTCATTATCCTGGAATTAGGCTTGACTGCCATGTGAATAAGGTCTATAAACCTTCAACTTACATATACAATTAACAGTTCTACAATTAACTTCTGAAAAAGCATTCTGATATAGACTCTTAAGTTCATATTTTCTTTATGCTTCAACAGATAAGCTAATAAAGAATCACATTGATGAGGCCATCAAAAGAGATACCAAAGAAAACCTAAATAAGCCTCCATGTAAGAAAACAACAACTAACCTTGACAGACTAACAAATGCAATCTGTAGCTGTGGTGTGTCATTTTCGGTATGGGAAAAGAAACATGCTGATGGTAAAGGAAGTGGGATGCATGACTTCACAAGCCTGATGGGGTCAGACAAGAAAATCCTCCTTGAAAGGCTTCCATCCAAGATAGATGGCATCATTGACCCAGAAACATGTGTTACGGTTATCAAAATTTGGGAGGTAGTGTACACATTAATTTTGGCAGTAAATTTTCAGGAAAAAAATGCTAAGGCACATACTTGTATTATACACAATGACTACTGCCTTAACTAGAGATAAATACGTTTACATATACATGTATTACAGAGTATATGGATATTAACACAGTCAGACTGCAGAAAATGCTTGACATGCTACTTTTTATTTGCTCTAGGACTTTAATAACATTTACACGAATTTCATTCAGAAGAGAGACCCAACAGATGAGGATATCAATGAATATTTTGCCTAGGTATATAAGATTTGTTGTAAACAATTTCCTTTATTATTATGTGTCTGTATATATGGAAAATACTGTATGTACCCAACAAAGGAGCAACATATAGCATTCAACACATTTACACCACATCTAATGCCCATAGTAAATCCATTGTTTTAAAGCAGTATACCGGCAGTGATTTTCTAGTACAGACAATAACAAAACAAAATAATATTAAACTAATTAATGTACATTTTCCTAGGTTACAGCTTGGGTAACATTATTTACATCTCTTAATGGCCAGCTTCAGGGACATGGTAAAGTAGACATTACACCATATATCCATGCCATGGTCTACCATGTCCCTCGCTTTATGAAAATCCATAAAGGGATAAAGAAATTTACTGGACAAGGTAAATCACTTTCACATTACAAACATACATCTATCATTGATAACAATTTGCAACAAAACTGGCATGTAACTGTGTTAAAATAATTGTAACTTGTATAAGGGGCCATCAACAAATCAAAAAAAAAAAAATCCCTCCCCCTCCTCCTCAATGTCCACATAGAATGTCCACTGTAGAATAACGTCACTACTAAATTTCCTTAAAGTGCCCCTAATAGTTATTTCGATACTTATTTCATATAATCTTAAGAACCTCTGAAGAACGTTTTTCAAGGTTTTTCCGACTTTGGAACAATTCCCGATTTATAATCAGTGATTAAAGTTGGCAAAAACCTAGTGTCCAGTCGGTCGCAAAATTCCACGACCGCGTTTGAAGAGTCTGGGACTAGCACGCTGTGACGTGTACCCAGGAACATGTACTTGCAGGGACCTTAATAGTTGCCAGAAAACGCGAAGAAAAATGCCGAATCGGTGTGTTGTAGGTGGTTGTAGCAATGGGCCAGACCTTCAAAAGGGGATAGCACTCCACAATATTCCCTTTTGGGGTGATGATAGACCAGAAGCACAGAAAAGAAAGAAACGATGGGTAAATTTCGTAAAGACTAAGCGCGCCAAATGGGAGCTTACTAAAGGGTCGACCATCTGTTCAAAACACTTCATGGCCGAAGATTTTGAAAGAAGATTCTCTAATATTGAGGGTCAGACGAAAGCCTGTATTCCAAGGCTTAAACGCGACGATTTTGGCGTGGTGGTATTTCCAAGTGTTAACGCAAAAGAACTTCAAACGAGAGAAGAAGAGAATCCTGCCTCTGCTCGTAGTGCTCGTGCTCGTAGAAAGGTGAGATGTTATACTTATATTATAGTTGTGATGTTTTATACTAGTCTTCTATACTATACCTCGCGTTCAATAGGCTTACACAATAATATACAAATTTAGATTGTGAAGGAAATAATTTCTCAACCAAGTACATCCAAGGAAGGCTGTGATGGCGATGGTGTCGAGGTAATGGAAGCCCCTGTTGTTGAAGACCAGACAAGCGAGGACATACATGTACAACCCGAAGGCGAAGTGCTGGTAAGTTGATTTTTGTCATTCAAAGAATGACTTCCGAATAACTCTAAATCAATTATTTTACAATGGCAAAATTCAGCATAATCTAAAGTTTGGGATGGGAATTGTGTTGTTCTAAAATGTTTGATTTTCGCGTCATTCTCAATAGGAAATATTCGATTGGTGTTGTAAACTAAACCGGAGCTTTTTTTCTTTACTTTAGGTGATAAAAGAATCAACCGTTCCTGATGTTACTCAGTCTGCTGATCGATTACGAAGGAACATGATAATTTCTCTGAGATCTCGGCTAAATAACAAGAACAAGGAACTTAGGCTGGAAAGGTCAAAAAGTAAGTTGTTTCACTGCTATCGATGAAAATATTCCGAAATAGTACTTCTTCAAATTTATTCCTGCATGGTTTAACACGAGTTTGTTCTTTTTTTTTTAGACCAGGAATTACAACGCCGATTACTGCCGGAACAAAATCCTTGCAGTGAATCAAAAGACTGCACCGATGATGAAGTGGCTGACGGGGGTGATGATCAGGCTGCACCGTATGTAGATCACTCGGATTCAGAATCCTGTCATGATCCTGAAGTCGAATCAGAATACGAGACCGAGACGGAAACCGAGACAGAAACGACTGTTAGTGTTACAGAGGAGCCTGTAGAAACCACCTCCAAAAGGCGAGTGCAAACAGACACTTCTTACATAGCTTGTAGTGAATGTGTGATAATTGTTTTAATCGTCTGGTACTTACATAGATTGTAGTGAATGTGTGATAATTGTTTTAATCGTCTGGTACTTACATAGATTGTAGTGAATGTGTGATAATTGTTTTAATCGTCTGGTACTTACATAGATTGTAGTGAATGTGTGATAATTGTTTTTATCGTGTGATACTTACATAGCTTGTAGTGAATGTGATAGAGCAGATTTCGTACGAGTGGGACAAACTACAGCACGGTTAAAGTACGGCATGACGTGACATTGAAATGGTTTCCCATTGTTTTGTCCTGCTGATCCAATCAGATCACGCAGTTACAGCACAGCACGGTTACGGACATGCCGTAGTTTGTTCCACTCATATGAAATCTGCTCTAAGTGTTTTATATCTTGTGGTACTTACATAGCTTGTAGTGAAGATGTGATAAATATTTTAATCGGCATCCGATACTTACATAGCTTGTAGTGAATATGACTAATAAATTTGTTGTTTTCAGGCTGTTTGTGGAAGATGACAACTTGCGCACTCAGCCCAAACACATTGTATTTTTGTCTCAACTACTGCTATTGTTTCAAGTATGTCATTCCTGTCAAGCAAGAAATCCCCTTGTAGAGGCAAAACAGGTTGGAACAATGGTTGCAGTCACTACTGATTGTACCAACCCAAAGTGCTCCAAGAAACACTATGAATGGTGCAGTCAACCTAACATGCCTGGCACTAGAGTACCAGCTGGAAATTTCCTGTTGTGTATGGCTATTCTACTCTCTGGAGGATCAGCTACAAAAGTGTTTAACATGTTTGCACATCTGGGTCTTGGTTGCATATCCCTAAATTCATTCTTCTTTCATCAGAAAGTAAGTGTGGTCCAAAATTGGACAGAGAGAAATTTTAATAGGTTGACCTTGTCAGCAAAAATGATATGTTAAGTACTACATGTATCATAAAATAAAACCAAAAATTGTGCTTTCCATCTCTGGCATCCATGCAAACACCTCATTTCTTGATTGAAAAGGCCTGGGGGAGGGGGGGGGGGGGGGGGGGGGGGGGGGGACTTACATGAAAAATGTTTGACCCAAAATCCTGATTGCTCCCTTTTGGGGGAAAAAAAACCCTGATGCCTAAAAAACACTGAAGCCCGACCCTGACTGCACCCAGATTAAACTCAAACCCTGACCTGCCCAAATCAGGTCAAAACCCTGACCCTACCTGCCCAAACTGAGCTCAAAACCCTGACCCACCCCCACGGCACATATATAATACGTCACAAACAGGAGTACCCCCCCCCCCCCCGGTGAAAAGGTCAGATGACTACAGGTACATTGTATCGGCAACAAAGATCAAGAGCACATTCTGATAACTTTAGTTTGTACTATTTGTATTACTTATAAACACTAGTACTCAAAGCAGTCTCTCTCTTTCTTAACATTATATTAGCTTTTTAGTTATTCTAGGTGGCCAATACCAAATTCTTTGTTACATATATTATCTTTCTTGTATCTTTGTGTAATTCTATTGATACTTCACTGGCCAAATGCCCCAAAATGATAATTATGCTTAAATTGAAAATATTCTAAAGTTAAATATGATGATGTATTATAATTTACAGACCAAGCTGTTTCCCACAATTCTCCTGTTCTGGAAAACATACCAGACAAAGATGATTGAAAAAGTAAAAGCTCTTGGAGTGGGACTTACAATTGCTGGAGACGGGCGTCATGATAGTATGGGGCACTGTGCTAAATTTGGGGCATACACTATCTTCTGCTGCACACTTCCAATGATTTTACACTTTGCCTTGATTCAGGTAATCCAATGAGTGGGAATAGGGAGAAAGGGGTGGGGGTGGGGGTGGGAGAGGGAGCTCCAGTACCAAAATATTGGGGGTGCTTGGCCTAAAAGGTACAAATAAATTAAAGGTTAAAACCATAATGATTTTCACCTCTAAAAGGTTCACAAATATAAAATTATAAAGTGATTCCTTGAAATAAATAATTCTAAATCCCTAAGAGGTATGACTCTGGTTGTGTTACTAACTCAGGTGTGTACCCCTAAGGGATACGGTTACAAGAATTGTTACCCCCAAAAGGAGCACTGAGCACCCCCATCAGTTCAACATAGTCCACCCCAGGGTTACATCGCAGCTTGGAGATATTGTTTTATCTTCTTGTAGTGAATTTATTGTAATAAACGAAGGAATTGTACAACTGCGCATGAACCGTAAACTGGTCTATACCATTTCTAATAAGAATTTAGAAAAGAACTGGCATTCGTGTAATCATTAGTGTGCAAAAATATCAACAACTGCTTTATTCCTCTTATATAAAGAGAAACCAGGCAGGAAACAGCCCAGCAATGGAATTTATG